>PVHT020000173.1:2114117-2299839 GCA_004024745.2 Catagonus wagneri | reverse complement strand
GACTCACCTTAGAGCAAAGGACACAGATAGATTGAAAGTAAGGGGATGGGGAAAGACTTTTCATGCCAATTTTGGACAAGAAAAGAAAGCAGGAGTGGCAATACTCGTATCAGACAAAATAGACTTTAAGGTGAAAGCCATAAAGAAAGACAAAGAAGGACATTATTTAATGGTTAAAGGATCCATTCAAGAAAAGGATATTACAATTGTCAATATATATGCCCCCCACAGAGGAGCACCCAGGTAACTACAACAAGTACTATCAGACATAAAAGGAGAAATAAATGGCAATACAATAACTGTAGGAGACTTTACCACACCACTCTCATCAATGGACAGATCCTCTAGGCAGAAAATCAGTAAGGCAACAGAGATCCTAAATGACATAATAGAAAAATTAGACCTAACTGACATTTTCAGGGCATTACATCCAAAAAAATCAGAATATACATTCTTCTCAAGTGCACATGGAACATTCTCAAGGATAGACCACATACTGGGGGGCATAGAGCTAACCGCAACAAATTTAAGAATATAGAAATTATCTCAAGTGTCTTCTCTGACCACAAGGGCATGAAACTAGAAATCAACCACAGGAAAGGAAATGAGAGAAAACATACTACATGGAGACTAAACAACATGCTTCTAAAAAACGAATGGGTTAATGAGGAAATCAAGAAAGAAATACAAAAATACCTTGAAACAAATGAGAATGAAGACACAACAACCCCAAATCTATGGGATACCGCAAAACTATCACTTTTTGCAGACGACATGATACTATACCTAGAGAATCCTAAAGACTCTACCAGAAAACGGTTAGAGCTCATCAATGAATTTGGCAAAGTTGCAGGATACAAACTTAATACACAGAAATCACCTGCATTTCTATATACTAGCAATGAAAGATCAGAAAGAGAAATTAGAGAAGCAATCCCATTTACCATCGCATCAAAAAGAATCAAATACTGTTGGAAGTTTTTTTTTTTTTTTGTCTTTTTGCGTTTTATGTAGAGCCACACCCGCGGCATATGGAGGTTCCCAGGCTAGGGATCTAACAGGAGCTGCAGCCACCGGCCTTTGCCACAGCCACAGCAACGTGGGATCCGAGCCGCGTCTGCAACCTACACCACAGCTCACGGCAACGCCGGATCCTTAACCCACTGAGCAAGGCCAGGGATCAAACCTGCAACTTCGTGGTTCCTAGTCGGATTCGTTAACCACTGAGCCACGAAGGGAACTCCTGTTGGAAGTTTTTTAATCACAGTTTCAATTTCAGAACTTGTGATAGACCTATTCATGTTTTCTATTTCATTTTGGTTTAGTCTTGGGAGATTGTACTTTTCTAAGAATTTGTCCTTTTCTTCTAGGTTTTCCATTTTATTGCCGTATAGTTGCATATAGTAGCTCTTATGATCCTTTGTATTTCTGTGATGTCTGTTGTTACTTCTCCTTTTTCATTTCTAATTTTATTGATTTGTGTCCTCTCTCTTTTTTTCTTGATAAATCTGGCTAAGGGTTTATCAATTTTGTTGATGTTTTCAAAGAACTAGCTTTTAGTTTCATTGATCTTTATTATGGTTTTCTTTGTTTCTATTTCGTTGATTTCTGCTCTGATCTTTATGATTTCTTTTCTTCTAACTTTAGGTCTTGTCAGTTCTTCCCTCTCTAGCTGCTTTAGATGTAAAGTTAGGTTGTTTATTTGAGCTTTTTCTTGTTTCCTGAGGTAGGCTTGTATTGCTATAAACTTTCCTCTTAGAACTGCTTTTGCTGAATCCCAGAGGTTTTGGGGTGTCGTGTCTTTATTGTCATTTGCTTCTAGGTATTTTTTAATTTCCTCTTTGATTTCTTCAGTGATCCATTGGTTATTTAGTAGCATGTTGTTTAGTCTCCACGTATTTGTATTTTTTGCCATTTTTTTCTTGTTGTTGATTTCCAGTCGTATAACATTGTGGTCAGAGAAGATGCTTGAAATGATTTCAATTTTCCTAAAGTTACTGAGGCTTGATTTATAACCCAGGATGTGATCAATCTTAGAGAATGTTCCGTGCACACTTGAGAAGAATGTGTATTCTGTTGCTTTTGGATGGAATGTCCTATAAATATTTATTAAGTCCCTCTGATCTGATGCTTCATTCAGGGCCTGTGTTTCTTTATTGATTTTCTGCCTGGATGACTTGTCCATTGCTGTAAGTGGGGTGTTAAAGTCCCCCACTATGATGGTGTTCTTGTTGATTTCTCCTTTTAAGGTTGTTAGCAGTTGCCTTATATATTGTGGTGATCCTATGTGGGGTGCATAGATATTTGAAATGGTTATATCTTCTTCTTGGATTGAATCTTTGATCATTATGTACTGCCCTTCCTGGTATCTTAAAATGTTCTTCATTTTAAAGTCTATTTTGTCTGATAGGAGTATTGCTACTCCGGCTTTCTTTTGATATTCATGTGCATGGAATATTTTCTTCCATCCTCTCACTTTCAATTTGTATGTGTCCCTAGAAGTGAAGTGGGTCTCTTGAAGACAGCATATATATGGGTCTTGTTTTTGTATCCATTCGGCTAGTCTATGTCTTTTGGTTGGGGCATTCAGGCCATTAACATTTAAGGTAATTATTGATATATATGTCCTTAATGCCATTGTATTAACTGTTTGAGGTTTTTGTTGCTCTTTTTTTCTTCCTTTTTCTCTTGTTGTCTCCTCTCACAAGATGGCTATCTTTAATGCTGTATTTGAGTTGATTTTTCTTATTTGTTTGTGTATCAATTGTAGATTTTTGGTTTGCAGTTACCCTGAAGTTTTGATATAGGAGTCTATATATAACTGAGATTGTATTAAGTTGTTGGTTTCTTAATTGCATGTGCTTCTCCAGTGAACTGCATTTGTGCTCTCTTCTCATGATTACTGTTTTGGGTAGCATAATTGTGCATGTATGATTTAGTATCTTTACTGTATATATGCCTTTCTTGGTGAGCCTTGTCATTTGTGGTGTTTTTGTTTCTGGTTGTGGCCTTTTCTTTTCTGCCTAGAGAAGTTCCTTTAGGATTTGTTGTAAAGCTGGTTTAGTGTTGCAGAAATCTCTTGGCTTTTGCTTGTCTGTAAAGGTTTTGATCTCTCCTTCAAATCTGAATGAGAGCCTTGCTGGATAAAGTAATCTTGGTTGGAAGTTTTTCCCTTTCATCACATTTAGTATATCATGCCACTCACATCTGGCCTGCAGAGTTTCAGCTGAAAAATCTGCTGATAACCTTATTTGGGTTCCCTTGTATGTCATTTGTTTTGTTTCCCTAGCTGCTTTCAATATTTTCTCTTTGTCTTTAATTTTGGTCATTTTGATTAATATGTGTCTGGGGGTGTTCCTCCTTGGGTTTATTTTATATGGTACTCATTGTGCTTCCTGGATTTGAGTGAGGGTTCCTTTCCCATATTAGGAAAGTTTTCAGCTCTAATCTCCTCGAATATTTTTTCTGTCCCTTTCTCTCTCTCTTCTCCCTCTGGCACCCCTATAATATGGATGTTGGTGCGTTTAACATTATCCCAGAGTTCTCTGAGACTCTGCTCATTTCCTTTCAATCTTTTATCTCTTTTCTCTTCTGCATTAGTGATTTCCACTAATCTGTCCTCCTCCTTGATGATTCATTCTTCTGCCTCCTGTATTCTACTGTTGGCTGCTTCTAAGGAATTTTTTATTTTAGTTATTGTATTTTGCATCTCTTCTTGTTTAATTTTCACATCTTGTATTTCTTTGCTCAGTGTTTCCTGTAAATGATCAATCTTTGCCTCCAGTCTATTTCCAATGCCTTACATCATCTTCAGCATCAACAGTCTAAAGTCTCTTTCTGGGAGGCTGATAATCTCCTCATCACTGAGCTGTTTTTCTGGGCTTTTCTCTTTCTCCCTTATCTGAGTTACAGTTTTCTGTCTTTTCATTTTTGTAGGTTTTTGGTGTGGTGACCTTTGTGTCCACAATAGAGTTGTAGCCTCTCTTAGTTCAGGTGTTTGCCTCCCTTGTGGCTAAAGTTGGTATGGAGGGTGCTTGCTGTAGGCTTCCTGATGGGAGGGAGTGATGCCTGCTCACTGGTAGGTGGGGTTGATTCCTCTCCCTCTGATGAATGGGGCTTTGTCTCTGGATGAGATTAGAGGCTGGCTGTGTGCCTGAGGGGTCTTAAGGCAGCCTGTTTAGTGATGGGTGGGGCTGAGATCCCACCTGGATTGTTGTTTGGCCTGGGGCTTCTCAGCGCTGATGGGAGGGACCAGATTCTCCCAGAAATGGCCACCTCCAGAGAAATGCAGGCTGATGAATGTCCCCGAGAGCTTCACCTCCAATGCCCTTCCCCCACAACAAGCCACAGTCACCCCTGTTTTCCCAGGAGATCCTCTAGGAATTGCGGTCAGGTTCCACCTGGATTCCTCTGGAGACTGCTTTGCCCTGGGACCCAGTGCACGTGAAAGTCTGTGTGTGCCTTTCAAGAATGGGGTCTCTGTTTCCCCTAGTCCTGTGGAGCTCCTGCACCCAAGCCCTGCTAGCCTTCAATGCCAGATGCTCCGGGGGCTCTTTCTCCCTGTGCCAGATCCCCAGGCGTGGGGATTTGACGTGAGGCTCAGAACTCTCAGTCCTGTAGCTGAGTCTCTGTGATGCAGTTACTTTCCAGTCTGTGGGGTTTCCCACCCGGGAGGTATGGGTTTGCTTCTATTGCATAATCGCCCCTCCTGCCTCTTGATGTGGTCTCCTCTTTGTCTTCTGGAGCAGAATATCTTTTTTTGGAAGTTTGGAATCCATTTGGTTGAAGGTTGCTTGGCATTTGGTTGTAGTTTTGCTGTTATTTGGGAGAGAAGTTGAGCTCCAGTCCTTCTATTCCGCCGTCTTAATCCAATCCTGGGACAGCATGGAATTTAAGTCCATTTTGGAGGCACAAAAGATCCCCAAAGGCAAAATGTAGACCCAAGCAGTATTGAGGTTGGTGGTCATTTTATGAGGTGAGCTTGAACATATCAGTGTCAAGATTTTTTCTTTTTTAAATGGCCACACCTATGGTACATGGAAGTCCCAAGCCACAGGTCGAATTGGAGCTGCAGCCGTTTTCTGTCTTACTCTTCTATGGACATGGACAATAGTCCTCCTGATTTATACCACAGATCTTCAAAAGGGTCTCTGGTGCTGGGTTCAGGTAAGGCCTGGAATGAGGAGGGAAGAGCAGCCACAACAGAGGGTCCTCTTCACCTAGGGGTCCCTGGAGGCGGAGGTGAGTGATCATCCAGGTGCCCACTCTCCCTCTCCTGTCCCCGGTACTGCCCGCCTCTGGGCTCCACACCCCTCTCACCATTGCAAGACAAGTCGCCTAGGCAGAATTTTAGAACGTTCTTAAATGCTTCTTCTGTATCACTAACCCCTTTCTTAGAATGGGGACCTCATTTCAGTTTTGCTCTACAACAGTTGCTGAATGGTGTTGCATGTAAATGGCCCAGAGGACATGGCACTAATGGACCATAAGGTGTTGGTAAAGACTCTTCCATGACCTGGGTGGTCACATCTTCATCTTTTCATATTCAATCAGGTTTAAGATTGAGTTAATAAAACAAGGCCTAGTGGCGAACATGACATAACCTCAAGTAAAATATCACACCACGAGCCTTTATGTCAGGACTGAAGGTGGAGGCTTCATGTGAAGCACAAACCTCAGAGCTCTCTGGATGAAAAAGAATAATTCCTTTGGGATTAAGGTCACATGCAGGTGTAAGTGTGACAGCAGAGAGGTATAATTAAATAAGTCTGCCAATCTAAAGGTTAAATATTCTATTTAAGTACATGTAAGAAAGCACTGCCCCCTGGGAACTGTCCAAAGTGCTGAATTACTCAGGAATCTAAATCAGTGAATCCTGCCTGACCTACTTCTTCCAGTTGTCTGGAATAATACATTCATGGTTTCACTGACCACTTACACCGGTTTTCTGCCTTGACCTGTGTTCAGAATGTCATCATTAACTAAACCTATGTCCCCTGAGCTGATTGTGGACTTTCATTTCATTTCATTTTTCTATTGAGGTCATGCAGTCATGATCCAGAGCAAAAATTCTACTGTAACATTCACTATCATACTTAACTCTTTTGCTTTTAAATTGAAACAAACATATTTTTCTATCTACTGAAAAACAATGTATCTTCAAGTTAAATGTTTTCTTAAATGGTCATAAGCTTAGTTGTAATATTTAGTTTTTTTGGAGGACCAAATCAAATCATCAGGTTAGTAGGGAATCTGAAAGAATATAGTGCAAATATGTCATTCACCTTCACATTAATGCAGTTTCTCCTAATCATGGACCCTAATGTATATGGACTTGAGACAACTGGTAACAGTGCATCTGATTTCTTAAATAATTTTATTATGAGGACTCTGAAATTTGAGTTTTCTTATATTTGTATGTAAAATGATTGTTGTTCTTCCTGGTGTGACACATAAAATCCTATAAAAAATTAAGTATTAAGTACAAATACTTTTCTGGAAAAATAAGCCAGTAACCCCTAAGATAATGAGATACAGCAAGTTTTATATAAATCAATTTAATTTTACTAACTAAAATCAATATCCGCTTGTTTTAGTGTGACCCCGATACATTTATTATTGAAATTCTAAATCTCTGTTTCCATCAAGATAGCATTAGTGACAAAGAGATACTCAATCCAAAGAAAAAATTTGTTATTGGTACTGAAATAATTATTTCATTTATATAGAAAATAAAACTATTCTGTCAGTCCAAGTTTCTATCCAATGAAATACATTTTCCTGAAGGGCAGATAATGCTTAAATTGATGCTAAGATTGTTTTCATTCCAGGAGACCAAAAAGAGAGGAAATTCTTTTTTTCCCCTGTTTCTCTTATACTCTACTACAAGAGAAAATTTTTACTACATAAGTAATAACCTCCACAACAACAGTAGATTCTTGGGGCTTACAGTTAAAAGGATCCAGCTGTTACTACATATTGAGATTATAACATATTTTTTCTTTTGATATTTGCTTCTTTTTCTTTCTTTTGGCAATTTTCCTATTGTGGAAGATTCTAAGCCCTGCATTTGGGGCTGTTCATTTTGGGAACACTAAACATTTACACATAAAGCTCACTAAATATTTCTTTGACCAGTAGGGGGAAAAAAACACACTTAGTAAAGTTTTACACCCCTTTGTAATCTTAAAATGCCAGAATTTTTTTTGTAAGTGATTCAGATTGTGTTCAGAGCTATTGACAGACAGTGCGTGATTTTTGCATGCTGGTTTGCTCCTGTGCAAGGCACTAAGACTGGAAGTGTTACTGTGCATTGAAATGTGACAAAATTCTCTTTTGGTTTTGGATTTTTGTAAGCCCAGCATGTTCCAAAATATATAACGCCATTTCCTATTTCAAGGTAATATTTTCTCTCAGAAGAGACTGGAAGGAACAAAGCAAGCAATTAATTGACTAATTTAATATTATATAAATTAAAGAATGAAGTCAAGGAAAGTGAAATGGCTTGTTTGCTATTATCTAAAGTACAGTATTAATAAGCTTCCTCTTAGTTCTGTATATTTTTGTCCAGTGTAGATGAGAGGAACAGGACCAAGCTTTTTTGAAGTACGTCTTTAAAATAAAGTCAGTGTTCATGGGCATAAGATTCACTTCTTTGAGTTACTTACAACACATAATAATATTAGGTAAAGACAGAGGTTCCAAAACTATAATATTCAGGGTTTACTTGATTTCCCTCAAGCTAATAGCTTTAATTACAACAATTTGCTAACTCCTTTACCCATCCCTCATAACTTTTATTCTGAAACAAATTAAGACATTATATGAAATAAATATCATGCTTCTCATTTGCTGGGAAGAAAAAAAATGCATGACTTGAACTTCTTTTTTAGCATTTTTCTCCACTGCTTCAGTGAGCAGAACTTTCTTGCTTTTACTGATTGGGTGAATATTTTCAGAACATCTGTGTTTTTTTTTCCCCCCTCTAGGGGGACAAAAATGATAAAAATATTGATAATAGGAGTTCCCTGTGGCACAGCAGGTTAAGGATCCATTGTTGTCACTGCTGTTGCTCAGGGCACTGCTGTGTCACAGGTTTGATCCCTGGCCCTAGGACTTTTGCATACTATGGGTATGACCAAAAATATTGATGATAAATATTTCACAGTGTTTATGTGTGTATTGCTGTACCCGTGAATATATATTGAAATATGTTTACTGGATCTTACAATTCAATAACTATCAACGCAGTAAATTTACTCATTCCAAATGACCAATTCTTGGTCAAATTGATTCCAACTGTCTTCTGCTTGAGAGTTCATGCTTCTCTAAAGTAAGATCAACATAGTGATGATCAATAGCTCCTGCCATTAGTTTTAGATTAGACATATAGAATTTTCTAATTATTTATTTATTTGTTAATTTGTTAATTCATTCTCAAGGCCCCACATGCAGCATATGGAAATTCCCAGGCTAGGGGTCTAATCAGAGCTGCATCTGCTGGCCTATACCACAGCCATAGCATCCTGGGGTCTGAGCTGCATCTGCAACCTACACCACAGCTCATAGCCAGCCACTTAACCCACTGAGCAAGGCCAGTGATCAAGCCCACACCTTCATGGATACCAGTTCAGTTCGTTACTGCTGAACCACAATGAGAACTCCACAGACTTTTTTAAAGAAGAAGTTATTTACTCCAGTTATTCTCAGTGATGCCCTAATGACCCCTTCCTGTCAAACTTTTTTCAGAAACTTGCTTTACACATTATTTGAAAAATATAACCTAACATTGTACTCTACAAAAGTCATTTTTGTATTTGAATTTCAAATCTGAAAAATAAAACTTCCTGAGACATTCTTTCATTATATCTTCCATTCTCCAGATCTGAGAGACAGTGGAGTCTAGAATCTGATTAACTATAGTTCTCTTATTTCCCCCAGGGGTATTAGAAACCATCAAAAATAGGAAAGCTGTGCCCTAATTTTTATTACTAAATACTTTATTTCAGAACAGATTGATCTCAGTCTCCAACAAAGTTACAATAGATGTAGATGGTTTTATGAGTTGTTTCTTAAACTGCAACTTTCATTCAGACTGTCCACAAAAACAATATCTGAAACTTTGAGGCTTCCACTGATCATTCTGCCAAGTAGATATATATGTATATTGAGTGCTTTGACTAAAACTTAGTGAAACTGTGACTGAAGTAACAGCACTCAAAAATACTCTGCTATCCGTACGTCTAAAAACAATCATCCTCTAGACGATTTGTAACGTATAAAGCTCTTCTTTATTGCAGGCTTGGAAACTCTGGCAATTATATAAAATTATTCATAACATTAGGTTACAATTTATTTTGCTCAAGTAATCAGACCCTCCTTAGATGATAATCAGCTCTCTTAGATCAGTTATAGGCTGTGTATGCATGTGTATAGCAACCAGCTAAAATTAGGATCAATAGGTCAACATATCTTGTTTGCTTGGGACTGTTTCCACACAAGTTAATTCTTAAAGACTTTAAAAATATTAAAGACCAGTAAAAATACAAATTGATATTACTTATTAATTACAACAAAATGTAAAGTTTTACTGTCTTCAGCATATTTGTATTAGCTATGCTGGCCTTTTCTCTGTTCTTCAAACAGAACAAGCACATTCTCACCCACCTGGGATCTTGAATTTGTCATTTCATTTTCCTAGACTACCTGTCTTCCAAATAAGCACATGTGCCTTTTTCTTACTTAAAGGTATTCATCTAAGAGTCTTCAGAAAACTCTTATCTGACAACCTTATCCAAAATAACACCTGCTCACATTCTCCATCCCCTTCCTCTGGTTTATTTTCTTCCTTGTACTGACTATAACTGAAAATATATTCTGAATCCCTTTGTTTATTTAATTATTGTCAATATCCATACGCTCAAATCTAAACTTCAAAAGGTCAGATAATTGTTTGGATTACTGCTAATTCTTGACCTTAGTTTCTGGCACTTAGTAAGCACTCAACAAATGAGCTGAGTGAATGCTTTGGTTCTTTCCTCAAACTAAAAAATGGGAACTTCTTAATCTCTACACAGAAGTTCATACAGGCCTAAAACCCTGGGATACATCCACTCTCTAATTCAAAATGCTCTTAGGTCAATAGCTTGGAGCTGCAGCATCAGTTTGGCTTTAGAATCTTGTCCTAGAATATCATGTCCTAGGAACATAATTGTAATCATGTTTTTCTTGTCTTCTTATGATTAATCTCATGAGTCCCCACACCTGTTTATCTCTCAGTAACCTGCAAACTATAGCACTTTCCCCAGAATATTTATCTTGCCATGTCTGTTGTTACTCATAGTCTGGTTTTCACTATAGTAATTGAGTTTGTGTCAGATTACTCAAACTCAAAGCCTAGTAAACTTGGTCAACACAACAGTATCCCTACCCAATTTCTATTCAGACTGTGAAAACTTCTAAAACTAGTGATAATTGCCATGTCTTATAACCACTGGGTTTGTTCATGCTTTCATTATGTTTTCCAAAATTTTATGAAGACTTTCTTGATTTCTCTACCACTAGTGCAAAAGTCAGTGGAGAGTTGGAAAACAGAAGTAATGAAGCCAAACCTGTAAGGGAGACAGAAAGGTCCTGAGATATATTGGAAAATACGCAAATTCATAAAGTTACTTCAAAACAAAGGAACTCATAAGTGTGTTCTCACAATTAAAAAAAATTAAAGGCATTCTAATTAACATGGACATATGGTACCTGGAATTTTTTAGATATTTCACTAACATTTTCTGGATGGCTTAAAATAAACTATAAGGAAGCTTGAGTTTGTTTACTATTCTTTTATTCTTAGAAGACTTAGTGAAAGTAAAATTTTATTCAGTTATTAATTATATGTTGCTAATAAGATTTCTACTTCCGTCTCATCCCCCTCTTTCTCTGTCACATACGCGCGTGCACGCGCACACACACACACACACACACACACACACATCAGGGTGGCTTTAAGTTTTCTGCTAATGTGTGGAAGGTTGAATCCTTTCAGTAAGCAATTAATGGGTCAAATGGTAAATTTGAAATTCTTTTATTTTATTTTATTTTTATTTATTTATTTATTTATTTTGCCTTTTGTCATTTTTATGGCCGCACCTGCGGCATGTGGAGGTTCCCAGGCTAGGGGTCTTATCGGAGCTGTAGCCACTGGCCTACGCCGCAGCCACAGCAACGCAGGATCCGAGCCGCGTCTGCGACCTACACCACAGCTCACAGCAACGCCGGATCGTTAACCCACTGAGCAAGGCCAGGGACCGAACCCACAACCTCATGGTTCCTAGTCGGATTCGTTAACCACTGCGCCACGACGGGAACTCCTGAAATTCTTATATTTTAAATTTGAATACTAATGATAACCCAAATATTTAACACAACATAAAGAGTCAATAAGCAAAAATGTTTAAAATGATATATAGGAAGCTCAAACTAAGATGAACCTTATGATGATGGGTAAATAAAAGGGAAAGACTTGACTTAAAATTTTCCAGTGAGTTTTCTTTCTTTTTCTCCCCTACCTCCACACCATATCTGAGGATATTATGGCAGAGGACATGCATTTGGCAAGGGAAAGCTTTTCCTTTGATACTGCAGGGTGCTATTTCCCAAAAGGATCAGTTCCATCTGGGCTCGCCCATAAGAACAGAAACAGTCTCCAGATCAGATCCTTCGTGATCATCCTCAGAAGGATTAGATACTTCTGACTTTTGCTCCCACTCTTTGAGGTTAAGAATAAATTATTTCTATAAAACCTCCAGAGAAAAATCTGATGCAGCCATCTGGTTTCCCTGGAGATGAAGCAAATATTATTGTACTTGGAGTGACATATTACCCATTGCAGCAAGGGCATTTCCTATAATTTCTACGTTCAAGTATGTGCAAGAATATTCACTTTCAAATAAAACTTGCAGATTTGTAGATCTATTTTCTCCTCCCCTAACTTCCTTCAATTTAGTAAGAGTCTTATTTATGGTAAAATGTAGCATCACATTAGAAGAAAATGCATGCAGTTGTGTATGTAAGGGAGGGAAAGGAGAGAATGGAGAATCCTTGAAGCAGGTACACCGACAGCCTGACAGTGATTGAGGACAGGAAAAAATATGAAAAATGTACAGAAGAAATTTAAAAAGTGGTGTCTTCTGGAGTCATTTGTTATAGTGGGAGCACTTATCAGTTTCCCAGAGGACAACAGAGTACTGCAATCCAGCACAGCTATTGATTTTCCTAATAATGACCCTGAGCTATCTAGAAAAGGTTAAGTTATATGCAGAAAGGTAATATTTGAGAAAGATTTCTTTCAAAGGTGATTAAAATTTAAAAGTTTGAACTCCTAAGGGGGAAGAGCTAGAATATTCACCTAAATAGAATATCACACTCCCTGAAAATGCTAAGCAAAGGAAATGCATCTCTTGGGATGAACAGCTTTAACTATCTTCTGTCTAGAAGCAATTTTTAATATGCGTTCAAATTTATATTCAAATTAATACTTGATTAAACTGTTGTCCATTAATTTATGAATACATTCTATAAATGCAAACAGACCTGAAGTTCTTATGCCCCAAACATTCTAAGCAAATGTAAGTATACTTAAGAAAAATGACTAAATTGTAATGAAATTGGAAATAATATATTCTTTGGCTCCAATAATGTCTGTCATTTTTTTAATATGTTAGATTTAAAATAGATCTACAAAACTACGAGTGCATTAACAAATTGTTAAAATGAATGTATTAGTACAATACAAAGCCACAAGTTCATCTACTCTTTTTTTTTTTTTAATAAATTTTATTGAAGTATAGTTGACTTACAAAGTTGTGTTAGTTTCAGTTGTACAGCAAGGTAAATCAGTTATCTTTACAGACTATTTTCCCATATAGGTTGTCACACAGTATTGAGTAGGTTACCTTGTACTATACAGTAGGTCCTTGTTACCCAATCATTATATATATTCTTTTTAAAATTTTAACACACTAGCTTTTAGATTTTTTTTTCACTTTTCGAGACACTCACCTGTCTCCCAGGAGTCTTAAGGGGTGATAACTGCAGGCCATTTCCTCAAAACCTATATTTATAATTATGGAGGAAATAATACTTCATTATCTTGGTTTATTTGCACTAAAGTTTCATCTTCAGAAATGGTTGTATATATTCATCTTAGAAGCAAAACATAGTAATCATATGTTAAAGCTGCTTTACACTGGGTAGCTTTCTTGCAACATATGTTATCACATTTTTCCTTCATGTTCTTGGTCTTGCCTTTGCACTAACCTTCATTTTAGTGCTCTTATTGCTTGTTTGCTTTTTACTATTTAATTTCTGTCGTGTTTTTATTTCCTCACAATTTAAATTTTATTTTTACTGAGCTTTCAAGTGACTATTTTCTACTAAAAGCCCACTGCCATTATTCTGTTTGTGCGTTTTTGCTTTTGTTACCCTTATATTTCTTCTAAAAATTGAGACTACTTTGTATCCTAAAAAATCTCCCCCTTTTGGTATATGCTACATTTTATACTTCAAATTGTTTTATTTCTTGGCTTTAGTTCTTAAGTTTCAATCTTTTTTTAAAACCCATGTAACTATAAGAAACAACAGTGAAAATAATGGAGGTGATATTTATAAATATTCCCACAAGGCAATGACTTCTTGTTGAATAGAGCAGAAATTTAACTAGAATGACTTCTCTGTCCTGTGTAGGAATAGTGCTGTCTTAGAAATGGGCATGCTTATAAGAGTTTTGTTTGAACACAAGTGGCATGGTTTGACATGGATTTGTCATGGTATATGTCCAAAAACTGATGTAATTTACCCCAACTCACCACATTTTTCATGTTGTTCAATAAATCCATTGGAGTCTTCTCTCTTGGAAAATGTGCTCTCTATACATTTGCTTGAAGGGAATGAATAATTTTTTTTTGGCTTTTTAGGGTAGCACCCATAGCTTATGGAGGTTCCCAGGCTAAGGGCAGAATCAGAGCTGTAGCTGCCAGCCTATGCCACAGCCACATCAGTGGGGGATCCAGGCCATATCTGCAACCTATACCACAGCTCACGGCAACACCGGATCCTTAACCCACTGAGTGAGGTCAGGGATCGAACCTGCATCTTCGTGGATACTAGTCAGATTTGTTTCCACTAAGCCATGATGGGAACTCCAAATGAATCATTTCAATTAATATTCTAGCTTATTTTCTCTTTATCTTTTAATAAATCATACCATACCTGTAATTTAAGAAATATAACATTTTCTTCTTTTTTTATTCTTTTGTCTTGATATTCTTATTCTTTTACCTAGGCAGGGCTTCTTAGCAATAATAAAGAGGTTATTGGAGAGAGTTAAAATGTTTTTCCCTGAGTATATGGAGAGAATTAGCCAAAAGAGAGATTGCTTTACTTGCATTTAGTCATTTTTTTGTCTTATTATTTTTTTAACCTCATTTCTAAATGATTCCCTTTGAATACTCATTCTTACTCCAGCTGATCACAGCCCATGTATCCTTATTGTTTATATTTTCTATTCCTGGGTGTTCTTACAATTCTCATTGATTTAATTCTATTATATATAATTTGAGACCATACTTGCTCCTTAGTAGACTCCAGTAACTTCTTAGTACAGAATTGGGCTCAATATTATTTGATAGAATTGTTTGTATTCCTCCAACATGGGTCTGCAGTAACTTGAAGAGTATTTTTGTTTATATGTTTCATTTAAATTTTGCATAAGTCCCCTTTTAATGAAAAATGCATCATCATGGCATCTATTTTTCAGAAACAATAGTAGATGTAGAAATCATATAGGAGAACAGAGATGCATTCCTAAGAGTGAATGAAAATAGATCATAGCTGCCCCAAAATACTGATTAAGATCTTGTCAAAGGTAACAAAAACCATTAAATATGAGCATGAAAATTTTGAAACATCAGATTTGGAAGCTAGAGATTGGGTTATAAAGGGAAGCTACTGGGGGCAAAGGAGCTGTCAGGTTGCTAGAGAGAGAACTGACTTTAACAGGCCTTGCGAAGGTAGGGTGGATTCAAGTCCTAAGACAGTCAATTACAGCCTTTTGTGCTATCAATTCACTTTCAAGTACAAGAATTGTTGGCAGTGCACTTGAAGGAATTAAATAAAACCATCCTACTGCAATGTTCGGAACTGGGTGATTGTCTGATGGATTGTTTGCATCCCAGGCTGTACCTGAGTATTCTAGAAAGATACGATTTCTTTAATGTCAGCGATACCAAACTACCATACTTATTACATTTTTTGAGAAGCAATACTGAAACAGAATCTCTCTCATTTATAGACAAAAAAAAAAAAAAAAAAAAGTTTGGAGTTCCCGTCATGGCTCATTGCTTAAAGAACCCGACTAGGATCCATGAGGACGTGGGTTTGATCACTCAGTGGGTTAAGAATCTGGCATTGCCATGAGCTGCGATATAGTTTGCAGACACGACTTGGATCCCTGGTCTCTGTGGCTGTGGCATAGACCCGCAGCTACAGCTCCAATTCAACTCCTAGCCTGGGAACCTCCATATGCTGCGAGTATGGCCCTCAAAAGACAAAAGACAAAAAAAAAGTTCTAAAAATGTATTAAAATACAGAGGATAGCCAGTGGAGAGTTGAAGTGCATGGGAAAACAAGGCAATGGTGGGCAACCACCATGGTCTAGAGTTATTAATAATTCTGTGGCCAAGAATTATTTCTTCAAGTTTGCATTTGAAGCCTAGGAATTGCAAGGCCATCCTGAAGCTGTGTGGGACCTTTACCGAGAAGGCTCTAGAAGAACATGAGCATTGTATTTAAATGGCTGTTGAGTGGGACATAATAGATAAATGACACTTGTTCTGCATGGCCTTAAAGACTGGAACCTTGGCAAATGATGGATAAAGAGACAAAGACTGTAGTCTGATAGAAAGAAATGCTATCTAATAGCCAGGGCTGATGAAATAATACACTGATTAAGTTGGTAAATAGTTTCCGGAATTGCCAAACATAGACTAAAATCTCTCGTAAGGCCGTAGGGTTGTTCTGAAAGAGGCACACGAATGGATGAACATTTGGACTTAAGTAACTACAACATCAGAAGTTCAAAAACAATACCAGATGTGACGATTAGGTTATGTGAGAATTTGACTGGAGTTTTGGGATGCATGGATATCGAGTCAAACATTGTTTAGAGATGTGTCTACAAATTTGTTTCTAGAATAGATGAGCATTTGAATGGGTGAACTCAGTAAAGCTTATGTCAGTATCCAATATGGGAGGCATCACTCAATATGGTGAGAGTCTGAATAGAAGAAAAAGGTGAATTTACTTTCTGCCTGACTGAGTTGAGACATGAATCTTCTCCTACCCCTTAGTGTTCCTGGTTTGGCGGCCTGTTATCCTGTTTGTTCTTTCTCTGGAGAACCGTGACTAATACAGTGGACTTCATGCTTTACATACACTGTATGTAGTTTTCACAATATTTTTTTTTCATGGAAGCATTATTTGAATCCTTTCACAAGGAAGAATCTGAAGCTCAAAGATGTTTAGTAACTTGTAAGAAGTCTCTCAGCTTGTAAGTGGCAAAACTGAAATTGCTTCCAGCAATCTTTGACATGATGTCTGTGCTTGGAGGATTACTTTTCCACTGGGAAAGTGTTGAGCCAGTGTAAGGCCTAGTTAGGAAAAAAAAATTTACGAAAGCACCAAAAAGAAAAAAATACTTAGGAATAAACTTAATTGAGGATGTGGAAGAACTGCATATGGAAAAACTACAGAACATTGATTAAAAAAATTTAAAGAAGATATAAACAAATGGAAATACACTCCATGTTCACAAATTGGAAGATTTCATCAATGGTACCCCAGATGATCTACAGATTCAATGCATTTCCTATCAAAATCCCAATAGCTTTTTTTATAGAAATAGAAAAAAATTGTATAGTTCACTTGAAAACACAAGAGACCACAAATAGCCAAACCGATAGTGAGAAAACAAAGCTGGTGACATCACACTTGATTAATAAAAAATATATTAAAAATTTAGAAGAGTCAAACAGCATGGTACTGACATAAAGACAGACATATAAACCCATGAACTGAGGACCCCAGCAATAAACCTACACATAGACAATTAACTGATGTTCAACAAGATTGCCAAGAATACACAGAGGTTAAAGGATGATTTCTTCAACCAATCGTGCCGGGTATCCACATGCAAAAAAATGATATTGGACATTATTTTATTTTATACACAAACACACATGCAAAAAAAAAAAAAACACTCAAAATGAATTAAAGAATTAAAGCTAGGACCTGAAACCATAAAACCGTTACAGGAAAAGTTAGGGGAAAGCTTTATGACATTGATCTTTCATGAATGACACCAAAAGCCCAGGCAACAAAAGCAGAAACAAGTGAGATTATATCAAACTAAAAACCTCCACAGCAAAGGAATCCATCAACAGAGTAAAAAGGCAACCTACTAAATGGGAGAAAAGTGTTTTCAAATTATTTATCTGATAAGAGGCTAATATCCAAAATATATAAAGAACTTATACTACTCAATAGCAAAAAAAAAAAAAAAAAAAAATTAGGTTGCGTAGTTCTGAACAGATATTTTCTTGAAGAAGACACAGATGGCCATCAGGTATAAAAAAGATGCTCAGCATCATTAATCACCAGGAAATGCAAATCAAAACCGCATGAGATATAATCTCACACCTGTTAGAATGACTGTTATCAAAAGACAAGAAATAACAAGTGTTCGCAAGGATGTAGAAAAAAGAGAACTCCTGTGCTGTGCTGGTGGGAATTACAGCCTCCATGGAAAATAGTATGGCGTTTCCTCAAACAATTAAAAATAAAGCTACTATATTGATCCAACAATTGGACTTCTGGGTATGTAGCTGATGAAAATAAAAACATTAACTTAAAAAGATATCTGCACCCCCACATTCATTGCACCATTATTTACAACAGCCAGAATATATAGAAACAACCTGAATGTTAATTGATGGAAGAATGGACAAAGAAATTCACACAACACACACATGGATATTATAAAAAATAATGAAATCTCGGCCATTTACAACATGGATGGGACTTGAGGGCATTATGCTAAGTGAAATAAGTTCAGACAGGCAAAGACAAGTGAACTCTCTTATGTGTGAAATCTTTTACAAGTATGTGTAAAAGATGGTGAAGGGAGTAAAAGTTTAAGATTAGAAATGGTGAAATCTTTTTTTTTTTTCATAGAAGAAACAGCCCACATATGTGAAAAACAGATGTAAAGAAAGCAGAAAATGTCAAGGAAGTTATGGGAGGAGTATGTTAAGCGGAATACAAGGGCATGTAAACTGCAAGACAAGGGGAGATTTTATGGAGCAGTCATTGTAACTATATTTTAAAAGTTTATGGATGCCATAAAATCCAAACAACTATAAACTTAGATTCTGTGTTAAAATGAGGCCATCATATGCAGAGATAAATTGAACTTGAACATGAAAGAGAAACCAGAAATAAACTAGTATAACATTTTAGAGAATGTTTGCACAAATAACATTTCAGAAAATATTTCAGAACTAACACGCAATGAAAACCATTTAAGAGAAAATAGTGGAGACATAGGAAAACTTTATATATATCAACTCTTTCTGTTTCAGAGTCTATCTTTCTCTCTCTCAGTCTTCAGTGCCATGTGGAGGTTCCCAGGCTAGGGGCCTAATTGGAGCTACAACTGCCAGCCTGTGCCACAGCCACAGCAACGCGGGATCCGAGCCGCGAAAGGAACTCCTCTCTCTGTCTTTCAGCCTCCTCGCTCTCTTTCTGGTTCAATTCTCTGCTTATACTCTGGCTATTTTGTATTACTTACCTTTGCTTACCGTAATTGCCTGGCCTCACAAAGTTATTTAGTCTTAATTCTTTTTCTACTCAGTCCACACGTACTCCAGTTAACTTACTTACATTTAAATTTATAGTCCCAACTCAGACCTAGTGTCTGGGTCTAAACCTATATGCAGCTTCCATCTCTGTTGTCTTTCAAAAAGACATAAACTAAAATTCTCCTGGTGGATCACATGAGATGATGTACTCAAAACTTCCTTCACTCCTGTAGTCCCAATATCAATAAATATCATAGCTATTAACTCAGTTGTCCAAGTCAGAAACTGAGGCGTCATTCTGATTTCCCACAACATTCAGGTAATTATCAGGTTCTTCCAATTCTAAGCCCTAAACATTTTTTCAAGGTGTCCCCTTTGACCTATTCCCAATGTCCTTGCCATTGTTCACATTCCCATCATTTCAGAGAGCAGCAAAATGTCCTTACTGGCTTTTCTTTCTTGGTGCTAGAGTAATCTAATACCCACATAAAATCACGTCACTTCTCTGCTCGAATAGTTTCCACCAGCTTCTCCATAAAATTATTTTTATGGCATAGAATATGACTCCTCTCATTCCTGGCAGTTTCATTCCTCTCCACTTCATTAAATCCTTCCAGAAAACACTAATTCCTTGAATTTGCCTTAAAATGTTTCATTTCTTTACACCAACATGGCTTTTGTGCTGGTCCTTCCCTCTGCTCTCCTCCAGGGTCTACCTGGTGAAACTCTATTCCTCTCCAAACAGATTTCAGTGTGCCATGTGTTCTGGGTCCCCTTATAGTCTTCTCATTGTAATTTTAGAATTATACTTTGGCTGTTAGTTTTTTGTCTCTCAACCAGACTTTTTTTTTTCATTACTTAATGAATTTTATTACAATTATAGGTGTACAAAAATCATCACAACTCAGTTTGATAGCATTTCCATCCCAAACCCTCAGTGTATCCCCCCACCCCCCAGATTGTCTTATTTGGAAACCATAGGTTTTCCAAAGTCTGTGAGTCATTATCTGTTCTGCAAAGAAGTTCATTGTGTCTTTTTAGTTTCCACATGTAAGTGGCAGCATTGGATGTTGCTGTCTAATTGTCTGACTGGCTTCACTTCTCATGATAATTCTAGGTCCATCCATGTTGCTATAAATGTTGTTATTTCGTTCCTTTTAATGGCTGAGTAACATTCCATTGTGTGTATGTACCACATCTTCCCTATCCACTGCTCTGTCGTTGGGCATTTAGGTTGTTTCCAGGACTTAGCTATTGCATAGAGTGCTGCAATGAACACTGGAGTACATGTGTCTTTTCAAGTCATTCAACCAGACTTTTGAATCTGTAGTATAGATAATAGAATGTAGTAAGTATTGTGATTCTTTCTGCATAGAAGCATTAGGTTAAAGAATATTTCACTATGTATTTTTTATGTTAACCAGTGTTAGGGCCATGTAATCTCTGTAAAGGATCATGTTCCAATGTTCATACTTTAGTAAACAGCTACTTGTCCATCCATTTGCCTACACTGGAATGCTAAGAGTCATTCATGACATACCCTTCTCCCTCACCTGCATATCCATTCTACGATCAAGGCATCAGCATTACTTTCTGAATATCATTTGGAGTCTTCCATTTCTCAGTTTTACCATTACCATCCTTCTAATATAAAATGTATTATTTCTTCCTCAATTGCTGCAGCAAGTCTCCTAAATAGCTTATTTACATACAGTCTGGACTTATTCTAGTTTTCACCTTGTATCCAGAGTTATCTTTTCAAAATTCAAAGCCAGGCCCACTTCTCTTCCACTGTCATCCTCTCTCACCTGTCACACACACATATAAAAATCCATGGATCCATGGCTTAGCTTTGCTCTTGGGAATAAAGAATTGGAGGCTGTCTGACTTTCCATCATTGGAAGTATAGAGACATAAAATGTGATGGGGACACATAAAATATTATGCAACAGAGGGAAGCAGCAGATTGTATCTACTCCTCATAACATGAATGGTTTTTAAGAAGATGATTCTACATAGAACAAAATAAGAAATTAAACAAGATCTGTAGCACAAGGCCATTTACATGAATTTAAATGTATTCATACAAATCAATTATTATTTTAAACAAACATATAATCAAACACAAAATGTGTGTATCTTATACTTCCTGTTCCCATTCCCTGCATCATTTCTCACCTTAGAACTTAACAGCTAACTAACTTATGTTTTACTTATTTATATCATTATGTCTGTGTCTTCCTTATCATAAGTATAAGCTCCATAAGGGATTTAAATCTATTCGATTCGGTGCTATCTTCCCAGTTCCTAGAGTGGTGCATGGCACCTAGAAGGTGCTCAATAAATATTTAGTATAATGAATGAATTTTCCTTCAGTACATTAGAATATTTGTCCATGGTAATGCATGGGATAATGGGATTCAGTGGAGGAATAATAGGGAATCAGTAAATCAATCAAACAAATAAACAAGAAAGGGAAGACCAAAAATTCTTGTCATGATCTCCAAACCCTGCAGAATCTAGTTTGTATCCACCTCTGAAGTATCATCTCTTTCAGTGTTCTCCCTATCCATCCATCAATAGATTGTAGCCACCTTCTTTCTGTTATAGAAATGAACCATGCTGCCTGAAACATCAGGATCATCATGCCTATTGTTCTCTTTGTCTAAAAATCTTTTCCTACCCATACTATTCTCCTCCCAGTGGTTCTTTGCATAGGTCAATTCTAATCAACTTTTCGACACCAGCTCAAGGGCCACTTCAAAAAATCTTTCTTGATTCCTTTAGTCTATAATGCTGCCATAGAAATCCTGTAATCAATCCTATTCCTCTGAATATCTATGTATCTACATATCAAATGTAACTATGCATTTGATTTTATGTTATTTTATTAGTACCAGTCTGTTAAGTTCCACAAGGTCAGGGACTGTTTCTGGTTTTAACCCTTACTGTTTTTCTGGTGCCTAACACACTACCTGGCACACAGTAGGTACTCAACAAATACTATCTATTTGAATGAATGAGAATCTTTTTATATATTTCTTTGTAACCTTTAAGAAAATAGAAATGTTATCTCTCAGAATTTCCCTAAATCAAGAGTGCTTTGCTCTGGCTTTTTAAAACTCCACTTCAAGGTCACTCTTCTTTCAAAATGGTCTTCATATCTGTCTCATTGTCCCATGAAAAATGACATCAAGGTCACCAGTCTAGATGAGATTTCTCCAGAATAGTCATCTAACCGAGCTAGAAGGGAACAAGCTCATTTTTTTTTAAGTAAAGAGCAACTGGTATTAGAGCATCTCCTGTCGTTACTTGCTCCTTTTAGGAAAACAATTAAGTTAATTATGTACAAGAAAATTAATATTCCTTTTGCCTTTGAGCCAGATCCTATGTCTTGTTCGGCTTAAAATGTTACAAAAGATTTAGTATTTTTCATTATCGGGTTTCTTGGCACTCCTTAGTGTTTCTGTCACTTTAATTGGAAAAAATACAGGAGGTCTTTGATGACTGAAAGAGTGAGTCCCTACACCTAGCAACCAGTGCCTGGGATTGCTTATTGTGGAAGGAACTGGCTTTTCGCAGTTAGGGAGCAAAAGCTTTGATCAGATTGCTCTTGAAAATCACCATTAACTTTCCCCTTTATTGCAATTCTTGCTTAATCAATTAATTGCAACTACTTTTCTAGAGCTAAAAGCGAAGATTAAATGAAACCTGATGAATAAAAGCTATGTGATAATGAGTTTCTTCTAAAAATGATGTTCCTAACCCATAATGTAGTTTTTTTTCTAATAATATATTTGATAGAAAAGGCTTATTTATCTAAATGATCTAAATAACCAGAAAAAAGCATTTTATGTGGAGATATTTTTCCCGTTTACATAATCATAAACATATATCTTTTGCCTGCACCTCTTACCCATCTCCTTTGTCTCATGCTTATAAAAATGCTCCTAGATTTAAGCAAAAATCCCCTTATATAAAAAGAACAAAGCATTTCCACTCAGTTTTGAGTGTGAAGACTAAGTCAAATCTTCACAAAGACTTGGCTTCCAAGTATCTAAGACAAGAAATTTTCCAAAAAAAAGAAAAGTTATTCTATTTTCTGGGAATTATAATATATGAAGAGGAGGAAGTGAGAGAAGAAAAGGCTGTATTTTTGCCAAAGGTTAGATTATAAAAGCTGAACTATATTCAAGTTACCTTTCAAATCCGTAAAACACTTGGGCAATATATACCTGTCTATGTAGCACTGAATTGTAGGGTAGATTCTACTGATGATTCCCTGTGTTCAAATCTAAGAGATTCAGATAAGAAATTCAGATAAGTAGGAATGATGCCTGCCTCATCATTACAAGGTGAAGGCAGCTTTTATGCCCATTATATTAATGTGGATGAGAACCAGCCCAAATGATACACAAATGATCCAAACTTATTATTTTCTCCTTGTATTAATAGCTTTTGTTTCTCGTATGTAAACTCTTCACAGTCTGATACTATGTCTCATAGTTTACATTGCAAAGTGTAGCAAAGATTTGGACTTCTTCGTTTGAAAAAGGAAAGTTTGGGAAAGTAATTGGTGTAGGGGATAGGTATCATTGCCCCAAACATTCAACCATTAAAATTTTAAGAAGTTGAAATTACTTTAGCTTCCAGTAGGGATGCAAAAGTTGAATATTTCTCAAAGAAAGCAGGATTTTTGCAGTATCTCAAAGTAGTCAACCAAATTTCTTGAGCTGAGGTAGACAGGATTTCTAAGACTTTTTAATAAAACACATAACATGCTGGCTCTCAGCAGGTGAATTTCAGAAAAAATGCCAATAATATTTTTGTGAAAAAAAAGATCATTAAGAATGATTTCCAAATAACCCACATTTTCAAATTTTGGGACCATTGAAAGGAAAATTATTCAGTTTATTGAAATACATAATTGCTTTACCGTAAAATATGAGGTATAAATCAAATCCAGAATTACACTTACATCTTACTATATACTATTGCCAATGAATACATCTTACTTTATTTTTATTTTGACAAAGTAATGCATGAATATATTTTAAAAGTCAAGTAGCACAGAAAGGCTGATATTTAATAACAAGAGTATCATATTATACCTGTCACCAACCCACATTCTATTCCTTCAAGGAAACGATTTTCACCTTCTTTAGTACTTCAATCTGGTATGTGATTATGTACTTTAAAAATGGTATTTTCCCTGCACTGACATGTGTTAGTTTATCAATTTTAGAAATCACTTTTTGATTCCTAATCTAGATTTTGAATCTTTAGCCCTCTTTTCCATATACACAGCCTAGGCCTCCTTCTTCCCTTCATGGGTAGTCACAATTTTTCATTAAATTCACCCATGATTTATTTTATTATGATCATGTAATTATTATGCACTCCTGAGACAAGTGGTGTACTATGATTTCCATGAATTAATATTGCTTCATTTTATCATTTGCTTAATTTTCTAATTATGTATTACTAAATTTCCCAAATGAACCAATAATTTTACAAAATGCTGGTGGATAGTATTGTCAACACAAACACATAGGATAACTCATGAGTTTCTTTTCCACTTCTTGCTTCAATCTGTTAATCACTCTTTTGTATGGCATCATGCTTTGATTTCCTAGATATGGTACGTATTTTTTAAAACATTTTTCTTACATTTCCAGAAGAGTCTGTGTTTTCCCCCAGCTTCTACTTTTCACTTTCTTTTGATCTCTGCGTATTAGAGGTTTCTACAGAAGTCAAGTGATTTTTGGCTGTGCATATTCCAGGGTGAGGCAGTGAGAGGTCGTTTAGAGGTCTTATACTTCTCCACATTAGGAGAGAGGACTATTGACTGGTGGCTTCTTTCACGGGGACTAGCCTGCAGCCTGGGAGGGAGAAGTGGGGCATCTCCAAACTTCAGTGTTAGTAGATCTTTTGTAGGGCCATTCAGTTTCTGCAGAGAAGAGTATTCTAGTTTCCTGCCTGGGGTACATGCCTAGTGCCTATATTCTGGGAGTAGAACAGGTGAAACGAGCTGCTAAGTCCAGAGTTTCAGTAAGCAAACTTCTATTCAACTGTCCTATTTTCAGCTTTGCACCTTAGCCCAGGTGCCTTCAGGAGATCCACAATATGAATTAACTAATCCTTTTTGATAATTCTCTGAAGACTTCAGATCCCTCCTCCTTACTTCTGCCAAGGTTAGCTAACTCTCCTCCATCTAACTTTTACCCCTTGGAACGTCCACCGTGGCACATAGACTCTAGCGGTTCAGGTCACCGAAGAGGGGTGGGTTCTATTCCTGGCCCAGTGCAGTGAGTTAAAGGATTGGGCATTGTCACAGCTGCAGTGTAGGTCCTAACTATGGCTCAGATTCAATCCCTGGCCCAGGAACTTCCATATGCCACAGGTATGGCCATAAAATGAAAAATAAGTAAGTAAATAAATAAATAAATAAAATTTTCTTCTATAAAAGGTTCTCCTTCTCCTGACCTGCTGTTCTCTCCTTTCCTATTCTTTTTCTGTTTCTCTATTGCTCTTTAATTATTCTAGTAGGTCTTTGGAGATTGGAGAGGAGGTAAATTTAATTTTCTATCTATATTTCCAGGTGAATTTAAAAGATTATTAAGATAACAACATTTACTGAAATTACCAGGATATTTATATAAATATATCCTATTTTATTGGCCTTTAACAAGAAAGACCAAGGCCAATTTCAAAAGATCAACTCCTTGGTGCTGAGGAGTTAGGATGGAATGTTGAGCATGTAAGCCTTCTGCTTAAAGGATTCTAATTCATCCCTTAAGTTCTGTGGATAATTCTGTGTTCTGTACAGGAAGAGACAGAAGTTCCAAGTTTACATGAAAGGGTTTCCCTGAGAACTGCAAGGCTCAGAAAGAAAATGCCCTGTGACAACCCCAGACAGAAAGAGCAAATGGTCGAGTGAAGTCTTATCTTCCTGGTAGGCATTGGTAACTACCTGTCTGTGCAACTCTTCAGTCTCGTTTCCTGCGGAAGGACTCAAGGTACCAAATTAGAAGGGACACTAAGACCTGGACACAGGAATTACTTGAAGCCAGACCGGGTGTAGTGTAACATTCACTCCAGTTCTAGCAGTCCCAGATGACTTCCTCTGACTTTCATATACATGTTATTGTCCATTGGAAGAGTAGAGTAAGAAAAATATTGTGTTGTTTTGGTGGCAATTTAAATGTTAAAAAAAATCGTTATTTTTGGCTTTATAAAAGATAGGTTTTTAGTTCAGACTTGCCTATTTTATTCTTTCTGGACTCTTTTATTGGTTCCTGGACTTTGGATATTTGTCATAGAAACTGAGGAGAGGCATGAATAGTAATTAGTTGAATGGATCAGGGAGGTTCTGGTTTACTTCATGTACTGGGTTGCAATTTTTTTTATACAGGTATTGAAATGATTTTAATGAATGTGAAGATGTGTCCTCATAATATACAAAAGTGAAAAGGTAGGAAGTCAGATTTTATGTAAGTCAGAAAAAATACTTATGCAGGCTTCATTTCCAGAAATTGATTTTTTACTAGAATAGATTTTAGTAGTGTTCAAATACAAGTCCATATCCCAGAAGTGCATGCAACACTAATATTTCAGTATTTTTAGCTACCTTTTCAATTGTTATTTATAAAGTTAGTATTCATTTAATTATACCGAATCTATGTTTTCTGCCCTGATCTTTCCTAAATGCTAGATGCAGGAATCCAGTGCTTTTCGGGCATCTCCATTTGGATATCTCATAATAATTCAACTCAATGTATTTGAAATTAGCTCATGATCTTCTTCCAAACTTTTCCTGGAATATTTACCTGTCCCTGTGAATGGCACCTAGTTTCCCAAACCAGAAATGCTTTTATCAACTTTGACTTTACTCCTCCTTTACTCCAAATAACCAAACACTATATACTGGCAGTTTTACTTCCCAATGTGTTGCCCAGTTTAGATGATCAGAATCTAAAGCTTCACCTCCCAATCAGTTTCCCTCTTTCCAGACCTGCCACTTTCTGATTTATTCTCCACACTGTAGCCAGAGTGATCGTTCTCTAGTACTAATTCAGTCATTTCACTGTCTTACTTAAAAATTCTCAAGAGCACCACCTACTCTTCAGAGTGAAATTCAAACTCTTTTAATAAAAAATTTTTGGCCTATTATCTGCAGTGGCATGACCTTTCCTACACCTCTTTTTCTTCAGATATTGATTTTTTTATCTACCATATTTCCCCAAATAGGCCATACATTTTCATTGAATTCAGTTTTCTTTCTGCCTGGACTCCTCTCACAAACTCACCTGCTTGCCACTTTCCTTTATCAGACTAACTCCTTCTCTCTTTCAGGCCTCTACTTAGAGGCTACTTCTTTAGGCATTTTCCCCAAATACCAAATATACTCTCAGAGGTTCTTGTCCTAAACCCCTCTCATTGCATTCTCCAAACTTATTCGAAGTCTTTTTTCTGTGGGACACCAGACTATACAATCTTTAAGGACATACAGTTTATTTACTTGTCATGATATCCCCAGAGTTTAACATTCCTTACTCATAAAACTCATTTAAATTATACTCAGTAAGTATAATTTAAATTAACGCATGAACCAATTTATTTAATGTTGAGCCATTCTTCTTTGAAGACAATATTCAATAAATTGTTCTGATAATTTTCCAAATAGCGCATTAGAAATTACCTGCAGTGTGACTTTAAATCTTAAAGCATTTGGGAGTCAAAACTAATAATATCAAGAGCTAACTCTAAAAACTTCTTTCGTTCTATTTCCAGAGTAATTAGTCCACATTCTTGAAACAGCCTTTATCACCTTGTATTGTGTCTGTTTTACCTTTCAGAATGGAAGTTCATGAAACCAAAGGACTAATGTCAGTCTCCTTGTCTCATTACCATCAGCTACAGAGTCATCAGCCCATACCTAAATGAAAGGAACTTTCATTCCCAAGGCTCCATTCCTTTCTCTAAAATGTTAACTCACTAATGTGGTATCTTCCCAGTTTCTTCATACCTACCTTTCCTCTTTCATGCCTTCCTTCAATCACAAAACAGATTTTTTTTCCTTTGGGTTTTTTGTTTGTTTTGGTCTTTTGTCTTTTTTGGGCCACACTTGTGGCATATGGAGGTGCCCAGGCTAAGAGTACAATCGGAGCTGTAGCTGCTGGCCTACGCCACAGCCACAGCAATGCCAGATCCGAGCTGTGTCTGCAGGCTACACCACAGCTCACAGCAATGCCAGATCCTTAACCCACTGAATGAGGCCAGGGATCGAACCCGCAACCTCATGGTTCCTAGTCGGATTCATTTCTGCTGTGCCATGATGGGAACTCCTGTTTTTGTTTTTTGCCTTTTAGGGCTGCAACCACGGCATTTGGATGTTCCCAGGCTAGGGGTCGAATCAGAGCTGCAGCTGCCAGCCTACACCACAGACACAGCAATGCCATATTGTTAACCCCTGAGGGAGGCCAGGGATCGAACCTGCATCCTCATGGATATTAGTCAGATTCGTTTCCACTTAACCACAAGAGGAACTCCGCGATACAGATATTTTCTGTGTAATTGTTCTCCTCTAGGTTCAGAAGATACAACAGTGAAGGAGGCAAAATCCATATCTTTATGGAGCTTATTTCCCAAAAGGAAAAAATATTAGTTTTGATCCTAACTCATGAACATTTATTTTGATCACTATCATCCAACAGAGGAGAACTGAATCGCAAAGACTTTGAGGTTATAATTATTCTGGATTTAAAGAGGCCTAGGAGCAAATAACCTCTCTGACCCATTTTTCTACTCAAGAATATCTTAGTGTTTCTAACCTCATGTGCTCCTGTATGAAAGTCTACTGACATATTTAATAAGACAGACAAGGTATCCTCTGCTTCCCAAAAGTCTACTTTTCCCTAATCCATCATTAATCTTGAGTACCTCCTTACAGTTCTTTCTATTTGTATTTCTTATTCTCCAAGGAATTTAAGTACTTTATAATGAGGAAAATGAAAATAATACCCATTGCACTAACTCGTGGTGCTAAAATATCCCAAAACTGAATGCCTAGTTTTCTTTGGTGGAAAACAGCATAGAAATCATATGAATCCCTATATTCTAGGTCAGAGTCAACATTTGATATAATCTCTCTGAAATTTGTTCGTTAGCAGCTTAGGTAGCAGAGTGCAAAATACGAAGCTCTGCTTTTTAAAAGCAGTAATTAAACTTGTTAAATTAGAGAGTAAACAGAAATCTCCCCATAGATGGTTTAAAGGAATGATAATTTCAGAAAACAGTACAATTTCTTGAACCTAATTTTATACTGAAATCAAATACTACTTTAAATTTAGGCACAATTAAATATTTGCCTTTCCAAAGGTTATATATAGTTTTACATTAAGATAATTTGTTTTTACTCTGACTCTGAGCATCATGGCAACAAATTGTACAGGAAAATTATGGGAAGTGTTGCCCAAATTAAACAGAACAGGATAGCAGAGAGTAGGAATTAAATTGTAAACTTCAAGGACATTATCTTAAATATGACAAGCTCAAATCTGAGCTTCATGGTTCATCTTACAAACTGACAGCAGAGTCAAGAGTTTTTATGAATGCCGAAGAGGAAGATATATGTGAAGCAGGCTGTAGGTAGATTAAATGAGAGAATGTTGACTAAGTATAAGCATTCCTTTTAGTATGTTTTAAGCCAGTGCTGCTAAACATCTGTGAACATGTTAAAAATACAGATTCAAACAGTTCCCTGGTGTCTCAGTGGGTTAAGGATCTGTCCATGTCACTGCAGTGGTTTTGGCCTTTGCTGCGGTTCAGGTTTTATCCCTGGCCTGAAAACTTTTACATGCTGCAGTAGCGGCCAACAAACAAACAAAAACAAACAGATTCTAAATATCTACCCACTCAAACCCCTGGATCTGATACGATCTTTGAAGGTTGAAATTGAGAATTTATATCCTTAAAAATAGCAGCTGCAATGAAATAACTTTTAGTATCACAGTTTTAATGCATTTACTCAAGGTATAATGAATGAAAATAAGAATTAAAGTTCTCAGACCTTGTATAATGTTTAGTCCACCAAAGATGTGGAGGTTTGGAAACTATATAATAACTTGAGTTTTGGAAAATGTCTTCTGCTTTCTCTGTTGCAAGTATCTTTGACCTATGTGTGTTCTCAGAGACATAAAGCCCAAAATAATTGTTTTCTGCATTATTATAAAGAGATTTAGTCTTGCCAAGGGGGAGAGAAGAGGGAGTGTGATGGACTGGGAGTTTGGGGTGAGTGGACGCAAAGTGTTACATTTAGGACGGATAAGCAATGAGGTTCTACTGTAGAGCACAGGGTACTATATAAGTCTCGTGGGATAGATCATGACAAAAGGTAATATAAGAAGAATGTGTGTGTATATATATATAATATGTATATATGTATGTATGTATGAGTCGGTCACTTTGCTGAAGCAGAAATTGGCACAAAATTGTAAATGAACTATATTTTAATAAAAATAAAAAAATAATAAATGAAAATAAAAATGAGAGATCTCATACTCCAGCTCCTATATTGCCTTCCTAATTCTCATCAGAAAGTTTTGTTTATTTCTTTGGCTAGAGGCTACATAGTTGTTAGGGTCTACTTTTAGCTTCATATATCATCCTGATCTCTTAAAACAGTGTCTTCTGAGTCCTAAGCTTCTCCAAGTTTCTGTGGGGCCGAGACTCCTGTCTTGTACTTGGAGGTAGTCCTTTCTCAATATATTTCAGTTCATAGATAGCTACACGTCACTACATTAGCCATTAGTCTATCCTGTCCCACCTTCCAGAATTTTAGTGAAGTCTCTTTGTTATTTCTGTTTTCTTATTTTAGATTAAAACTCTTTGTAATCTTTTACAGGCTTTTCAATGAGTTTTGTTTCAAGAGGTTCCTAGTCAGATTTGTTAACCACCGCGCCATGACGGAAACTCCAAGTTTTGTTTCAAGAGGGAGATAAACACATGGTACTCAATACACCTGGGTTCCTCCTGATATTATGTGAAATCTCTGACAGTGTTTCCTGTATACTGCTTCACTGCATTTCTTTCTTCTTCGTGTTCTATTTATTTATATATAATTTTAATTTCCTCTCTAGACCATACTCTCTTTGGAGTCGACCATCATCACTTTGGAGGTTAGGTGAATCTAGGTACATTGAGTGTCTCTTTAATAATATTTGTCAGAGGAATACATTTATGTATATAGAGAAGAAAGTGATGGGGAAGAGTCTCTTGACGAAAATATAGAACCTGCTTTTTGGTTAGAATGTTGCAGTCTCAGCTCCACTTATCTTCACCTATGATATAAATGATGCCTAGATCTTAGGGAAATAAACGTAGATCATATTGCCTCTAGCGGAGGGCTCAGGAATTTTATTTTATGTGGTTAATATATAATGGAATCAGTCACCACAGCTTTTCCTCTTTGGTTTAATCACCAAAGACACCAGTACAAAAAGTATTTCCGAGGGGAAAGAGATAAAGGCAAATAGCTTGAATGGTTTTCCTGTGGTATCTAGAGTGATGGCTCACATCACGGGCAAAAAGTATTTGCACTGATTTTGATTGTAAGGAAAACCAGACACGATAGGCAATAGGAACTTCAATTTTTAAGTGAAAGTTAAATATGAAAAAACTTTCCTACTGTCCTCCAAGCACCTTAGGAGGAAGCTGTGGACTTTATAAAGATGATCAAAGGTTCTGGAATTATGCTAGTCACCCTTGATGAGGCATAGGATCATCTCCAGAAAGAAATTTTTCTCTTGAAATCCTCCAGACTAAAGGTGACTAAGAAGACAATCTTATAGGCAGCATTAGCATTCAAGGGCACTCAGCAACTCAGAGGTTTTGCTTGGATGGCTGAAACTTTAAATTACTATGCTGAACACGTCAAGTAATTCACATAGGTAATAAATTTACAGACCTATCAGCCTTCTTGCAAACAACTTTTTCTTCTGCCTCTCCCTAAAAAGGAAAAACATAATTTTAACTTTGTATTCTCTCTGCAAATTGTTCATCATTGCTTTAGGGTACACAAGTGAATGCGTGTTTTATTACCCGTCTCAATTTACACTGTCTTCTGAACTGCAGTTTCATAGCAGTTTGTCAATATTATCTTTCCAAAAGGAGCCAAGTAAACTGCCCTGATCCATTTTTAATGGACTCTTGGTGATGATTAAAGTGTCATTTATGAAATAATAGCCTGCTTATTTTACCTGAGTTCAAGTACCTGCTCAGTTTTACTTAGACTGCATTGCTCTTTCCATATTGAAGACCTACACCTGAAGTAATCAAAGAATGCTATCTTTCTTGAAGTATAATAAAACTGAAGAAACTCAGAATCCTTCTTCAAGATGGCCTCATCCTGTGAAGCACTTACCGTGCAATTTAGATCACACCTGGTGTCTTTTCATTCTCCATCCTTCCCTGCCAGCTCTCCCACTGTAGGGAAGGGTCAAAAATTAGATTCAGTACGTCATTTTCAGTACTTCTACCAGGAAAGTCTGCTTGTTGTGGTGTAGGGTAACAGTATTCTGAGAGCAAATACAACGTAAGTGCACAGACTCACAAGCCATATTGGCTGTATTCAAATCCACCACTTATCAACCTTGTACATTCTAGGAAAGTTGCTTGACTACTTACTCTGTGCTCAATTTCCTCATCTGTAAAATGGGGATAATATTTCCTCTCTCTAGGGACTTTTGTGGGTTAGCTGATAGAGAATGTTTGAAGTAGTGCCTGATATGAACGTTATTCAAATATGAAATTTGATCATCAAATCATCATTATTGTAATCATTAAGCTTAAAAAATAGTTGCTTGGTGAATTTTAGAGGTTCAGCTTCAAAATACTCTGAATCAGACTGTAAAATTACCAAGAATAGCTTTGACATAGGTTAGGAGTTTGGGAGGAAAATAGCAATTCTTTTGGGGTTAAGCACCTAGGAATTTTTTTTTTTCCTTCTTTTTAGGGCTGGACCTATGGCATTTGGAGGTTTTCAGGCTAGAGGTCGAATCAGAGCCACAGCTGCCAGCCCACACCATAGCCACAGCAATACCAGGTCGGAGCCGCATCTGTAGCCTACAACACAACTCACAGCAATGCTGGATCCTTAATCCACTGAGCGATGCCGGGGATTGAACCCACAACCTCATGGCTACTGGTCGGGTTCATTTCCCCTGCGCCATAATGGGAACTCCAAGCATCTAGGAATTTCACTTTAAGAAATCACTGGCATGATTTCATGGGGTGAGCCCTGCCCCAGTAGTCAAAAGGCTTGGGAATTCCAGCTTGTTCATTTTCTTGATGATGGGCAAGTCATCTGTCCTCTGTCACCTTCAGTTTCTTTCATTGTAAAACAAGGATGTTGTGCTAGATAAACTCTGAGATACTTTTTAGTTCTAATGTCCTATTTTTAAAGTCAACTGTTTATAAATCAAATACATTTTGAATGCACTGCGGAAATTTGCCACTTAAAAGAGAACGCTATGATGACTGGAAAGTGCTTTGTAATATGGCACATCCTCCCTGTTCATTCTGGCTTGTAAATATTGTTCTCCAAAAATCCAGTTTATTTACAGCCAGCACACTGATGTTGCTATTCCATAAATGCCTGAAGCAGGATGTAAGATACTCTAACAGGAGCTGGACCCAGTCATCTGCAACAAGATTGCAGCCTTGTCTTGGCTAGACAGGAATACACCTGGGTAATGCAAGTTGTTTGAGGCCAGCTTACCACCCTTCCTTCCTAGAGGGATGCCGGGGCTCTAACTCCCATTTGCACATATGTTATCTGTCTCTACCTCCTACTGAGTCATCTCCCACACACCCCACGTACACATTGACTTGTAATAACTATGCATATTTCATGTCACCCTGGGATTTTGAAGTTATTAATTGAGTTAAATTCATTCCTTGAGGGAAAACCCATATACATACACACCATTCATACTCTGAAGGTAAACATTTATTTTTCTGTGCCAAAGAAAATGAAAAGGAAAGACGTATGATAATTGGGGTAAATTTTTTTTTAAGTTCCATGAAGATTCCTTGCCCAGAGTCACAAACAGCCAGTAAATTCTGGATCACTAGAACGTGACACCCAAAGAAACTCCATTCTGTTTCCCTCAAGACACCCATCTTGTAATTTTTAAAAAATCTGTTTTGTTCCTCTGCAATCAGTATAACTAAAATCCATTTTAATACGCAAACTTATGTTTCTGTTGACCAGTGGAATTATAGATGCTGTACCTTTAACTGCAAAAGAAAGGTTATCATATTGGTTGGAAAATTGCTTTGAATTTATCATATTCTCATGATTTTGAGGTTGGGGAAGATTTTTTTTGTGCGGCCATCAAATATTTGCTGCCTACAATTGAAATCTAGACAAAAGATGAAGAATGATATATGACACCAGGAAATAAAATGTAATCAGATGACTAGAGCTTAATCTACTGGTTTAATCCACCCACCCACCTGAGGAAAACAGTTGGATCTTATAAAGGTGCTAGTTTTTTTGCAAACGCAATCCAGAAAATGCATCCATTTCAGAACATTTTTTAAAAACAATAATTGAAACAGAATTAACTGAAAATCCAGAGACAAATGCTAGGTCAGAAAACTGAACCACATTTTTAAATGAGTTGCATTTGGATGACTTAAGTTGACTTAAATAGGCAGCAATTTACAAATAACACACAGGTATAAGTGTTCTGTGATTCTTTTTTTAGCTTCCCATCATTGTTCTCATTAGTCACTGGTAAAAGCTCTTAGCCAGAATACCCCCTAGGATATGTTTACTTGTTTTAACTAGATAAGTGTAGTTTGTTTGTTTTTAAGTGTATAGCAAGTTATTGTGAGGATGTGGAGAAATTGCAACCCTGTACACAGTTGGTGCCCCTTCTACAGAAACTTGTACAACAGTTCCTCAAAAAATTAAAAATAAAATGACATATGATCTAGCAATTCCTCTTCTTGATATATACTCAACGGAATTGAAAGTAGGTGCTCAAATAGGTATTTGAACACCTTGTTTATAACAGCATTATTTACAACAGCCAAAAAGTAGGAGGAACCCAAGTGTCCATCAACAGATTAATGTATCAAAAATGGATTAAATATGTATACACAATGGAATATTATTCAGTCTTTAAACGGAGAAATTCTGACACATGCTGCAACATGGATGAAACTTGAAGGTATTATGCTAAGTGAAATAAACCAGTCACAGAAGAATAAATACTGTATGAGTCCTCTTAAGCGAGGTACCTAGAAGAGTCAAATCTATACACAGAAAACAGAATATAGTTGCCAGGTGCTGGGGGAGTAGAGAATGGAGAGTTTAGTGTTTTATGGGTACAGAGTTTCAGTTTGGAAAGTTCTGGAGTTGGATGGTTGCGATGGTTGCACAACAATGTGAGTATACTTAATGTCACTGAAATATATGTAATTTTTTTTTTCTTTTTAGGGCCACACAAATGGCATATGGAGGTTCCCAGGCTAGGGTTCCAGTCGGACCTCAGCTGCTGGCCTACACCACAGCTCACAGCAACCCCAGATCCTTAGCCCACTGAGCGAGGCCAGGAATTGAACCCACAACCTCATGGTTCCTAGTGGGATTCGTTGCCACTGTGCCATGATGGGAACTCCCTGAACTATATATTTTTAAATCATAAATTTTCTATTATATATATTTTACAAAAATTAACAGCAACAACAACAACAAGGAAGCTTGGCAGAAGAGAAGAGCATAAGGGATTGTCAACATTAGTTCAGTCTGCCTTGTTGCCTAAACCAGAATTTATCTGTGTGAAAACTTTTCTTTTGCTTTTTGCATTTTAGTCATGCGGGTGCAGCACATGGAAGCTCCCAGGCTAGGGGTCAAATTGGAGCTGCACCTGCCGGCATATACCACAGCTTCAGCAACACGAAATACGAGCCTCTGTGGCCTACACTACAGCTCACAGCAACACTAGATCCTTAAATTACTGAGCGAGGCCAGGGATCAAACCCACATCCTCATGGATCCTAGTTGGGTTTGTTACTGCTATGTCATGATGGGAAGTCCTGTGTGAAAACTTCAAGCTTTGGTTTCTTCATATATGAAGTGTTCACTGTAGTGGCAGATTCTGTTGTTTGAGAGGGTCAGGTAAGTATTGGATGTGAACAGGGAACAGAAGCTCTTTCCAGAGCTCCTGATGTGAGTCCACAACCTTTTCTACTTTTTCTAGTTATCACAACTGAGCTGGCCGAATTCCTCCCCAGGTCAGTTCTGAGATGCTAATTGCATAGAATTTTTTAATTGTTCAAAGATGGAGAAACATTGCTGAGTACTTACCATGTGCCAGTGTTGGAACAATGTTCTATGTAAGCCATATCTTGCCTGTAAAGCGGGTTACACTATTCCCATGTTGCTGTTAGAGTACCAAGCCAAGAAAGACTAAGTAACTTGATTAAATTCGTACGGTGCTGCATTCAGACACAATTTGATGATGACGCTAATATATGAATCCAGGTTTGTTCCCTTAAAATGGTAGGAAAAACATGGTAAGGGAAACAGAAGACCACCATTAACTGAGTGCCCAGTGTATTCGTTATCAGATGCAGATTTCCTGGGCTCACCAGCCCCCCTGGATCCAAATAGTATAAATGGTGTGAAGCTACACAAAATGGGCTCATGCCCATATCTGATTATGCAAGAGTGTAAAGTGACATCCGTCCCCCCCCCCCCCGCCCCACTCTCCGTCATTTCTCCTCCCAGCAGATTTCCGGTGGTACTAAGGTGGTGTCACACCTATGCTGGAAAACCAGTATAGCCAGCTATGTGGTAAACACACAGTGTTGCTACTCTTTCTCCTGAGGACCTCTTGTCTTCACTGCCTGTGCCTTTGCTGTTTGTCTACCAGCTGCCATTCACCACCAGCTACTAGCCACCCTTCACAAGTGCTGCTCACCTGCCACACATGGCCTGCCACTGGTTGTCAATACCTGTTCCTTTCACTTGGTGCCACAATCTACCATGTATCTATACTGCTTACACTTCTGCTTATAACTGCATTCTCAGGCAGGGACCCCAGGCAAGAAGTGCCACCTTATGTCACTGGGCACTGCACCTTTTCTTGTGTGCAGTCATTTTTGCATTGGAGCCTTCAGATACTCGAATATGACGGGCAGTGCTTCATTAGAAGAGAAAGACCCTCCTTTTTTTATTTTTCCTTCAAATTCTCAATAACCCTTTTGGACACATACCAAAGTGAGTTTGACTATGTCCCTAAATCTTTAGGTTTTTAGAGAAAGAGCCCTTTAGGTTCTAGTCACAGCCCACTCTCTCCCTCAGTTACAGACAAGAATCTAGAGGGGGCTCACCTATGATAGACTGGAATGGCAGACATCAAGCTATGCAAAATCATTTGTCCCCACTGACTCTGAGACCATTACTGACTCAAGGTAGCTTTTTTCGCAGAAGGTTTTTTTTTTTTCTTTATTCTTCATGCATACAGCCTCCTGCAGAGCCTGCTTCACCATTTCATTAGACTTTTCCAAATCCTAGTAACAGGCACAACTTAAGCCCAGCCTGTATATCACACTACACATTTTCAGTTTCATTTAAATTTTGTGAAAACCCTGTGATGTACATATTATTATCTCCCTTTTATAGATAAGGAAATTGAGTGCAAAGGAACTTGCCATTAAACAGCTAAGCCATTAACATTAAACATTAAAATAGCTAGTTAGTGGCAGAATCGAGATTTGAGCCAAGGTCTGGCTGATGTCCAAAGCCTAGACACTTTATCTCCACCCTGTCTCACCTCCCCAGCTCGGGCAGTACTTATAAAGTACCAGCTCAGTTCCCTGCTTTGGTCACACAGCTCAGCAGCAGTATTTCTTAGGTGATGGCTATTACCACCCTTAAGTTACAACTGCATTAGACCTCCATTGCACTTCTTCTTCATCACCCCTCTGCCTCATTGCTCTGCACTGTGCTGATGACCTTCAAAACTTTATGTGGGAAGATATTATCCTTTCTGTCTGCTGACTAGCAGACTCCTCCCTACATCCCTTAGTCTAACCCACATCCCACTGCCCCCCCACCCCAGCCCACCCCATTCTTAAGGTTGACTCCTGCTCTAATTGAAAAACCTCCATTTAGAGGAACCTAACGGGAACTTGTGATGGAGCATAGAATGTGAGAAAAAAGAATGTATACATCTCTGTGACTGGTCATCTCACTGTGCAGTAGAAAATAAACAGAACATTGTAAATCAGCTATAATGGAAAAAATAAAATAAATTATTTAATTAATTTTTAAAAAAGGGAACCAAATGTCTCCCAGCACTGAACTCATTCTGAACCTGTTTGGCTGAGCCAGGACTCTCATGTTTAAATGTTTTTTATTGTGGTTATATTTTATTTTCTTTTGTTCCCATCACATTCTGGTTATGTAAGCTTCCTGTCATAACAGTGTACTTTGTGACCTCTGCTACTTAGAAACACTTGTTTTAATTTATCCTGTAAGGTCATTTGAGCTCATTGCAGAAGATGCTGTTGTCTTCATTTGGCTCCCTCTGAATTCTCCATCATAAGGACTCAATTACCATAGAAAAGAGAAATGAAAAATGACCTTTAGGTTATCATCTTATTTTTTCCTGCCCATATATGATTGTTCTCTTCAATACTGTCCTGACTATGACTGATTTTAATTATAAATGAATCAAGTGACAGGTCTTCATTTACAATTTCCCCTGAGGGGATTATGTTAGTACTCTGAAACATTTTGGCTATTTCATAAAGTATTCAGCTTGAATCTAACCTTGTCTTTCATCACACTGTATCTGATGTTTTAAAAAGATGTATTTTCAATTTATTGATATATTTGGGGAGAAGTTTCTGTTTTATCCTTTTCTAAAAATGCTTATATTTCTCATAATGATTTTGCAAGGGGTATGAGAGGCTTATCTTTACTCTGAAGGCAGAGATCTCTTCCATTTATATTTTGATATAAAGCTTTTCAGCAAGTCATCTCAAGGTGGGATCTTAAAAATAACCCCTATTCTTTCTCTATACCCACACTTTTTGATTGATATCTGACATTAACTTAGAGTTTTCACATATGAACAAGAACCACAGAATTTTAAGTCTGGGGTAAGGCAAGTAGCAACTAACTTAGGGGCAACTTGCTACAAACACTTTAACATAAGAAACCAAGGCTCCTAGGTTTTTAAGTGATTTATCCAAGCGTTTGTGAAGTAATGGCAGAACGATGCTCAGATTCATAACTCTTTCTAAAGTATTGTGTGAGGTGGGTGTTTTTCCTCCCATTCCTCTTTCAAAATCAAACTACATCATTGTCCTCACTTTGCTCATGGAGTCTGTGTTAGCATATATATAGTTAATGTAATGCTAGCTGCTGTAATAAGTATGTCTAAAATCTCAGGAGTTTAACAGAATAAAAAGTCATTTCATGCTGAAGCAATAGTCTCATGCAGGCGTTTCTGGTTAGGAAGCTCTCTTTCAGGTGTTCACTTGGAGATCAGACTCCTTTCATCCTGCATCTCCACCATCTTCAGCATATGGCTCGTAATCTGGAATTGTCTGCATTTGACTGTTAGGGGAAAGAGAATCATGGATTGCCTAGGAAGTTGTTAAGAATCAGGCCTGAAAACAGCACACATCACTTCCATCCACATTCTGTTTCCAAAATATCCTTTTGCTTTTCCTTCACACCCAAGGTGCAACAGTCTCCTTCTTTTATATTGCAGAACCATTTAACAGATCCCAAGGGGAGGCCTTCTGTTCACTGATGAAAAGAGGTATATCTGGATCTAATGTTTGTCCACCACATGCTTCTGTTCTTCATTTTCCACTTGGTTGCTCTTAGAATCAATCCTTTTAGGTCTTATGCCTGAAGACAAGTTAAGTATGGTTATATGCTACATTTCTAATGTCAGGCCATTTTAAAAAATCTAATTTCTTTGCTGAACAGAGCAAGGAAGCTCTGCTTTTGCTACCTAACCATGTAAATATGGAGAAGGAAATTCATCACTGTATTATTTATCATTTTTCACTTGAAAAATAAAGTGAAAAGTTAATACTCTAAAGAGCACTGTTCTTAAAAAGTTGCTTTGTCTCAACTCTTCCTACTGCTGACTTAGAGTCAAAATTCTGAGCATATACTAACTATGTGTATCTTTACCCTCCTGATTACTGGGAAACACAAATCTTGAATGGATAGAAAAGTACACTAATGATAGTGACAGGATGTGTGTGTATTTAAAGACCCTGACGGCACCAGAAGGAGAGTTTCTTGGAGAAAGGCAAGAAGTTGTCTTTGCTTTCTCTGGTTGGAGAAAGGCCAGGCACCCCAGAGGCAGTGTTTGTAGTCAATGTTTTTGTACGTCTCCTACACTCAATTCCAGGTTTACAGCTTTGCCTCAGGGTTTCTGAGTGGATATTGTTCCTGGCTTTCACCAAGTACTAAATAATATTGGGTTTTTCAGCTGATATAACCTCATCTTCTGTGTGTTTTCTTGTGCATTTTATTGAAAAGTAGCAGTTGAAATTATATACCACTAACCTCCTACCATCATAATTCAAAAAGACTATAGTTGAGAACTCTTTTTTTTTAATTTGGCAATAAATCATGAACCTGTTGAAATTAACAGTGAACTATGGTCATCTGCTCTCGTTATCATTACCTTTGTTGAGATGGGGAAGAGGTGGGTCGTTATTTATCTCCTCTGTAAGCCAGGCTGAACTTTTTTATGATTTTGATTAAAAATAATTTCAGATCAAGAATGAACAATGTTACTAACGTTTACCTTCATAAAAATAGTTGATAGAAATAGGTAAAACCCAGCATCTCTTGTCATATGACCTGAATGCCATATTTGTAGGCATCAGAATCCACTTAAGATTCCTAAAGAGTACTTTGAGAGTCGTTTGCTGAACTAGCTAAAGTTATTTTTCTAATCAGGCTTGGCAGCTAAGGAGGATCATAAACATGTTGGACCATTCTCGATACTGTATCTAAATTATGCTGAATTCAATGTCCTGATCCTTGTCCGTGCCCAGTTGCGATTCAGAATTCTGGTTTTTATTATGAGGTCCTGACAGTCTGTCTGGATTGCATTATATTCATCAGTAGGAAATAATTGTCAGATATCATTTGTAGATTCTTCTATGAATAACATGTGAGTGAACATGCAAATCATTACTTGGTTTTGAATAACCTATTCAAGCACTATAATGGAAAGAGCCAGCAATCACTATCACCCTTATTTTTCATTGACTCCGTTTTTATCTGCTAACAAGTTTGTGATAATACTGCTTTTGCCTGTAAGTGATTCTTTTTAAGATGGCATGCATGTTTCTTATCTCATCATGTGTTGATTTTAAATTTTAAAATCCAAAAGGAAAAATAATTTTCCTTATTTTAAAGCTTTTGAGAAGTATTTCATTGTATAATATACACATAACCTAATCAGAAATACATTCACTGTGTTGCTTACGAAAAGGTACCACTAGAAAATGTTGAATCCCAAATTACATTCTATAAATTATCCTATTGAGAATGTCTACGGTAATTCCATTAGTTCATTCCCTGATTTGTAAGTTTAATCATATGCCAGATATACCATATTGGGTATTGAAGATTAAGAGTGGTAGTCCCTGCATCCAGTATTGTTCTCAGGTGGCTGTCAGGTGAGAATGTTGAACCCTAACCACTTGGTGTATTGTCCCCAGAACTTTGTCCCTTTGAAGAAAGAACTTGGCAAAGAGACTGAGGGTAGGGAGGCAATTAAGTGTTTATTTAGAGAGAGAAAAGAGAGAAGATGGGTGTGGAGAAAATGTAGGCATAGGCAGGGGTGGTGGTGGTGGTGGGTGGTGGGTAGAAAGGGAGAAAGAAAGACAGAGACAGAAAGAGCAAGAGAGGAAGAGAGCAACGTGTGCTTTAAATCACTCCTAAGGGGGCAGTCCTTCAAGGCTACCTCTGGCCAATTGCCTTGCTTCATCTGGCTTTGTCCTGACTCAGGACCCTGTCCTCAGTATGGATTTTAGCTCAAAGGTCTCTGGGAAGTTGACAGGATGTACTGTGGTCTGATGCTCCTCCTTTCTCTGAACCCTAAGGAACCTTTCTATGAATATGTAGTTCCGGAGGTCTCTTGACCTCAAGAATGAGACATAGATGATCTCTATCTTTCATCCAAGCAGGACGCAGGTTTTATCTTGAAGTTACCTGTCCACAGGGAGCAGACTACAGTTGCTCATCCTGGGTCCCATCTATCTCCTGCTTCAGTATCTTAACAATTTAGTTAGGAACAGGCATGCAGACATGTAGAATATTCATCCATCCTTTGATCTTGTCATTCATTCACATATCCAATATATATTAAGCATTTTCTTTGTGTCATTGATGGTGTCACCTACTGGGGATGTAACTGTGGACAAGGTAGCATTGTTGCAGCCTGCATGGAGCTTAAGGTCTACAGGAAGATTGAATGTTATCATGACTGGACTTGTGGAAGTTTTCAGAAAGGAGTTAGCAATAGACTTGAGACTTGATGTGTGAGCAGAAGCCTGCATGTGAGAGAGGATGTTCCTGGCAGTGGGACTTGCAGTGAAAACAAAAAGTTATTTGGAAAAGCCTTTAGAAAAACAAATATGTAAATATCCAACCTAAGAGGTGAGGATATTGGACGTGGAAAGGAAAACTTTCTTTGGGGGTCTGGGAGCATTCTTTTTTGTTCTTGCATCTAGTCAGCCCAGAAGGATAATGCCCTGCTCCCCCAGTGAGAGCCAGGAACAGTGGTTAATGAGCTAATTAACATTTCAAATGGAGGAATAAAAGGTGTTAAGACCTTCACTTCCACAGTTCCAGAAACAGAGTGTGGCAATGCTTTCAATTTAGAATCTCCAGAGGAGTCTGCTTTCTTCCTCTCTTTTCTTTCTCCTTTGTGTCTTCCCCTTTCCCTTTCACTGTATGTAAATAATTTACCTCTTACTCTGTCTTCTCAATCCCTCCTCTTTGTCTCTTTTTACTTACTATTTTTTGTATTTTTCTATTTTTAAATTTATTCTCTTTTCTCTCTGCACATATATGTTCCCATCCACTGCACCAATATGTTTAATATATATATATACACACACACGTATATGTGTAATTACATGCAATATTTCTAGCCTCATATTTCTTTTTAAAAAAAACATTTTTTAAAAGAACCTTCTTCTTCTCTGATGTCTTTCTTACATTTTCAGGTTTGTCTTTCTTGGGGTTTATAGATTTTGTTTTTCATTCTTGACTTAAACACACCCAGAAAAGCTTTAACCATGTTCTATGACCATTCTAAGAAATTTACCTCCCATCTGCCAAATTTTTCAAACTTAAAGTGAAAACCAATATAATATAAAAATATAGAGGATACAATTGAATTCCTTTTCTTTGGTCCTTTATACACAGTGATAACGGTTTCTAGTTATACTATTAAACCGCAAAATAAGGATAAAAATCTATCTTCTAAGTAATTTCAATTAAAAAATATTTGTGATAAGATCTGTTTTCATGTTAAAATTATAATTCTTCCAATTAAGGAAATATTGCATGATCAGTGTAGATAATTTGTAAAATATAATGGAAGAAATTAAAATATCCATAAAATTGAGAGGTTTCCTTTGTTTTCCAAATATTCAATCTTTGTGATATTACTATATTAAATTCATACTAATAATATATTACTATATTGATCTATATTCAACTGGGACCACATATTGATCTATAGTCAACTGGGACCACATACCTTATTTGTTCCTATTGTTTTTATATTTTGATTAGAAAATGACCATATATTTCCAGCTTTCTCATATTTTAGAAATCTTTTTATCTTGTCAGTTATTTTAAATTATTTTATATTTTAATTGTTTTTCACATCATCAGTCATGGCACCTGTTTAAGTTTTATCTCCATATTTCTTTTATTTGTCTAATTTCATGGGATGAAGCTGGACAATTACATGGAAAATATCTTAATTATTCAGATTCTGTCATGTGGAAGACACAGTGTTTAATATATTAAAAAAAAGTCAGCATAAAACTCCATGTAATAGTAAGCTCCTCAAGAAGAGTCCTCCTCAGGGATGGAAAAGATTGTGCCTTTCACAATAGTACTACAAATGAGGATCACAGAATAATAGAGACCAGCAGGCCTGAAAGGTCAGTTCTAGAATTGTAAAACAGTTACAAAGAAAAAAAAAATAACTGCATTGTAGAGTTTTTTGTTATTTGTTTTTCCCCCTATTGAGTTTAAGGGGTGGTGTTGATTCTATTGTTGTGGTAGCTTTTATGTAAACATTTTATTAAGAGATTTAGATTTTACAGAAAAGTTGCAAACATAATGCAGAAAGTTCCAGTATCCCTTCATCTAATTTTCTGACGTTAGTACATTTGTTATACCTGATGAACATTTGACACATTGTTATTAACAAAGTCCATACTTTATTCAGATTTCCTTAGTTCTTACCTCATTACCCTTTTCTCTCCGAGGGCTCCATCCGGGACACCAGATTGCATTTAGTCACCACACCTCCTCCAGCAATGATAGTTATTTAGACTTTCCTTATTTTTGTTACTTGGTAGTTTTTAGAAATGCCCGTCAGATGGTTTATAGACTATCTCTCAATTTGAATTAACTTGATGTTTTTCTCGTGGTTAGACTGTGGTTGTAGCTTTTGAAGAGGAAGAACATAGAGATAAAGTGCTATTTGTACACATCATCTCAAGGGTATATATGATCAGTGTGACTTGTGACTTATCATTGCTGATATTAAGCTTGGTCACAAGACTAGGTGATGTTTTGGGGGTTTCTCCACTGTAAGGTGATTCCTCCACTCCACGCCCTTTCCACACTGTAGTCTTTGGAAGAAAGTCACCAGTTGCAGCCAACTCTTAATAAAGGAGTGGAGAGTGATGAAGCACCTTCTTAGCGAGAAGAATCCATTTAAATTACATGGAATTCTTCTGTTTGGGAGATTTTTCTATTCTGGCCTATGTATTTAGTCAGAGATTTATAATCATTAGGGACTCATGGATTTTTATTTTATACTTTGGGCTATAATTGAATATTTGGAAATTTTTCTTTTGTTTCTCAAATTTTTCTAGTTGTTAGCTGTTTTTAAATGAACTAATAGTGGCAGCTTATTATTATGTGTTTTTCTTAATATGTTTCATGCCCTTACTGGACCAAAAATTTTGGCAAACCCATGTTGTTGCTTCCCTACTGGACCTCTTTCCTGTTGAAGTATTTTCCACTTGATGAAGTTAAAAACACTGGAAACTACAGGTATAAACAGCAAGTATTTATAGAAAGAGGGCGAGCTAATTTCTGGTTGACAAATCAGGGCAATGACATTACAGAGAAAGTCTAATTTAAGCATAGTTTTGAACATTTGTAAAGATAGCACTAAATGCATTTACTAAAGTTGATTATTTGAGTTGATTACTTTTCTCTGCATACAAAACAGTTATTTACCCTCATCTTCTTATCAATGCCTAACGTTATATTTGGAATTGAATGACTCCCTATAATCAACATTTCACTCTGGATTATATTTATCATTTTCACTTATGATGAGGACTGTAATTCTATTTTAGAAGGAATTCATAGAAGTAATTTAGGATTGGACCAGAATGTTTTCCACTTCACAGAACTGTGTGATTGTAAGTTGCTTGATGATGTCTTCTAGTAGTTACCCAGTGTCAAGATTTGACCATATATGAAATAAATCAATCATTATGTTACCCAACTACAGGAAGAATGAGCCTCCAAACACAAAGTTTAAACCAAAAAAGTAGAACCAGGCATTCCAGAAAATGTCTTTAATGGAGGAATAAGTCCAGAAAATGCCTGATAATGACAGATGGAAGTTTCAGCTGTATAGCAGCTCAAGCGAATAAATGTACAGAACAAAGAGAGCAGAGGAGTGACGTGGCCCTAGAAGGGCAGTCTCCATGAGAAAAAAGGGATGGCTGAATTACCTGATAATTTTGACTGTGGGGGAAACCATCTAATGGTATTATTAAAGAATTTGAGAAGAATGAGCAATTAGCAATTAAAAATAACATTAACAAGAAAAAAACAAACAGAAAGAGAAAACAAAACCTGAATAAGAAAGGAAATATTCATATTATTAAACTGCTTCCTCAGCGGTGAAAATATCTGTAAGCCTGCAATATAGAACACAGAATATTCATTTAAGAAGAAATTTGAAAGAATATTGAACACTTGTGTAAGAGAGATGAAGACTTTGCTGCCATAATATGATGTTAATAAGTAATGTCTAAAATGGATGTCAAGAATAATATAAGAAATGGAAATAAATATCAAAGTATATAGCAAAAACAAAATCAATATCTACTCTGATGGTTGCCTTCAGGGAGAGAAATTAGGAGATAGGTAAAGGAACTATTGTAAACTTGTAAGATAATTTGACTATTTATATTATGTGAATATATTACTTTCAGAAAAAAAATTTAAATAGTATGTAGGATAAGTTAATGCCATGATTTCCCTGAACTATCTATTTTTTCAGCTATCACTATGAATATAATTATTTTAAAATCCAGTGGCTTAAAACAGGATTAATTTTTCGTTTTTAATTTCCCATGAGTCTGTGGGTTGGCTGGACTCAGCTGGACAGTTCTGCTTAGTATTGTTTGGCTAGAGGCACTCACAGGATCACATCCAGCAAGGGAGATTGGCGTGGAGTTCTCTTCTATGTGGCTTCTCTTTGCACATTATGGAATGTCTTCTTAAAGCCCAGCAGGATACTTTGAACTTCCTTTGACATGGGAGCTAAGTTCTAAGAGGGAGCACTCTAAGAAGACATGTGCTAATGTGAGAACACTTATCAAGCCTCTTACAGTATGCTGGGCAGTGTCTTATTGGCCAGTGTAAGTCAGTCACATGGCCATGCCACAGTTGGTATGGAAAAGTTCTAGGCAAAGATATGAATACTGGGAGGCATGATTCATTTGGAGCCACCACAATACCGGACGTATGGACTTTCGCCTCCATCTTCTTTACCAAGAATTAAAGTTAGATATACCTAATGAAACTGTTAAATCACTTCCCATTTGCTTTTTGTGAATATTCTTTAGAGTTGGCATAACTTAAAGGACAGCATTTATTTTGATTCCCTCCACAATCAAATGATTATACAGCATTAGATGAGTTGTAAGCTCTGAGGAGCTTAGTAAGAGACAACATGAAATCCACTGAAAATCTTTGCTCAACCACTAATGACTAGCAAGCAGCAAAATAAAGAGACTTAGTTTCTCCATTGATCATTTGTTATTACCTCTTGTTTTGTGTTAGGAGCATGTTTCTCATTTTCTTTTGATTTGCAGTGTTGGAATCCATTTGTTATAACACTGCTGCCTTTTTAATTTGAAATCTATATATATTTCCAAAAAATTGAAGGATAGTGAATTAATAGATATAATAACTAATATATATATATATGTGTGTGTGTATATATATATAGATATATATACACACGCACATATACATGACATTAATTATATGTTAGGACTTTGCCAGATAAGAAACTGAGTATTAGAATTCTCTGGAAACATTCCAGGTATACAAAATAAAATGTTATGGAAAAAATAAATCTCATCATTACAAAAACTTCCAGACCTTGTTTTTGTTACCCGACGTTTGTTTGAGGAGTGAAACTAACTCATTAGGCAAACCTCAGAAAATTTAATATCAGAAATTATAGTCCTTTTCTACATATATTTCTTCCTTCACTTTTTATTATGTTCTTATTTTTTATTTCTATTATTATTTCCATGATCAAATAAAAGATCTTAGAATAATTTTATTTTCCATGAAATTTCTTGAATGTCAGTTGTCATACTGAACTGCTCTTTTCAGATGCAATTGTAACTATCCACCCAACATGACTATTAAAAATGACTGAAAGCACTTTGCACGTATAAGATGTTCTACAAACACTTTTTCCCAGTAGTCTACAACCCATTTAAATGGTATTTGATCTGGCATAAACTGCTATTTGAAACATCTTTGAGCCATCATAAATTTGAATGCCTTCTTGCTTTCTGGGTTTCAAATTCCCCAAATGTTCTTTATTGAAATCCAATATTCATTCCAAAGTATAGTGCACTGAATTTAACTTAACTGAGAACAGTAGCCAGAAAGCCTCATTACCTCAGTCATTCTTGGATTAATGATAAGAATTAGATCCAGGAGCTCGCATTTGATTTGATTATTTTTTCTCTCAGTTGTGATACTATTTCTGCAGGAAACTATGGAGGCTTCTTTATCTATAATGTACACATTGGAGAGTGAAGGTCATAATAATTTCAATACACCCAAGCCAAGCGTAACAAGTTTATTTCAACTAATCAACATAACTGAGCACATTTTACTTCAAGAAGATAACAGTGATTGTAAGACTAGCCTAAAAATGGATACATGTTAAAAACTTGAGCAATTTTATTTGCTCAAGCTAAAATATGTGCAATCTTAATTAACCTAATTTTGCTTTAGCCCCATAATCTTTCATTTAAAAAAAAACTCAATCTTGAATTGTTGCAACTAGGTTTATAATGTCAGAAACTAAGTATTGTTACAGACATCGAATTTGTGAATGTATTTAAAATACAGAACAGTGGGGAAAAGAACTCAATATATATATACATAATCTGGAACAAAGCATTTTGTTGCATATGGTATATTGTTAGTGCTTGAGTCAGGGCAGTCTTTAAGGATTATGGATATTTCTGGTAATCACCGAGCAAATACTCTTGCCTAGTATTTCTCACAATGTATTCTGTGGAACCACAGCCCCACAAGATACTCTATGGGGAAAAAAGGTTTTCTGTCACATACAAAATTCCTCTCCTAGCGTTGCACACCATAATTCACTCCTGTAACAGTCAATGCTCATTAGCTATTAGAGAACACCTGCCTTTAAAAGTTTCTCTTTTATTTTGTTAATTGTTTCCCTACTGTATTTGGCTATGGAATGTCTTTTCTTTCTTCTCTTTCTCCTCCGACATTCCATTTATTATCTTCTGAATTAATGTTCCCTTGCTGCATGTTAGCAACCCTGCTCTATAGATGACTCTTTTTTTCTTCCTTTCTTTTTAGGTTCACACCTGCAGAATACGGAAAGTCCCAGGCTAGGGGTCTAATCGGAGCTACAGCTGCTGACCTACGGTACAGCCACAGCAACGTGGGATCTGAGCCGTGTCTATGACCTGCACTATAGCTCACGGAAAAACCAGATCCTTAACCCACTGAGTGAGACCAGGGATCCAACCCTCATCCTCAGATATACCAGTCGGGTTCATTTCTGCTGAGCCGCAACGCGAACATCCATATAGATGACTTTAAATTTCAAAGCTATATGGAGTTCCTGCCGTGGCGTAGTGTAAACGAATCCGACTAGGAACCATGAGGTTGCAGGTTCGATCCCTGGCCTCGCTCAGTGGGTTAAGGATCTAGTGTTGCCATGAGCTGTGGTGTAGGTTGCAGATATGGCTTGGATCTGGCATTGCTGTGGCTGTGGCACAGGCCTGCAGCTGTAGCTCCGATTTGACCCCTAGCCTGGGAACCTCCATATGCCACAGGTGCAGCCCTAAAAAGAAAAAAATAAATAGATAATAAATACATAAATAAATTTCAAAGCTATTAACTACTAATGTTTCAAGAATATGCACAAGATCTACTGATTTAGAGGTAGCAAAGTCTGGATTTTAATGAACTGGATGAGAATTAATTACAAAGAAATCAAATTGTGCAAATGATTTGAGAAATTGTTTGGCAGTGTTTCCTAAACTGATTGTATGCCTACACCCTGACCCAGCTATTGCTTTCTTTCTTACCTGTTGGAAAATGCACGTGTGTACAAAGAACAGGAATGGCCATAGCAGCTCTATTCTTAATAGTCTTGAACTGGAAATAAACCAGATATCCATTGACAAAAAAAATGAAAAACTAAGTAGTGAAATATGCACACAATAGAATACTGTGTAGAAATGATATCACTGAAAGCATTACTACCCACAAACAGAAGTTCAAAAACTGCTGAGAAAAAAAAAAAAAGACAAAAAAGACTCTATATTCTGTATAATTTCATTTAGATAAAGTTAACTTTTTTGTGTTTTTTCATTTACTTTTTAAAGGACAAGCTAATCAATGGTGGTAGACATCAAAGAAGTGTATATTTGGGGCAGGGTACAGTGACTTGGAAGGGTCAAAAGGAGATTTCTGTCTTCAGTTGGGTGTTTACTTTGTGAAAACTTATCAAGCCGTGTACTTATGATTGCATAATTTTGTCTGCATGCCTACAAATTATAAATTAGTTTAAAACAAATTAGAAGTTATACGCTTTTAAAAAATTTGGCTGTCAGAACAAAGGAATGACATGATCTGATTTCCATTTTGCAAAGATCACACTTGGCTTCTGGTAGAGTCTAGACTGAGTCGTGGACACGGGGATGAAAACCAGGAGACTGGTGAGAAAACAGTTGTTTGGTAACTCAGTTCAGGAGGGTTGTTGTGGAATAAAGGAGAAATGGTCATATTCAGGATATATTTCAAAGGTATAATGACAGAATTGATAATATTGGACATGATATAATAGAAAAAAATCAAAGATATATTAGAAAAAAAATCAGCTCCAGTATTTTTGGCCTAATTAACTTGTGGATTAGAGTTACTGTTTGGTGAGAGGGGGGAAATGTAGCATGTGTGGGTTGTGAAGGTGGAATGGAGAACCACGAGTTCAGTTTGGGGTATGCAAAGGCCGATATGCCTATAAGACATCCATGTTCAGAAGTGCACCTGGAAGCCAGATAGATGAATGTGGAGTTCAGTGGCAGACTATACCTAGGATGTAAATTTGAAAGTTGTTAGATTCTAAATGGCATTTAATATATGAAGTGAGTATAGAGATGAAGAAGCCTGAAAATCAATCTTTGGGAACCTCATCCATTTATAGCTTGGAGAGATGAGAATGAACTAGAAAGAGAGATTGAAAAGCAGTGAAGGGAAGTAGGAAGAGACCATTAGAGTGTGAGTTTATAGAAGTTAACTGAGAAAGGTGTTTTAAGAAGAGACTTATTGATGATCCCAGTGCTGTTCAAAGTCTAAGTGTGAGGAAGACTGGGAAAAAGACCGTTGGCTTTATAGTGTAGATGTCTTGGTAACCAGAACAATAGAGATTTTATGATAATAGTGTGGTCCGAAGCCCAGTTGGAATGGGTTTTAGAAATGATCCAAAGAGAAAGACTGGAGAAGACTGAGTACAGAGTACTCTTAAGGGATTTTTATTCTAAAGGAAGCAGAGGTTGAGTGATTGTAAGAGAGAGATATGGAGCAAAAGAATTCTTTTTTTTTTCTTTAAATGACTGCAGATATTCTATAACATGTATATGTGGTTGAAATGACCCAGTAAATAGGGGCGAACTGGTGATGCAGGAGAAATAGAAGCACAACCACATGGTGGTCTTGACTAGGTTAGAGGCAGAAGGAAGCTGAGTCTCAGAAATATCTATAAAATATTTACCCTTATACATGTAGGTACAACCTGATTAAAGGGTTGATTTTTCTGTAATCGCTCTTCCTTTAAAAGTAAGCATCTCCTTGGATAGTTGATATATAATTTTACATTTAAATCAGAAATTTCTGTGAGAGAGAAAAAAAGTTAAACTGCTTATTTGGCATGCATTGTTATTGGTTGTTGACAGGCTGTTTGTTGTTCCTGAGGTTTTTCAAGAGATTCGGAAAATAGGCTGCATCTCTTTTTGTGTAGTACTTACTTATTAACTAGAATAAGGCAATTCCATTGACATTCTGATATTCCAGAGTCTGTTCCATATTTCTCTTTTCTGAAGTGGTCAATACAAGGATTATTAGAAGAAAAAATAAAGAGAAATAAAAGCTTGAAAGTCACAGTTGCCTGTCAATTATGAATTTACTTTTTCAAAGGAGTTAGTTATTTAGAAATTCTAGGGATGTCCTGTCGTGGCTCAGAGGAAACAAATCTGACTAATATCCATGAGGACGCAGCTCCTATCTCTGGCCTCGTCCAGTGGGTTAAGGATCCAAGGATCTGGCGTTGTGGTGAGCTGTGGTGCAGTTCACAGACGTGGCTCAGATTCCGCATTTCTGTGGCTGTGGTGTAGGCTGGCAGCTGTAGCTCCAATACCACCCATAGCCTGGGATCTCCATGTGCTACGGGTGTGGCCCTAAAAGACCAAAAAAAAAAAAAAAGGAAAGAAAAGAAAAAAGAAAAATTCTAGAATAAAAGGGCTATAGAAAAGAAGCTTCTGTTTTTATAAGGTACATGTTTTCTCGTTGTGTATTAATTTCATTTCAGTGATATTATAAACTGGTATTAAGTCAACCTTTTTAAGTTCATCCTGTGTAAAGGAGAAATGAGCTCAGAACAAGAGCTGGTTACTTTCCACGTTTAACATAAGAAATCTAGGGCATATGTAGAATAAAATCTCAGCCCTCTGATTTATGCATTAGGCTTTATTTTTAAGATTCTTTAGCTTGATTGCATACATTTTTCTAGGTCTTAATGCTCTAAATTATTATTTTATATATTATGATTAGCAAGGAGAAAAACTATTTTAAAATCAATTGTGTCAAATTATAAAACTAATGATAAAGATCTAAAAGGATATGTTATCTGTTAGAACTTCTCAATAGTGTTAGGACATTTAAAAGGTCCACGTAATATATTGCATGGATTCTACTATATATAGCTTGCTTATTCAGGAGTCTCATTTCTGCTGACCTCTGGGTGTAATTGCAGTACAAATCATTTGAACTTCGGCCGTCCTTCTCCTGTTTTTCTGATATGGCTACTGAAAAGCACTGTCTTTTCAGTCATCGTGGCTGGAAAACTTTATTAGCCCTCTCTTAGCAGTGAAATTTAGCCGTAATAAATGGTTAACCTCCTAAAGGTTAGGATCAGTCTTGCTGGTATACTTTTTACAAATTAATTACCCCTTACCATTCCTAGGGCCATTCTCTCCTCCACGACTTTTCTAACACTCTCCAAAAAATGGTCAACATTTTCAGATTGTCAAGACCCTCAGGATCTGTGTTCTGCTTGTGTTCCAGCCATCTCTCACTTCGTTCCCGAATCACCTTGTGTATCCCAGAAAATCGCTCTTATCCCTGCACCACTTCCTGAACATGCTCTTAGCTTTCCTACCCCCATACCTGTGATTGCTCTCTGAGTCACAGGTTGAAGATAAAGGGACATTTTCCTACTGCTGTCATTTAGGAAGCCATTCGCACAGCTCTGACTTTCTAAACTCCCCTGGTCCTTGAGAGATCACCCCAAATGTCAGCTTACTTTCAGCATCATGCCCCTTCCTGGAATTGCCGTCTTTGTAGTATTCTCCACAATACTCAGCCTAGGCATCATCCTCATTTTACAGATGACTAAACCGAGGCTCAGGGAGGTTTAATGATCTGTCTGCACCACAGAGCTAATATGTGGCAGCCTGGGATGCCAAAACCATGCTGTTTTAGGGCACTCAGCTGCTTTCTAAATGTTCTTTGACTGAATGAAGAAGTAAACGAAATTGTCATTTTCCATTTTTCTTAATTTAAAATTGGTAGGTACTAAATGGTGCTTTTCTGTCACTAAGAAGTCTTGCAGAACTAGAACAAAGTAGATTATTTTTGACATGAGCTGAGAAATGAGAAAATGTGAGAAATTTCTGAAGGAAGGCCAGCAGTAAGGCTGTGTTGTCTGTGACAAGAAAATTAGATGAAAGGCAAATGTTTCAATATTTTACGTGTATGTTTTATGATGCAGTGTATGAAAATAAGTACCTGGAAATAACTTAGAAGAACAGTTATTAAGTGCTTCATATGGGACAGGCCTTTTTGGATATTATATATATATTAATTTATTATTTAGCCATAATGCTGGTTCCATAAGTATCATCATAACCGCTTCATGTTGAAGGGAAGGGAACCAAAGGGATGCAGTAACTTGCTCTTGGTTAATCACTAGTGTTATAATTGTAATTCAGAAACAGATAACAGCAGCAGGTACTTTCACTGATTTAACTGAACATTAAAGATTGTGTAGACAAAGGACAACATATTGTGAAATCTCTCTTTTTTTTTTTTTTTGCTTTTTAGGGTCGCATCTGCGGCATATGGAGGTTCCCAGGCTAGGGGTCAAATCGGAGCTACAGCTGCCGGTCTAGGCCACAGCCACAGCAGTGCCAGATCCAAGCCACATCTGTGACCTACACTACAGCTCACGGCAACGCCAGATCCTTAACCCACTGAGTGAGACCAGGGATAGAACCCTCAACCCCATGGTTCCTAGTTGGATTCATTTCCACTGTGCCACGACGGGAACTCCGAGGTCACTTTTTTAGTCATGCTTATGTAGGTGGAGATCATTAAAGCTTTTAATGACAATAGGACCATAGCTTCTATTTTTTTATATTTAAAAAAACATGTAAGAGAAAAAACGATCTACTTATAAAGAACTTCAAAAGTCATCCAAATTCATTTGCTAAACTGATGCTATATCATCATTAAAATTATAAATAACTGGAGCACTGTGCAGAATGAAGACCCCTGTTAGCACTACAGAAAGTTCCAAGTATTCAGTTCTAATATTTAATCTAAAGCAGAATATTTTTCCTATGTTTTAATGTATGTGAAGTGTAGGATATTAACTTTCAGGGTTAATCTAAGTCCACCGATTAAATAAAGTTAACTCATGTATGATTGAAACACTGGGTAGAATAAAAGCAGAGCTAGTCTTCATAAGCCTAGTCTCTCCTTTGAAGAGAATCTAGTTAGATCACCAGTAAATGTGCAGTGCTTTTCTATGGTTATCCAGTCCAACTACCCTGGTTTATGACATAGCATATTTAGTGGTAATTAGTGGTAGTCATATTTAGTGGTGATTTATTTCCCATGTCTGCAAAATATGAAAATTTACACTTTCCCTTTTGTCATACAAATTAGTCATGTTCTACTAAAACAAGTGTTACCAATTTTTTAAAAGCCTGTTCAAATAGTACGTTGAGCTGATCACATTTAATTAAGACCCCAGCTTCTGAATTAAATTGAATTTAAAAGAATCTTAGAGAATCAGACTTGTTTGAAGTCTCAAACACTCTATTAAGATACTATGGATTTCTTTTGACATATTATTGCTTAATATAATCTTGGTCACTGTGTCAACTTTACACACTTTTTTTCCAGTAACTGTTATTAATGGAGATAAAGACTTGATACAGGCATTGGGTATTTTGATTTGAAAGGTGTGATCTGAGAAAGAATGTTGGTATTTTGTCTTTGAAGGGGCACTTAGTACTCCTACCAACAGAATTTATCATAGCTCTTATAGAGTCCCCTATGATAAAAGCTGTCTGCCTGGGGATTTAGAACAGCTGTGGATGACTGAGGTCGTATGGCACCAAGTTAATTTTTATTTGGAGCCTCAGCTCTGGCTCATTTCCTGACTCTCTTGAGTGGCTCTAGTTTATCGTTTCTTCATGCTCCTGCTTTCCCAAAACTCATAATCCTAGAATCAGTGTTGCTTTGCCTCATAAACCTAATGGCCAAATGCTTTAGGATACTCCACTAATTGTCACAGTGGACGGGCTCAGGAAGGTACACAAAGCTCCATATGGCCTTCGAACCCTGCACTCTGGGCAGTAGTCCTTCTAAGAGCCCGAATGAAATTTCTCCTACACTAGTAATTGCCTTGCATGTTCATCAGTCATCTTTGAAATTTTCCTCTGTCAGATTATGAAACCTGATTAACACAGTCTTCCTCATCTTGCTAGTGTGTCTCAGCAAAGTGTTAAGACTTCAATAAGGAGCTTAAAAAATTCCTCCTAAATATAAAAATTGCACATATTTGCAAATTCCCTTTTTTTCTTTTCCACACTTTTATCACCATTACTACCATATTGTCAGCAGGTTAATGTTCTGGCAAGAAATTCCAATAAAATGCCCATTTAATTTTTTTTTTACCAAAAGAGAGATAGAGAATACATTTTCAGATGTAATTATGATGATTCCAAGCTTCACTTTAGATTTGCTCCAATGGAAAACTGTAAAGCAGAAATATGGTAGCAGAAACTTGGAAGAGATGTAAATTCCAAAGCTGAGGGATATGGTCAGGAACAATAAACGCAGGGAAATGCTCTTTGAACAAAAACAACGACAAAAAAATCCCATCAAAAGCTCTCTGTATCTATCATACATTCCATTATTACCCAGGACATTATCTTGTAGTGGCTCCAAAATGTATTTGTTTATGATTATCAGATTCAGGTGACAGTGAAACTGTCCTGAAAGAATATATTTCATCCCACTTGACTAGATATAGTATAATTTTGCCTGTTTCACTGCAAAAAAAAAAAAAATGTAATATGATGCTAAAGTTCAGGTCACTTAAAATCACTTCAGCTGTATAAATAACAAATACCTTTTTTGCATTCATTCTTCATCTCCTTTGCTATCTGTTCCAATTAGATGTTTATTATTCTTTCCTACTGTTTGGATTTCTTAAACTGCTAAAACATCACATGAGTAGCAAAGAAAATTCTTTGGGCTTTTGTGTGGTTATTGTTGCTTAGGAAACCATTTCCTTTTCACTGCAGTGTATGGGACATCTGTGCCACAGTGAATCTGCTACAGAAAGACAACATCAGGAATAGAAAGTGAAGGAGGGAGGAACCTAAAAGAACAAAGTAGGAAAAGAATACAATTAAAACTCCTTTTAAAGAACACTTTGACAGTGATAAGGTTTTTAAAATAGATGTAAGGGGGAAAAGTAGCAGAAGTATGTGTTAACATAGTTAACATAGGATATGTTTAGGTCCATCACTGCCACTTCCCAACTGGGTCTCTTATTTCTCTTCAGTAAAACTCCCGGTGGCACTGACACCAATAGAGCCCTTGCCAATCTTATAAACCTCATCATGGCCATTATCACAAGAGAAGGGAGCAGGTTTATCCCAAGACAAGTGACAATATTGCAATGTTTGAGGCAGTATGCCTCTCAGCCCCTGTGATCTTCTATCCTCATCCCCAGATTTACCCCATCTGCATCTTTTTCTTCTCCTATTGCTTACCATTATGCCCTCACTTTTCTAAGTTTCTTTAATCCTACTGTAGACTCTCCCCTGCAACCTTCTCCTGTCCATCTCCAGAATATTTGTTTCTAGTTAATAATTAATTCAGCGATCTCTTTGCTTCCTGCCTTGAATGAAATCTGACCACCCCCCAAGGATGCTGCTGCTTCTGCAGTCATTCCAAGAGGCTACCCATTGCCTCAAACCCACAGTCCTTGTGCTCAGAGGACAAAGAGTTGCTCTTCTGTATCCCCACCTCCTCTTCTAGACTTTACTTTTCCATCCTGTTCTAAAGTTTTCTCTTCTCAACATACTCTTTCTGTCACTGACTCCCACCTCCCACTGTTACCTGCCTCCTAATCAGTCCCTTTTATGCATCAAAGACTTTGGAGCCCAAATTTCAGTCTTCCTTTGTGCTAATCTAGGATATCTCGAAATTCCTCTAAGTGACCTAGTCTCACAGTTACTAAAGAATTAAGCTCCACCAACTATTCAATTTCAGCCATCCATTCATTTGCCCATGATCTTGTACTTCTTAAAACTTCAAAGTCTAAATGAATATTCCATTTCTCTCATGACCTTACTCTTACCACACATCCTCTTCTACCTCTCAGAGACCTCCAGCTCTGAGTTTCCTCTGCTTGTCTTTCTTTCTATCAATCCTGATCCCTTGGTGTTCCTTCACCTAGTCCAAAGATTTTATACATAACACTGCTGCTTCCTAAGTTTTTTGTTTCCCCTCTCTGAACCCCATCTTAATCTCACCTCTCTGTTTTTCTGCAGTACCCACCTAAGATGCCCAACTTTGAGCAGATGCTGCAATTTGCTTACTCTGTCTTTCACTGGGACAGCAGAGTGTATAATACCTGAGAAAGTTATGGGTTGATGCAACTTAACGTCTTTATAAATCCAAGATCTTCATCCTGAGCCTCATTTCTATGCACCACAAAGGCTGTATGTTATCCTTGGTCTACCTTCTGTCTCATTCTTCAAGGCATCAGTTCCTGATCATCTCAGGGATAATCCAGCCTTATAAGGACCAAGATGATTGTGTAATGGTTAAGAGCATACTTTTAGGAAGCAGAGAAACAGCTTTTGAATGGAAGAATAGGAATTTAAATGAAGATCTGTCTACATCTAAAACCCACAAAGAACTTCTGGTTGTATATTATTGCTGATGCTGACATAAGAATAAAGCTTTGGCTTCTAGAACACTTTCCTTTTGAAACTACTGAAGAATTGTGTATATTTTCACCTCTTCATGATTTTTAATTTGAAAAATATCTAGACTGACACAAGTTACGAATTATTGGAGTTCCCGTCATGGCGCAGTGGAGATAAATTCGACTAGGAATCATAAGTTTGTGGGTTCAATCCCTGACCTTGCTTAGTGGGTTAAGGATCTGGCATTGCCCTGAGTTGTGGTGTAGTTTGCAGATGCAGCTCACATCTGGTGTTGCTGTGGCTGTGGCATAGGCTGGCAGCTGTAGCTCATATTTGACCCCTAGCCTGGGAACCTCCATATGCTGCAGGTGCAGCCCTAAAAAGCTAAAAAAAAAAAAAACCCCACAAAACTCATAAAGCAAATTATTTTAGAATATGACCAGTTAAGTGTTCCAGTGATTACGTTACCAGATTTGACATTTTTCCATGTCATTTTATTCATTCTCCCTTGGAAACCTTATTGACTTTTATGGTTTCAATTATCACCTCCAGAAAAGTCCCTTAAACCAATCTGTAACTCTCACCTCTCTTTTGAACTTCAGTCTTAAGAGCCCAAATGTCAGTTTGATGTCTGTGCATGGATATGCTGCTGTCATTTCACACTCAACCTATTGAAAACCAATTTGTCTTCTTACCCCCCTCCACTGATTTTCATATTTCCATAGGATATAGCTAATCTTATATTCAGTCGTCACTGTTAATATTCATTCTTTCTTTCCCTTTCAAGGATATATTTTCTTTTCTCAACTTCCATTCTCTCATCATCAAAATCCTCTTGTTTATCCCTGTTTTGTGTTAGAAGTAGCACAAATTATTTTCTGTTTTTTCATCCTTCAAGGTGCAAACCCTTGGTGAATATTCCCCTATGTCCATAATTCATATTTACCAGTCTTCTTTAGCCCCTCCTTTTCTTACTCCTCTCTTTAAATTTTTCTCCTTGCAACACTGTTTTTCAGTATTATTGAAATTGGTCAGGGGTGACTGTGCATGGTGATAGACAGTTTTTACATATATCCGTATATATGGATATTATACATATGTATGTATAAAGTCACATATATTTTATAGATGAAGAAATTGAGTCACAGAGTCAAGTCAAAAACTTGGAGGGAAGATGGAATAGGATGGACTGGGAGTTTGGGATTAGTAGATGCAAACTATTATATTTAGAATGGATAAGCAATAAGGTCCTACTGCAGAGCACAGGGAACTATATCCAGTCACTTGAATTAGACCATGATGGAAGATAACATAAAAAAGAGAATGTGTATACATGTGTGTGTGTGTGCGCGTGCGTGTGTTTGTGTGTGTGTGTGTGTACGTGTGCCTGCGAGAGAGAGAGACTGGGTCACTTCGCTGTACAGCAGAAATTGACACAATATTAATTGTAAATCAACTATTCCTTAATAAAAATTATAAAAAAAAACTTACTGAGATAGGAGTATAATAGTTTAAGCTAGTTCTCAGAACCTCGGGGACATTTCTACCTAGTAGGTTCTCTTTAAATTTAAGCAGGACAAGCTTAAGCTGACCTTAATACTAATGAACACCAGCCTGGGAAATTATTTAATATGTGACCAGATAATACTTGGCCTTTGACAGTTCTTCACATTCATAAATATCAAGGTTTAAAAATCACTAAATGCTTAAATAAGTCCCACGGCAGTATGGAACACACTGTTATTTCTAAAAAAACTTATTTCTTCTGAACTCTACATATTAATGACCCCTTTCTGTTTTCCTTTTCCTTCCTGAAGTGTGAAGAATTTTTTAAAAGGGTGGTCTCAGATCAGTCAGATAATATATTCTCTGAAACACAAGTCAACCTAGGGTTAGTGAGAAGAAACTCCAATATACCTGTAAATCTTAAACTGAAAAAAATAATAAAGCAAAAGCCAAAAAAAAAAGTATTTTCTCTTTCCTGGACCCATCCATTATTTCTTTTGGTTTTGTTTTTTGTTTTATTTGGAGTGTAACTCCTGTAATCATGCAAATATTCCCTGTAATAACTTGGAAACACTTACAGAAACCTTCTCTCTATTACCAGAGAGCTCAGTACATTTCGCTAAGCTGCAAAAATGGAATTGGGTCCCTGGAATTTAAAATTAGCATCATGTATATTTAAGTGCCTGCATAACAGCACCCTGCACATGACCTTGATTTTTAAATGAATGACACTGTAAAGTTTTCCCGGTGTGTTGGCTGCATGGCTTTGCAGAAAAGAAAGATGTCCCAGAAGATTTGTTGTTAGAATAGCTGCAAGTGGGCCAACTGGGTGATTATTGAGATTGAGTCACAGCTGGGACTATTATAATTACTGTCACACTTGTGAGAATGTCATTTTATCATATGACCTTTAAGGTGATAATACAGACCCCAAAAGTCAGTTGAGGAACTAAAGGAAGAAATATTGTGAATTATCACAAAGCTACACGTCGGCTTCCTACAATAGGGCTTTAGGTTGATTTCAATATTTCCAACATTTTGAAGAGTGAAAAATGACAATTTTCACTGCCTCATTTGTTAAAAACACATTAAAAAAATAACTTTAAAACAGTAGAGTTCATTTTTCTTTCTGGCAGTGGTACATTTGTAGGGAAGATATTGTCATCATGAATGATGCTAAAGAAATATTTGAAAGATCTAAGACCATAAAACTCTTGGAAGAAAACACAGGGAAAAGCTCCTTGACATTGGTCTTGGCAATGATTTTTTTGGATATGACACCAAATATACAATCAGCAAAAGCAATAATAAACAAGTGGAACTATATCACACTAAACAGTTTCTGCACAACAAAATAAATGATTAACAATATGAAAAACAACCTACTGAACAGGAGAAAATATTTGCAAGCCATATTCCTGATAAAGGGATACTATCCAAACTGTATAAGGAAATTATACAACTCAACACCAAAAAAACAAATAATCCCATTAAAAATGAGCAAAAGACCTAAATGAGCTGGCGAACAGGTTCTTGAAAAGGTGTTGACCTCACTAATCATCAAAGAAATGCAAATCCAAATTTCAATCAGCTATCATCTCACACCTGTTAGAATGACTGTTACAAAAAAAGACAAGAAATAACAAGTGTTTACAAGCATGACAGAAAAGAAAACCTTTGTGCACTGTTGCTAGAAATGTCAATTGGTGCAGCCAGTGTGGAAAAACAGTACCTCCCCACCCACCCAAAGAAGGACTACCATATGATTTAGCAATTCCATTACTGGGTGTATATGAGGAGAAAATGAAGTCAATATCTCAAAGAGGTATTTGCACCACCATGTGCATTGTAGCATTATTTATAGTAAGCAAAACAGAAACAACCCAACTGTCCATCAAAGGAACAGGCATGAATCAAGAAAATGTGGCATATATACATACACAGGCATATTATTAACCTATAAAAAAAAGAAGCAAATCCTGATACATGTAACAACATGAACGTACTTTGAGTGAAATAAGTCAGTAAAAGAGCTTTTTTGCCTTTAACGTAGTTCTGAATTCTCATACAAGTTCAATTAGATATGGGAAGAAATAAGCATTAGTTTCAAAATAAATATGGTAAGTGTGCCAATGCAGTGTGTAGATATCCTGTGGTTCATTTGTGATCAGAATCCATATTAGCAGAAAAGCAGAGAAAGTACTGAGGTGTTCTTCTTTTTTTTTTTTTTTTTGGCTTCCCTGCAGCGTATGGAGTTCCCAGGCCAGGGATCAGATCTGAGCTGTGGTATAGACCAGCAGCAGCAGCTCCGATTTGACCCGTAGCATGGGTGTGGCCCTAAAAAGCAAGAAGTAAATAAATAAATAAATTTATTTGCAATTCAGTACAGAGGGCAAAATATACACAACTGAGTTAGGAGGCCAGAATCTCATTTTGTGTGTACTTGGGCAAGTGAAAATCCTCTAGATTCCATTTTCTCAGCTGTAAAATAAAGGCTTGGACTAGAAAGTCTTCCAAGTCCACAATTCTTGAAATGGAGAGTTCCCAGCAGAATACGGATGACGTTTCAGGCAGAAAGGAGAAGAGAGTGTGTTTTTGTAGGATAAAAGGCTTAAGAACAGCACGGAAATGGAATGTATATCTTGGAGCATAGTAAGCAAGCATTCTGTCCTTAGCCTTGGCTGCACACCTCTTTGACCCCAGAGCTGTTCTGCAAATACCTTCGCAATTACAGATCAAGAACATTGCTTCTTCTTATTCTCCTCCCTCCTACACCTGCTCCTATTTTAGTCTGCATCTTCAGACAATTGCAAGCTCTGATCCAAACATTCTAGGGTTGTTATCACAACTTTAAGATGTGATAAGAAACAGTAGCCCAAAGTAAAATAAGGATTCCAAAGCTGAAGCCCATGAAATAGTCCTTGTTGGTGCCAACAGATTTCACACACACAGCCCAACCCAGTTCATCCTCAGTGACTGCTGGGGTCAAGTTTTTCACTTAAACGCACACGACTCTGGGCTAGGAATCAGACCTACACTTATGTCTCATCTAGTTCTGTCCCCAGCCACAAATTGCTTTCCAGTAAGCCATTCACTCTCACTGAGGTTCAGTTTCTCCACATTTCACATGACAATATTATCTTTTCTGTCTCTTGCAATGGGTTCTTGTGAGTTATACTATAGCTGTTTAATATATGTAAAAGCTTTTTGGAAAAAATACAAAGTGCTAAGCAAATATAAGTTATTATTGTGATTGAAAAACTTTCCAGATATGTTCACATACATTTAATTTAAGGCTTATGGTAGTTACTAGACTTTCTTTTTAACATGGTAATAGTTTTACTGATTTTATTGCAGTCCTCTTCCCAAAACATTTTGCATTATTATGTGCTCTTATTGTATTGAGGCTTCTGCCTAACCACCAATGGTTAGTGAGAAGAGCGTAAGTAGAGGTTGTAAAAATATATAATAATGTGATAGAAACGTACAGGTAGAAATGAGTGTTCAGATAACTGTATTTTGGGCTGAGTACTGTAAAATGCTAGATCTGAGAGTAGCCATTGACTTAAAATTCATCTATGAAAAATGTTTATTGACTTTCTCAAATGTGGTAATAGAAAACTTTTTTTCGTAACATCCTATAAATAATAATGTGCTATGCTTTTATCAGCAGGTAGCAAAATAAATAGGAAATAAAAACTCACTTCCCAAATGTGAACAAGTAAGCTTTTAGAAATCATTTTATTACCTTTGCTATGGTTATGTTTTTAATTGTCCTCGGTCATTTAAATTTCCTAATAAAGTTTTTATGTTTTTTATTGCAGCTTCATATACACAAATTATTTTACAGCAAGAATAGTTAATTTTATACATGGGTGTATATGCATGTATTATACGTAAGCATACATATATATTTACATGAAATGAATGCATTCATTGAATGTGTTCATTAAATAATATGCATACATACATATAGATATACATGTATTCATGTGAAATTTATATTTGGTCATTTATTACATTTAAAACTGGAAATTTAATGATTCAATATCATAGATAACTGCATTATTTTAGATTCAAATTATATAAAATGAGGATTTAGATCAACCTATTATGCTGTATTGTTTAAATAACTGTTAAAAAGTTTTTGCTTTCACTTTTATGTTTAAAGAGAGGATAAATATTTAATAATTAATAAATATCAGTTAAATGTAACTAATATCTGAGGGTTTTTTACTGCCACTTAAAGTTGAATCCATCTAGAAAAAATGTGCTTTTATTAAAATAAGTGAAAAATAATTAATAGTAAATTCAATATATCCACTTAATTGAAGCCAGTAATCGTGTCAGTCATAATGACTCCAAACTTTGTATGCAACTGGGCCTATTTGTACAGTTGTAGAAAACCTCAACATCTTCTTCAGTTCTGCATGTAAAGAAAACTGTTCTTGTCAGGTCTGCCAGTCAGAATGAGGAGGCAGGAGTTCCCGTTGTGGCACAGTGGAAATGAATCAGACTAGTATCCATGAGGATGTGGGTTCAATCCCTGGCCTTGCTCAGTGGGTTGGGGATCTGGTGTTGCCGTGAGCTCTGGTGTAGGTTGCGGATGCAGATCCTGTGTTGCCATGGCTGTGGCACAGGCCAGCAGCTGTAGCTCCAATTGGACCCCTAGCCTGGGAACCTCCATATGCTGTAGGTGCGGCTTAAAGAAAAAAATGAGGGGGGTGGGGAGTTCCCGTCATGGCACAGCGGTTAACGAATACGACTAGGAACCATGAGATTGCGGGTTCTATCCCTGGCATTGCTCAGTGGGTTAATGATCCGGCGTTGCCGTGAGCTGTGCTGTAGGTGGCAGACGTGGCTCGGATCTGACGTTTCTGTGGCTCTGGTGTAGACCGGCAGCTACAGCTCTGATTAGACCCCTACCCTGGGAACTTCCACATGCCACCGGTGCGGTCCTAAAACGACAAAAGACCGAAAAAAAAAAAAGGCAATTAGAAAGAGGAAGTGGCACATGTGAGCTTGTGGATTTACTTATGGTTCCCTTAATATGGGACTGAAGCTTGATTAGCTTAAAAATGTGACCAAGATGGAGATGGTGCTTAAGGCTCCAGAAGCACTTACACAAGACGTTATGCAAACATTGGTGGTCTGTTAATCATCTCTTTGCAGGCAGCTAGTTTTGTTCTGTGTAATCATGACTAGTCAGCCTCCAATTTATTTTCCTTTCAACAAAAATGGAAGCATTTAAGAGATTACCTTTGGGTCAATACTAATCTATCTCTAGTCACTAGAGAGCATCTGAGAATACATTTCCACCAACGATAACTTAGTGCTTAATTTTTTTTAATAAAATGGGCAGCATATTTTTCAGATATAGAAATGGGAAGAAAATTTAACCAATGAATTTTACAAAGTAGTCACAACCTGATAGAAACATCACTGCAGGGTTGAGGTCAAACTCATGTTGAGCCTTAGAATCATGCTTCTCCTTCCTGTGGCAATCTCCTCCGCTGCACCTGGGGTCCACCACTTTTCATTTTCCTGGGTTGGCTTGGATAGACATAGTTTGAAGCAATGTGTCATGTAGATGAAATGAAAACTTCGGATTATCCCAGATCCAAATCCTACCTCTGCCACTTGGTAGCTGTGTGATTTGAGGCAACATAATTAGCTTTTGCAAGCTTTGGTTTACTTGTCTGTAGAAATGCCTGTGTCCTAATTGATGTGTTTAGCACATAGGACAAAATCTATAACATTGCAGGAGCTTAATACTCAGTAGCTATAATGAGATAATGTAACTTATCTTTGGATTGTTGAGTTTGGTTTATTAGAATTAGGAACAGAGTTTTAAAGGAAGCAAGTATTTTGTTTGTATAAGTACAAGTTTCCCTTTCCTCTGTTATAACAGAGATCTCCAAATAATTTATTGATTTGTAGAAAAGTTCCGTTTACCTTAGCTGACTTTCCTGTTGAAATCAGTCTGTCAGGCAATCCAGTTGCACTTCCAAGGCGACCTTAAACATTTTACACAGTTCACCATAAACTTATTTCTTCTGTTTATGAGAAAAATTAGGCTAGTGTGGATAGTAATGTGGAAAACTTTAAAATGATTAGTTGTGCTGTGATCATTGAAATAAAGCAATGATAAATGTTTATGTAGTTGAACTGTGTCATAATTGCAAGACTGATTGCTAACAGATGGATATGTACAACGTTTTGCTACCTTATAAAGCCTGAGTTGTCACCCTTTTATGAAAGGACAGACTTGAATTCTATAGCACACTTTGGCATGTGTTACATTTAAAGTCAATTTTATAGCTAACTTCTGAATTTCCCCCCTCTACCTCTTACAATTTTTAAGACCATCTTACCCTCCTATATGCCAGGATCACCACAACTTTTACAAGCCAACCAAAAATACCCACTGCTATTCACAGAGATTGCCTAGAGCTCACTGCTCTTATGTGGGCAATTTGTACTTGCTCTGCCAATTTTTTTTTTATTTTAGTATCTGCCTTTGAACTTGCTTCTGGCCCTTTGGTTTTGTTGCTTGTATTTGCCATGCCAGGCATTTGAAATTTGCTTCTGTCAGTAGATTTTGGATTCATGTTCCACTTTGGCTCAGGGTCCTCTGCCTAGCTGGATCAAACCTGATGTACCTCTACCTTCTATAGTGTTTCGGATACAAATAATCTGTGTCTGCCTCATTGTTAGCTGGGATGAGTCTTAGACCTACAGTTTTTAAAATAAGCAATAGCAATATGGCAGCCACGGTACCCTTTTTTCAACTAGAACACAGCACAGTGCCTTTGTAGCGTCCCATTTTAACCTTTACAGCTTCTTATAAATGTTGCTTTTACTGTCATGCTGGCCTACATGCTTTTATGTGAGGTATTTCTGAGATAAACAAAAATGTCTGCTTAAAAATCTGTGGCTTTCTTTATACTTTTTTAGGTTTATTTTTCTTCAACTCAGATTGCTGAAACGGAGGGCTCAAAACAAATTGGACTTTTATTTCATTGACAGTACAACTGTGAATCTCCAAAAACCACTTCTACTTAGCTGTGGAATGTATTTTAAACTTTCATGTAATTCACTTCAAGCACAATAGTTAGATAGGAAGTTACTTTCTTAGTGTCTCATAAAAGCCTGGAAGGTTCTTCCTCAGGATGGTCTCCACAGAACTGTCTCCTTTGGAGGTTGACATGCAGTAGGAATATTACTTACATGTATGGCTCTCAGATTTTCCATTGCTGGAAATATAATTCAGATGCAAAGTAGGTGTAAAGAACATTTTAACTAAATAAGCCACCATGAGATCCTGTAAAATAATGTAAAAGCAAGACATCTGGCTTGACAACAGATCTTGTAGAAGAGACTCAGAAGTTCTCATGATCTATAAGCTTATGTAAAGTGACTATTTTTTTACAGATAAATTTGGTATCCGTTATTCTAGAAAATTTTTAAAAATGTGTTTTCAATTAACTGCTTTGGCCATTTAAACAACCTACTAAAGTTACTAAGGGTATAACTTCCTAATGAATATTCCCATGTGGATACAAAATATATTCATTTGGATGAATGATAAAAATATATATAATATAAAAGGAAGCATTTTTCAGGCTCAGTGAGAGTGAATTTGGCATCAGATGAATTTCACCTATAATCTAGACTGGTGAGTTTCCCATATTTTTATCAGTATCTGAGCTCTCACCAACTCAGTAAATCCTTTCTCCAGTAATCATTTAATTTATTATTTCCACTATTTCAATCTGGCTTACAAATTAAGATAGCTTACAAAGATTTACACAGTAAAAAATCAATTTTAAAAGACAAAATTATACAAAGTAATACACCAAATGCACAATTAGAAGTCTTGTATAATTGTAATGTGTAGTCTATATTTTCATAGAATTAAACCATTAACTTTCCTCTGTAGGAACTATACATTGAGAAAGGATGTTTAACCACAAGATCTACAAACTGGTTGGTTAGGAGTCACTCAACACTAAGATTTTGTTTCATGAATTTGCATGGAGGAGACACAGTACAATAAAACTAGCATTAAGATCACAAAGCTGTTATTTATTTAAAATTTTCCTCAATGTGTTCCAGAGGACCACATGAAGTCTAGCTGGGTAAAATTCTTATCTGGGGCATCAGTATCATGAGATTCAGGTATTAACATTTTTCCATTGGTCTGATTTATTCCATGATAGATTTTAGAGTATCTAGAAGGATATATGGACTGTCAACCTTTCTGGTAACACTTCACAAGTATTATTTTTCTCATTTGAGCTTCTGAACTATATTGAGCAGCCCTAAATCCAAGATCATCCTCTATGAGATGTACTGGTGCTCTATTGCCAGTCAGGTGGAACAGTGAATGTCTTATCAGATGAATGGAAGATAGGACTGATTCTCATGTGAAAAACTTAGGTGCCAGAATACAGTTGTCGAGATAAAATGGTCATTTAAGTTGTGCTTGGAAGAAAGGGAAGAGTGAAACTCTAGGGAAGACAAAATCAAGGTTCCTAGCAGAAAATGATTGTTAGCTCATGGTAACAAACATGCAAATGGACACTTACTAAAGGATTTAACGTCTGAATTGCCATCATTGTGTATAGTCTTATTGTAAATGTGCTTTATAGGCCATAGAAATTTATTCTGAGATTTACATTTGGTAAAATTCCAGTTAGTCTTTGTCATGTGTCACCTCAATGAGAAGATGTCAACATCCTTTAGTCAAGATCACCAGAAACACACCTGTAGTTGAGCAAAGATGAGTTTTCTGACTCACTGCAGTGAGGGAGAGTGCACGTGAAGAACTGTGGATGTCTCAGGAGGAACATTTAGGATTTGACTTCACATTAGGTAAATTTAAGGACAGCTCAAGGAAGTGGGACTTTTCTCTGGACTGAATGTTGTAAGGAAGCAGGGATGATTTTCTGATTAGGTATCTAAATAATTCTTATCTAGAAGGTAGAAGGATGAAGCAAGCTCATGGTGTTATTGGGAAAGATACAGCAGAGTGTGGTCTTGATTTTCTCTTGATCCATCATAATCACATAGTGGCCTTGTCTGAAGTTGGTGTTCTATGAAATCGTTGATGTTTGACAGGAAAACACCAAGGTCCAGCTGTGAATATCAGGCCAATTCTAGTAATAAGACTTAACCGATAGTTCCAGGATAGCTTTTATAGGTCAGCTTTTCTCTTAATCAAAGTCCAGGAATTTTGTCAAATTGGGCCTCTATAAAAATGAAGCCTACATTTGTAGGACAAGATGATAACAAAAGAATTTTAAAGTTATTAGCAATCTACTTGTGGAAAATGAGAGGAGAAACTTTTTTATTGAATTAGTTGAAGTTTAAAGGATCCATGAATAGTAAAAGGGCACATAAATTTTGAAAACCATCACACTTTTTTAGCAATCTTTTTTTACAAATTGGAAAAAAGGTGAATTCTTTCTAACCTGATATGGTCATTCTTTTTTTACTTAATAATTGGACAATGTCAAAACCAAAAAAGAAATAATACTGTTTTCAGTACTGGTAAAACAATGTCTCCAGCACCATGTCTACTCAATACTACATTTTAAGAACAAAGATATAACAGCAGTCTTGAAATACGTGTTCTATCAGTGTGGATAGCTTTAAACTTCTGTTCTGCTCCAAAAACCAAAATTAGTATCATTAGTTTTTTGTAACAAGGAACAGCAGAAGGGAGAAGTGTCTCATAATTAAGAGCTATCCAGAGACTGAATAGGTTACTTAATTATACAGTGAACTGAAAACATTGGAAATGTTAGAAACAGAAGCTGAATGAGTACTGGGAAAGCAGACTTAACTGGAATGTGCAGAACGAGAGTTTGGGATACACAGTGAGTCAAGACCTTTTCTAACTCCAAAAGCAAAATCAAAGAGTTTGAGAAAGGAGTTGAGCAGTCAGTTACCATGAGTGAGGGCAAATTAAAGATGTTATATTCATCAGGGTTCTCCAGAGAATCCAATCCTAGAGGTGCAGAAAAAGGAAGCACGAAAGTATAAGAAGTCTGGGTTCATCAGTTCCTAAAATCATGCCTTTGAAAGGTGTCCTCCATTGAGCATACAATTAATTGAGCATGGCCCCTGGGCAACAACTCTGTCATAGCATTTATCAGTTATTTAACTGACCGTCACACAATGTTGAATGCTGTGCAAAAGCATGCACATCTCCTTTACTGTTTTCACAACAACTCTATGTTGAGGGTACTATTGTTTATTTTCCCTGTTTTATAGATGTTGTAATATGCTCAGGGTTACACAGCTACAATGAGACAGAGCCCAGGTTTGAACCCATGATCGTCTGAATCCACAGGTCATTTCTTCTAGGTTGTACAGCCTCTAAGTAGAAGGAGAAAGGTAAAGCCCTACTACAACTTAGGTCTAATAAAATTGATATAATAAAAGGATCATTCTTTTCTATTGTAGGAAAGGGTGTCGGGGGCAATAGCTGTTGGCAGTATCCTAATCAAGCATAATCAAATGTTTAAACTTCTAAGCCTAAAGAAAGGCCATGATCACATTAAGACAAAATTGAAAATCTTTAGTATTAGTAGGAAATATAATTATACCTGCAGGCTTATATGTTTTTAAGTTTATCATTAATTCAGAGCTTTATGTTTTGATGTTACCTGATGAACTATGTGGGAGTAGATCATGTATGTTCAATTATTTTAAAATCTGGTGTGCAACCCAATGATCTCAAAGCAAGCGTTGTAGTAGTAAAAGTTATAGAAGTAGTATTAATTAAAGTAGTAATAGAAATTAGTAGTGAACAACCATGGAATACTTATTATATGCCAGAAAACTTGTTCATGTTCATCTCGTTAAATGCTCAGAATAGTAATATAAAGTTGTTCTTACCCCTTTCTTAAAAAACAACAAATGTTGAAATACAGGCTCAGAGAATAAAGAGAACTTGCCCAGCTAATGTATCTAGCCAACTTAAGAGCCTCTTCTGAAAACCTCAGGTACCCAAACTTCTTATTTGTATAATTTGATTAGGGAAATAAAATATGTGTAGAGGAAAATGTTCGAAACAATATTGAAATTTGGGGGTTATTTTTAGATAGAAGCCTCAGATTCTAGGGAACAGCTGAACTTCAATCTGAATAATTTATTCATACCATAAAGTTAATGCATTTTAGATTTTTCCTTTGGGAGATAGTTACTGTAAATATTCATACAAATAAAATAATAATGCAAATTTTTAGTACCTATCAGTTAATCAGTCTCATGTTGACTAAGTTTAATGAAATGTAGTAAATAGCAATATGTTCTACACAGAGCCACTGTAAAAATTGTCTTGGGTGTTTAATTTTGTCATTGTTACTAGTTTAGCAGAGTGAACAAAATGCTCTTCTCATGTACTTGACCATCAATGTCATTAAATAGTGGCTTAGCAATTTACTGCTGCTTAATGATCCAGGACATCATGATAGCTTTAAGATCTCTCAGGTAAACACAATCTGTTTAAAATGGTGTTTCTTCAGAATGAAATTACTTAGCATGACTTAATTTAACATAAGGTGATGAAGACTAATAATTTCAAGTTCCATTATTCAATTGGTATAACTTAGACTGGACTCAAAAGTAATACCAGGTTGGATCCCTGTCCTCTAGGAGCCTAAAGTCTAAGAGGGATGCTAAGACAATACATAAGGCAGGCAGTTTTCTAAGTGGCAACATAAATAACACAAATGGACAGGATAGTAGATTATGAAATTAGCACACGTAAACAGTATTCAGGTCTTTATTTTTGTCATCAGCATACGTTTATAGAGTACACTTTGTGTTCAGTGAGCAGCTATACAATGCATCCTCAAGACACATTGCACTGCTCCGACTTTATTGTGCATCTGGATTATCTGAAGATCCTGTTAAAATGCAGATTCTGAGTAATATATCTGGAGTGAGCCTGAGAGTTTGCAATTCTAATAAGCTCTCAGCTGATGCTGATGCTGTTGGTCTTCAGATCACGCTTTGAGTAAAACAAGAGTCTGTTACTTTAATAAAATCTTCTCCTTAGCAGATCTCATTAAAATCTGTAATGTCTTATTTAAGCATAAGCATGAATATTTGGTGAAATTGTAGTTATATACGAATGTATCCCCACCTTAGAAATGACAAACTAGGGGGTTCCTGTTGTGGCTCAGCAGGTTAAGAGCCTGACCAATATTCATGAGGATGTCATTTCTCGCTCAGTGGCTTAAGGATAAGGCATTGGCACAAATTGTGGTGTGGGTCACAAACATGGCTCGGGTCCCACGTTGTTATGCCTGTGGTATAGGCTGGCCACGCAGCTCCGATTCAATCCCTAGCCCGGGAACTTCCATATGCCACATGGGTGGCCTCCAAAAGACAAAAAAAAAAAAGGACAAAGTATGAGGTAATAAACTTCTTGCCATTTGCCAAAAACTTTTGGCTATTTCCATCTAAAAAGACCATTTGAAAGGCTAGAAGGTGATAAAATATCTCCTTTCAGTCAACGTCTTGACTCCTGTCCATAACTAACCACCTTGGGGCATGAGGTAATCACAACTTCCTGACACAGATACCTGTCTTTTAGAAATTACACTGAAACCACCAGTTCATTTTGTTGTATAGCTTAACAGCTCTCTATCAATAATAACTTTTAGTCACTGCAAGTTTAGGCCAAATTGGAGCCCATGACCTTTGGATGAGAAGTTTCATATTCCATTTCCAGTCCCTGGAGCCATGAAAGTCTCCTGTTGGAAGAGTTGTAATTCATAAATTTCAACATGCAGCCTCCAGCTTAAAGCACAGAGATTGTTTCTTCAGACTCATAGTCACACTTAGGCTATTGATTGCTTGTGACATGAATGCAAGAGAATGATGTAAGGATTTGCTTTGCGCTACTTTTTTTTCCCTAAGTAATGCTTCAATTGGCGAATACAAAATTTACATGGGCAACAATCTGCCTTTGTTGCTGGCAGTGCATTCCCCATGTTTCCAAATAAAGATATGAACTAAAATGCCCCGGTCCATATTCTTCATCAACAGTCATTTTTTTAAATGGACCTCCCACATATGCACTTAGCTTTTTTTCTGGGAATAAGAAGGCTCTTGGGGAAGATTAGGGGACATGGGAACCGTTGTAGAAGAAACATTTTAGATGTTCTCATCCTGTTATCACTGTAACTGTGACATGGAGTAACAAGGAAGGAATGGTGGGCCAGGTCTGTGGTATTGTTTAACTCAGTATTCATTCCTATGAGGTAATCATCTAAATTAATAAGGGTTTGCCCTTTTATATGGAGGAGAGATCTTGATCCAAATGGCCTCATAAAAAGAAAACTGCTGAATGAAGTCATTACTCTAATTAGCGTTTATGTCCCCAATGTTAACAGTATACTTTTTTGAAAAATGACGTTCAGTACATTCCAGCCTACCACACTGAGTAGCGGTTATAGCCTGAGTGCCAATTTTAATTGTCCTTTCAATATCAATTTAGACAGATCTACTAATAGGGTTGTGTTATTAAATAAATGCCTCTGGTAGTAGAAAAAAATATCATTATTGAACTGGATTGAATAGCTCTTCACTGCAATGAATAGTAAACCATCATAGCTTATTCATTCATGTGGCCTAGACTACCTATTCAGAATTCCCTTTTTTCATCTATATTCATATAGATGGTGGAAAATGCTTAATGAAGCTTTCTCTTCTCTTCCTAGAAGATTTTGTTCTGTATTCAGATCAGTTCCCATTTCACTGGCCTCCAAAAGACTGCTCAGACTCTCCAGTGTTGAATATATTCTTAAATTATGCAACTTTTAGATTATCAGTTTGGGTCTGGGAAGCCATTTTATTTTACTGAGGTTTCTGCGTGAACATCTCAGTATACATACCATTTGACGTTTCTTTGTGAAACATACACACTCTCCATCCAGTCTCCAAACCATCTCCCATCTCCCTGGTTCCCCTCCAAATCTGTTTCTACATAACAAGAAGAATGAAGAACATTTTAAAAACTTAAATAAACGCATACTTCCCTTGTCTTGGCCTTCAAGGCCCAGTAGGATCTGCTTCCTGTCTTTCCAGTTGAATCCTGCCCCTCTCGATCTTGCTCATTGTGCTTCAGTCGTGTTGACTTTTATCACTTCCCATATATTCCAAGCTCTTTAACTTTATTCGTGTTATTCTTGGGCCTGTTGCTCTCTTGTTCTAGCCTTTCATATGAGAGACGTGTTTCTCATTGTTCCAGTCTCTCTTACAGCACTCTGGTATGTTCCTTGTTTCTCTTATTTATTTGATTAATTCTTTATGTCTTTTTTCCTTGGGATTCTTACGTTCCTTGAGGGTAAGTGCTTTATCTCTACTGTTTATTTGCAGGACACATATAAAATGCTCAATTAATTCGTCAGTATCCACATGCCTGGAAAATTGCATGTTGGTGATTGATTATTCCATAGGCTGGGGGATGGCATTCTATACCCTGTGGGCCAAATCTGTTTCAATACCTACTTTTGTACAGCCCACACACTAAGAATGGCTTTTATTTTACATCTTATATAAATCAAAATAATAATATTTGGGAGTTCTCATTGTGGCCTAGTGGGCTAAGAACCCAACATAGTGTGTATGAGGATGTGGGTTCAATCACTGGCCTGACTTAGTGGGTTAAAGATTCCTGCATTGCCTCAAGCTGCGGCATAGGTTGCAGATGTGGCTTGGATGCCATGTTGCTGTGGTTGTGGTATAGGCTGACAGCTGCAGCTCTAATTCAAACCCTAGCTGGGAACTTCCATATCCTGCAGGTGTGGCACTAAAAAAAATTAGAAAAAAATATTTTTGTCACATAAAAAAATCATATGAAATTCATATTTCTGTGTTGAAAGAGTTTTATTGGAGCATAGCCACACCCATTTAGTTTGCGCTTTTTGTAGCTGCTTGCATACTACAATGGCAGAAATGAGTAGTTATGACAGAAACTATTTGCCCGCAGTAGACTAAAATATTTACTCTCTGACTCTACAAAAAGATTTTTTTTTAACCTCTAACACAGACAGGTTTGCATATCAGAATTTTAAGGCCAAAAATCACCTATGTTGTCATGCAGCTTTTATAAGGACTGTTTGGAAGGAGTGACAGGAGGTCCTAAAATAGGCTACTTGAATTCCTCTTAGGCTGGCCTAACTTTTAAAAATAAATCTCATTTGATCTACCTCCCATTGAGGCAGTCCTCCAAAGCAGTGGTTCTCAGATATTAATGTGCATCAGAACGACCTGGAGTGAGCCAAACCCAGAGACTTTGATTAGGAGATGGGAAGTGTGTCTTGAGAGTTTGCATTTCTAACAAGATACCAAGTCAAGAAGTAGTGACCAGAGTTGCATCCTTCTTTACAGGATGTTGACTGTGCAATGTTATTCTAGATTCTGGGAAAACAAAGCTAAATGATAAATGGTTCCTTTTGAGATGCCAAAATTTAAGGCAATGCAGACATTAAATAGATAATTAAAATCAAATGTAAAGAGATATAAACAAACTGATAGGGACACCAATCAGTGCCTGAGTGTCTGCGAAGACTTTCCAAAAGGAAATTAAGACTTAAACAATTATCCGATGTTTCAGGAAAAAAGTGTCCATATTGCAGCTTGGTCATGCCGATCCACAGCATCTCGAAGAAATTCTGAGAACCAGGAGCAAATTTAGAAGTCCTATCCAAAAATTCTTTCCAAAAGTAAGAGGGAGGGGTTATCATGAAAAGGCTAACGGTTCTTTAGGGAAGTCACTAGTATAAGTTCTTATCCAAACATTACTTTGGTTTTGTGTTTTGTTCTTTGAAACATGACTGATTATCATTGTTGTCCCTACATCTATTATCTCCCACTAGTCCAAGCTGCCATCATCACGCCCCTATCATAGACCCCTCATTAACCTCAATTTTCTTCTTGCAGGTTCCAACCCATCCTACATGCTGCAGTCTGGCAATCTACTTTAAAATCAAATCTGAATGCCTTTTAAAACCTTCTCTTTACTTTTTGAAAAGTAACCCAAAGCTTTAACAAAGCCCTTACGCTCCATATGATCACCAACCTCAAGGCTTCCCCTTGTTGGCACCAAGCACACTGTTCTTTTAGTTCTTGTAAGGACTATTCTTCCTCCAGAGCCAGGGTTCTTGCAAATTTATTCCTTCTCCCTGGAATGCTTTTCCTCCCTGTATGTCTTGAACCTTCACTAGATTCTATTCATCTTTTTCATCTCAATTTAGACAGTGCCCTGGGAAAGCTGGCCTTTCACTGATTCTGTCCACATCCCCAAGGTCAAAAGCAAGAAATGACTAGTCAACACTGGTGACTGGTCTGGAAACAAAGGCCATATTACTGTAGTGTCAAGGGAGGGAGGGGAGAGAAGGTTAATCATTACATTAAACCTGCCATCGAATATGCCTCCAGGTAGTTTCATATCATCAAAAAATAAACTTTAAATTTCAAACCATACAGCTTTTGAGTTATTGGAATGTTAGAAGTATTTTATATCATCAACTATGTCTTAAATTGAGAAAGCAGAAATTTATCTAACTAGTTAGCAGAAATTTTACAATTAGCTTTTACAGGCAGTTTGGTTTGAAAACACATGTCTATTCACATATATATCAACTTCCCTATGGTTCAGCTATTTGACCTTCAGAGAAATCCTTGGCATAAGTTTCAGAAATAAGAAAGAAAATTTATTTCTTATTATTAGAAAAGCCACATGGATTTTCTAAAGCTCTATACTGATCCAGAAATACTTTGGCCCAGATGGAGGGAGGAGACTGGGTTTTCAGTCATATCCCCCCCTTTTTTTTCTTAATAAGCCTTCTCAGAGTTCTCAGAATACTGCTGCTTGACCTTTATAGCTCTTGTCAGTTTGTAATTTTATATTTGTGTAATTATTTGACTAATATCTGTGTCCAATAGAAGATAAGCTTCAAAGAGGACCTGCTTGTTTTCTTTCATCATTGTACCTTGAGATAATTCATGCCTGGCACAAAGTAGGCTCTCAACTCCTTGTGACCTTTGAAACCTCTTCCTAACTGAGCCTTTTGTCTGTCAAGTGTCTGTTATTGTCCTGGACCTTTGGATTGACTCTAGCTCTCATCTTTACCCACTCTTATTAGTTCTGGATGTCATTATCTGCCACCAGTAATTAGCTACTTATTTAATCTTTTCTTAGAATAACTAGAACAGGGATTGAAACATTATGCAGTTTAAACATTATCATTTTGACATGTAAATGCATAAAAATGATTACTGGGGTACTTTACTTTTTTTGATTTTTCTTCAAAATCTAGTGTGCATTTTATATTTATAGAACATCTCAATTCAAACCAGCCACATTTCAAGTCTTCAATAGCCAGATGTAACAAGTGGCTGCCACATTGGGCAGTGTAGCTGAATATGTATCAGCTATCAGGTGATGACAGGTGAGCATATGTGTATGGCTTTCAGCCAGAATGTCACTCAGGAATATTGATGGCACTGTATAGCTTCATGAAAAAGCATTTTACAGCCCCCCCCCCCAAATCCTCGCCGTCATTCTTCTCCTTCTCACCTTCATTTTCCACCTTTTCCTCCAATTCTTTACTCTCCTCATCCTTGTGCTTCTTGTTTTTCTTCATTCTCTTTTCTGATCTTATTTTGACAAACACATTTCTCTCTCTGCTTTTCCTTCACGAATGCAGCAATTTTTCTACAATAATCTTTTGTTTCTGGTACTTTCAAATATGCTACACAATAAGAAGGATGATGTGAAAGGGAAAATTATAATATAAACATTTGAGGATTGGGGGAGGTGTACCTCAGTAAAAATACATCTTTAAGGAATTAGTGGTTGGTTTCTGAAGTTTTAAATATAAACTGACAGTAGTTCTGACATAATTATCTTTGTCACAAGATTGATTTTCATAGGTTATGAGTATATTGACTCAGAAAAAAATGCATTATTCAAGACTTGCTGCAGTTACACAAAGTCTTATAGTTAAATACCAAAAACTGATATTTTCTTTAATTTTGGGGGGTTTCATTGTTTTCCTCACTTATAAATTGGTTCTTCTTAATCTAAATTGCTCTAACTTTAACCATATTCTGTCATTTAGGATTTATGTTTAAAACTGTTTCACAGTTCACGATGAAAATGTTGACTCTCAAAAGTCATTAATCTTTAAAGTAGCACATGGACTAAAATATAAAGTTGAACTACTTCATATATGGCCTCCCACAAAGTAATTATAGTTCACATCCTATTAGGGATATACTTAGAAACTATCTAATTCACCAAGAGGGATGGTTGCAAATGAAAGGCTTGGAACAAAAATAGAAATACTCTGCGACCACAACCATTTTCCCAGAAAGGAATGTGCAAAGAAATATAAAGAAAGAGTAACATGAGAGTTCTCCACATTCATGTCAAGAAAGTAAATGAGTCCAGGCTTTCAAGGAATTAAAATTATTGGCTATAATTTATTGTCATTCTCTACTCATTGTCAATTCAGGACTTACTGATATATAATCTGTTGTCCTTACATCCTTTAAAATTTTGCAGAATTTTTGAGGTAAGTACTTTAGAACTATGACTCAACTATGAGGTAAGTACTTTAGAACTATGACTTTAGAACTATGACTCCTTATTTGTCATGTCACAAATAAGGAAAATGAGGTTCAGAGGAGCTTAATGCCTAACCTAATGTCTTCTAGGAGTTTAGTGGTAGAACCTTGCTTAGGACCCAGATCCCAGAGCTCTTTCTTATGCAGACTTGGAAAAATCCAGCAGACAAATTTTCCATTTAAAAGTAAAATTTTTCTGACTTTTAGCAGCAAGTAGGAATTAGAAATTAGAGATCTGGCGAATTTCTTTAGTCATTAACCAAAAATCAAATTACGATTAATCAGTATTTTCCCAGGCATTGTACTTGTAAGACAGCGATGAAAGAAAATCTTAGAGGTCTTCTAATTCCTTAGTAATGTTATAGTACCACAGTTAATAGCACCATTGAGAGAAGAAAGTTATATGACAAGCCATAAATGTTGTGTGAGAAAAATAACGCTGTCTTGGAAAGGTTCAATTTCCCTTATCAATTTTTGAAGAAGTAAATTTAATCAAGATAAGGATCACAGAGGTCCCCTGAACTTGTACAAATGCCCACTTGAAAATTGAGCAGAATTTCACTTCCACTTTATTTATTGAGCTATGAAGGGGCTGTCTTTTAAAGACAGAAATCACTGGACATTTTAAAACTTAAACAATTAATTGCATTAAGAACCCAATTGTACATCATTTCCATTCAAAATGGTTGCATGTAAATTTCAGACCAACTGGAAATACAATATAAATTCTTTTTTTTTTTTTTTTCTCAGTGATGTTTTCTAAAAATCTTTGCATTGACATTTTGCTTAGGTTCCCCAAGGATCATAACATTTAACCCATCAGGTGCTCTTACTCCAGGAAAACATCCCCTTTGTGATTTGAGAACTCCCAAAAATAGACTGTTCTAAAAAATATACATTCCTCCACACATGGACCAAATTTCATTATCAACTTTTTGCATTAGAATTTAAAAAAACTGTTAAAATGCAAGAATTATATGAGGTTTATTAAGCCGACTTGAATTGTTGGCATTTAGTTTATCAGAGTAGTGGTTCAGTCTCTTAGCAAGACCTAAAGGAAACTGGAAATGAGACACATACACTGTATAGAAGAAAGAGAATAAAAGGAATTGTTATAAGCTTGGCCTGTGAAAGTAGGAACCTAATGAGAGAAGTGTGAGGCACTGGATACTATGCATTATGAGTACTCAAAATGAGTGCATTAGCAGAGAGGTAACTAAAGAGAGGACAACAAATATGAGTAATCTCACTGTTTTTACACTATCATGTGAGTCAGCAATTTTTCTCCCTATGTTTTGTGACTAATTATAAATGACTCTTTGGTCCTGTTCATGAACATAAGACAGGGTTCTCACACAAGTCCATATTTATAGTATTTTCTTGAAATGTTTATTTTTTTCACTTTCTAATATATAACTTAGTAATAAAGTCAAAAGTGGATTTTTCAGCGGAAGGCAAGATAAAGTGATAAAATGGGTGATTAGGAATCAGGATCGAAGAGCATTGTTAAGGAATGTACCTCTCTTGGGTGCTTAATGATATTTTACATGTACTCATTGCAGCAAAGCAGTTAAGCAAAAGAAATATCATTGACACAATTTCATCTGAAAGTGTCATTGCATTTTGGTGTTCACTCAGTTTTCTCAGTCATTTAAAGTATAGATTTTGAGGAAAATGAGTTAGGTGATAAGATGGTAACCTAAAATGTTATTTGAGAAAATCTAAGATTATGCTGTCCAATATAGTAGTCACTTCATACATATAACTATTTGGCACTCAAAACACAGCTCGTCTGAATTAAAATGGGCTTTAAGTGTAAACTATATGCTGCATTTTGAAGAATTAGTATGAAAAAAGTTAAAAATGTTACACTCAAAACTTTTTATATTAATCATGTATTGAAATTATAATATTTTGTATATAGTGGGTAAAGTCAAATATATTATTTCAACAACTCTTACCTTTTTCTCTTTTTAATGTGGCTAACTTGAAAATTTTAAATCATATATGTGACTTATATTTGTGGCTTCCATTACATTTTTACCAGTCAGTTCTGTCTAAGGGATTTTATTATTTAAGAGTAATATGCTTCTGAATTGGGCTTATACCTTTTTTTTTCCTTTTTTTCTTTTTAGGGCTGCACTCGCAGCATATGGAAGTTCTCAGGCTAGGGGTTGAATTGGAGCTACAGTTGCCAGCCTACATCACAGCTAATGGCAATGCCAGATCCCGGGCCCACTGAGCAAGGCCAGGGATCGAACCTGCATCCTCATGGATACTTGTCAGATTCATTTCCACAATGGGAACTCCTGGGCTTATAATTTTTTTATGTTACTATAATTATAATGTTCCAATGCTTACTGTGAAAGTAGACGCATATTTGACATTGAAAAATAGTACGTAATTTAGTTCTGTTCTCTTGAGGCTTTCTTTACATGATCTTTGTCTTTTTTTGACCCCTACTGTGGCGTGTGGAAGTCCGGGACCAGGGTTCAAACATGCACCGCAGTTGCAACCTGCACCATAGCTGTAGAAATGCCAGATCCTTAACCCAGTGCACCACAGGAGAACTTAACTGCAAGATTTATTTACATATTTTATTTGTCACCAGTGGGAAATGTTCTAAACTCTTCTGAATATTACCTGAAGAGAAGAGTCACTAAAGGAAAGAGTATTTGGTTTCCTTTAAATAAAGAAAGCACCTACCCTGTCCAATCTGTGGAGAGTTCCATTTAGCCAAGGTTTGTCCTGTGTCTGTCAACACTGGGTAACATGAATAAATGAAAATTTGGTGAGAACCACCAAAAGGAACTTAATGAGAACTTGCAAAGAAGTTTCAAAAAATATTAGATTAAAACATCTACATGATTTCTGGAGAGTATTTATTAACAATGGAAGACCGTTAAATTCAGAATGTATGTCACTGGGGACCATATTATTAAACCAGCATTCATTTAACTTAAATTTGACCTTCTTAGGTAGGGTGTGTTGCAGAATTTCACATACGAAAAAACAGAAATGTTCACATTGTTTGCACAATAGTCCACATTTTGAAAGTCACATTCAATATCGATTTTTCCAAAAATTTAGTAACTTACTGTTCGGCACAGGTATAAGAGACAAAATATAATTTTGGGTTTTTTTTTTCTATTTCTATCACATGTAAGACCAATATTTTCACCACGAGAGAAAAATGCATTATCTTTTGAGGTCAGACTATTTTTGCACCTTGGTTTGAAGTTACTAATTATGATAGTTTGGGTACTAATTTTAAGTCATTACTATCCCTTGTGTAATACGTTGACAAAGTCTTATGTATTTAGTATGCCCTCATGATTTATCTCTTTCTGTTAATGTCATAGGTTTCCATTCCCCTTTAAGGAGATCAAACCCAAAATCCTCTGGCCATGTGTCACTCTGATGCCCCTTGCCCCCACCTTGACCATCATGGGCTTCTTACTCCCTACTCACCCCACCTCTATATAACCTGTTCCCCATAAAGATCAGATCAAAATGCCCCACACAGAGATCAAACAACACTCAGCCCTTATGCACAGCATAGGGGGCTGGAGCAAGAGGAATTGGGTCTCTACTCAGGTCCACCTGGCGGAGGTGGGGGCGGCGTAAGAACCAGTTGTAACCCGTGCCCACGTGAGTTCTCTCTCGAAAAAAAGTTCTTTCACTTTAATAAATTTGTAAAATGTCTGCTGTTCCAATGCTTTTCTCCTGCAAAATGGGACTGAGGAAACTGTGACCCTATCATTAATAAATATATAAGTCCTCCGATGTGGATAAAAATGTTTATTTATTTATGATCTGTCAGGCTTTCTAACATAATTAATGGACTGGATCTGGAACTTTGAATCTCTCCTCTCCATTTAACCTCAGAGTCAAATTAAGCAGGTACTATTAGAATATGCTTGTGTCAAACCATTAGCTCCACTTATAAAACTGTAAAAACCAACTGATGAGATTCTCAGCCTCTCAAATTCTGCCACACATGCTTTCCAACACAAGGACATAGTCTCAAGCTCTCTGGGGGCTTGTATTGTGTACATGCTCTGGAGTGCCTGTAGGCAATTATCCCTCTTCCACTGAATCATTATCCAAAATTGATTTTTTTCTGGTTACCAAAATGCCAGTGAAAGTGCTGAGAATATTGGGGAGGAATAGGGATCAAGACCTTAATCTGTGAGGTATCTTGAAGACAACAATACTACCTTTCTAATCCCACCTCCACCTGAGTGCCATGTGGAATGATCTATGGTTATTTGATATAAAACCTACACATGTTATTATTATATACTCAAAGGACTGAAACAGCACAGTCAACATGAGTCTACTACTTAAACAGCCAAATGAACTAAATAGTAAATCATTTGTTTCTATCATGAAAACTGATCTTGTTTAAAGGGAAAACATTTTGGAAATAAGTAAAAGCATTACAGAGTATTTGCTTGCTGCTAGCATTCTCCCATTTCCTCGTACTTAAAATTATAGATTTATAGATTATTCTAATTATGATAGAGTAAGTGAACAATTTTAGGTATCATTTCCATTTTTTCTTCATATTTAACAACTAGGTTAGTGAGGTTTTACGTTAAACTGATATGACACTGCTAATGAATACATTGTTCTATACAAACACAAATATAGTCAGTGAGAAGTAGACTAGAAAAACTTCTAATTCTCATCCCATCCCCCAACACACACACACACACACACACACACACACACACACACTTATTTTTTGGAAGAAGGGAGGAAAAATCACCTAAAATTTCCCTGCTTTATGATTTGGTAGCAAGCATTGCCTTTCTCTTTTGGAACTGATATTTTTCTGCTCATTGGTTGTGGCTTTGAATGAAGTTCTCTAGCATCATTTCTGGGTAGGTTACAAACTATATCATACTTTTAAGATTTCTCTTGAGAGGCAACATAGGCAATATTTTGAAAAGAAATGGGGTTCCTAAGTCAAATGGATACAGGTTTTCCACTTGCTTGATGTATAATATTGGGAAATAGTTTAATTTTTTAGAGCTTCCATTTTCTTTTAATTGCAGAACCAGAATGGCTCCATTCTAATCCCCTTCGGATACAAAAACTCAGAGATAAAATGCCTTTTACTATGTCCAGCTCAGCTACTTGTGGTATGATGGTAACAGTAGCAGTAACTGCAGTTGCTTTTGTGACTGTTGTCATCTTATAGCCTCATGGCTTCACTTTAACTAAATCAACTTAAGGATGTACACAAGGAGCCAGACTGCGGACACAGGATTCAAAATCAGATTTTTCTCTCTATGACCTATACTATTCAACAGATACCATATTGTTTTGGTGTTTCAAAATTTTAGATTTGCTAAATGCTGGCACTATGCCTAGAGGCTCTTGATTCTTAATGGGATGGTGTTTCCAAATTATATTTTATAGTAGTTTTGTTGTTTATTGTTTTTCTGTAAACATGCTGAAATGTTACCTAAAAGGCACATTTTATCCTGAGCATATTGATTTTTTTTTAATTTGCATTTTAGGACCACACCTGCAGCATATGGAAGTTCCCAGACTAGAGGTTGAATTGGAGTTACAGCTGCCAGCCTACATCACAGCCACAGCAACAGGGATCTGAGCTGCATCTGCGACCTACACCACAGCGCATGGCAACTCCAGATCCTTAACGCGCTGAGCGAGGCCAGGAATCGAACCCTCATCCTCATGGATGCTAGTTGGGTTCATTAACTGCTGAGACACAAAGGGAACTCCTATACTGATTTTTATATACTAACATCAGGGAATCATTTCAATGACTTCACTACCTGACTACCTACCTGCTGCTTCAACTTCTTTTTAGGTATTTCTGGTTCCTTGTTCTATGCATTTGGTTTAAGGTAATCACCTATTCTCCATGAATTATATTTCTCAAGTGTAGTAACTACATAGGTTAGTTCTTTGCTTCTTTCAAATTGCTATTACTGCTAATAAGGATAACCTTAATGTTTTAACTAATGATGTGTACTCTTTTACATCTAAAATTTAATCGAAAGTATTAATTTCATAAATGAAATTGTAGAAAAAGACCATTGCTATATAATTTATCATCACATGCAATAGGTAGAATTATTTAGGAATATAGATTTGACAGGGTATGTTACTTAATATTTATTTTTAGCTTGATCTCTGCATTTGTTTCTAATTAGTAAAAGGTTCTTTTTCTACCTCAGGGAGATTTAAACCATAACAAATTGGGGAAAAAAACACTAAAGTGTGATCCGTTTTTCTTAGGACTATATATACTTAAAGGCACTGAAGATTTTAGAACACAACTTAAAATTGAATTATTTATTGGGACATACAGGGCTATTTACTAGTTTTACATTATGTTTATTATGTTTATGTGATTCCATAGAACGCACAGCAGGGTTATGAGAATGGTGCTGGTGCTTATGGATGCTGAAATTCAACAACAGTTCATAGACTTCTTAGGGAGCAGCTTACATTTTTTTGTTTGCTCAGTATTTGGCCAATACATTTAAAGGTCCTATTCATGTGAAGTCCTCTAAATGCAATTAGAAAGTAACCTGTAGTGTATATCATCCACTTTGCAGATTTCTGTGTAAAAGTTCTACCGGTATAAGAACCACTTTACATAGTAATATTTTTTTTCTTGTATTATTCTTAAAATTGTGAATATCTGTGAAAATGAGGAACGGCATTAGTGCACTGCTAGCCTTCAGAATAGTCACTTACTTCCTGCCAGTGTGAGATTTACACTGCCATTAAAACCATGCAGTTTCACAGTGCATGAAGTCCTTCCTCATGCATTCTCACTTCATCTTCACAACAACCCAGTAAGGAGGGCAAGTGTAGTGGATGCTTGTCTTCTCTGCCTGCGGAACATCCCAAGATCCTTCCTGCCTGAGGAAGGCCCTGGGATAAGAGAGATGGAAGGTAGGGCTCCGCCCCCTCCCCCACCCCAAAAAGAAGAGGTAGCCACTCCTCTTACCAATGAGATGACCTTGCCTGAGAGTTTTCCTGGAAGTAAGCAAATCAGAGCTCCTGAGGAGAGTTTGGAGTTCTTTCCTACCAAGGCAGCAGTAGCTGTGGGCTGTGCCTGTGGCAGTGGAACCAACTGGGCGTTCAGAATCCAGGGCCAGCAGAGGCACTTTGGGTATCCTCACTGGACTCCTTTGTTTCTGCCCATTTTTCCCAAAATTTTTCAGCCTCTTCCCTCAACTAGCCATCTCATCTTCTTCAGTGCATCCCTCTCATGTTTAATTTAAAGAGAGTGGATTTTGGTGGGTTGCACCCCAGAACCCAGGTGATTATAATAAGTATTGCCATTCCAAGTTTATAGATGAAGAAATTGACCCTTACTGAGTAGGTGACTTACCTGAATTGTAGTTATCTACAAGAGTCAAGTCTAGGACCGGTAACTTCCGTTTATAGAAGTGTCATTTCTTTCACAGAACATTGTTATGTCAGTTGCCTTAAGTAATTTCTGCAGGCAGTGAGGTATGCTTCCCCCTCTATGCCTCCTTGATTGCAGTGCTTAAACCTATTTCCTGTTTTAATGCTTATCTGCTTAATGTCAAATGTGCCTGTCTTCCACACTACACCACTGAGCATCTGGAAAACAAGGATTGTGTTATAGTCATCATTTTCTCTCTAACATTTACTGGAGTGGCTGGGTGTATATAGTCAGTACTAAATCAAGATTTCAATGAAGGAGCATGCAAATGACTGCGTAAATTATTCAATTAACGAAAACACCAATATGGATTTGAAGTTAATGCTAAAAGGATAGCACTGATTTTTTTTTTAAAAAAACACTACTATGTTTGTTACCATTTAGACTATTTTAAATAAAGTAACTTGCCTCAAATATTTAAAGATGTTCACATAGTAATAATATATTCCATGCCTTTTATTTGCCGAGCTCTTATTACAGAGATAAATAGGAATTAGTCTCCCCTTTAAGAAGTCTCACAGACTGATGGGGGAAACAATTGATTCTGCAGCTCAGATCATGGAGCTGTGGGAAAAAGAGCTGTGGTAATCTGAAGAATGATTAGAGCAGCAGGCCCACTGTCAGCAGTCATGGGAACCACTAAACTGGCCTGGAGACGCAGCTCTGGGCAGGATGCTGGGCACATCAAGGTCAACAGCCAGAGTCCTTTGAAACTGGAGAAAAGCACAGTGTGCTTTGCCTTTCCAGAATGTTGTGAGATTTGGTTTTTTAAAAAGTTATCCATACTCTTATTCAGACATAATTATTTTTGAAAAGATTTTAATTGAGGCTTGTTATTAAAAATGTTTAATTTGAATTTGCTATGTATCATATGAAACTAATAGCTAGGACTATATTTTGATTTGGCACTGAGGTGAAAATGAAGACAGAGATATATCTTCATTTAAGAATTAAAGCCCAATAAAATTGAAGCAACGAATATATATATGTGTGTATATATACATATATATAAAAACATAAAATGATATGAAATCATATATATGCATGTATGCATAAAATACATATAGGTTTAAGCTAGGGTGCAAATATGTTAATAAAATTTCTTTCTTTAGAAATTGTGCACACCAGTAGGAGAAATATTTAACTTCCTAACGTTTTGTATCATTTTCAGACAATTACTACGGTACCCCGAAGCCTCCAGCAGAACCAGCACCACTATTATTAAATGTAACAGACCAGATACTTCCTGGAGCCACTCCAAGTGCTGAAGGAAAACGAAAGAGGAATAAATCAGTGAGCAACATGGAGAAAGCAAGTGTAGAGCCTCCTGAGGACGAAGAGGAGGAGAGGCCTGTGGTCAATGGAAATGGAGTAATAGTAACGCCAGGTTAGTCATTGACGTTGTTATATGTTCATCTGCTCTTCGAGATTTAGCTGAATGTATCTTATATCTGTGTGTTCAAATGCACATGGTTTATTCATATATATATATATATGTATATATTCACATATATGTGTTCAGATGTGTAAAATATATATGTACATATATGATTAAAGAGAGAGAAGATTATAGTAGTAAATGGAAAGGACATGGTCCTTATATTCAATTTATTAGCTTTAATTTTGACATATCAAGAAATTCATTCAACTTCCTTAATTTTTTATTTCATTTTTACAATATTAATGGCAATATAGTGAGTGGTTTAAACATTAGACAGTGTTACAAGTCATGGATATGATTGTGTGATGTTGTAAAGTCTTTGTTAATTAACACTAGACACAATCTATCCTTAGAAATCTAACTGGACTTTCAGCTTTGTAAACAGAGGTTTTGCCATGTGATTTAGTTAACAATTTAGGTGAATACAGTCTACAAAATAAGTGTAGCTACAAAATGCCCTTGCATTTATCTCTCGTCCCTACTACCCAATATGGCAATTTGGAGAAAGCATTTTCATACATTGACTTTGTGGAACAGTTCCCCTTGAACAAGCAAGAGACTTATTAATCCCTTTTACATGTCATTTGCCATTTCACATATATAAAGAATATTAAATAGATATAAAATGTTTTTGTGCAAGGTAAGCATTGCAGTTTTCTTATGCTTATTACTGATATAGTGCCAAAAATTTTATTTATAAAGTAGACTTTTTCCTATACTTATTCATAATCAAATGTTACCAAAAAAAAAACTTTTTCATTCTCTTAGCCTGCAATCTTGCAGTAAATTTCAAAAGGTCTGTTTTAGTTAGTTATTTTTTAATTGTGACATATCATTATTCTTATAGGCATTGAAAATCTAAGGAATGTGTTAATACAGTTTAAAAAATGTTCACACAAGTACCTTGCATATATATTATTATTTCCTATAACTACTTTGATGTCTGTATTTTTACTTATCACTGTACTGCTTCTATAGTGACATAGTATTTAAATTTTCATACCAAATATTTTTTATCAAAGTTGCATAAGCTTTTTTTTTTAACCTTCCTTGTTCATAATACCTGTAAAAATGTTCTTCATTGAACCAAAGCAATCACAATCCAAGCTGTGCCAGTCAAGGTGTAAAATTTGGGAAAGTGGTTTCATCTTGGTTATTCAAAAGAGGACAACTTTCCCCATTGATATACTTGTTAAAAACTTACTCTCTGACCCTAGTAATCATTCATTTCTGGGTACAAATGCTAAAAATCACATAGATACATGGTATAATTTGTTTATTTTAAAATGATCTGGTAACTTTCAAGTGATTAGATGCTTTCTCTTTTTTGATTATGAAATTCTCTGCCAAAATGTTTACTTTTCACCACGTTATGGATTTACATTAAGTTGATAGGATATAGTTTTCTTGGTTGATCTTTGATGTGAGACAACAGTTCAGGTGAGTGAGTAGAAGCAAGTAATCACGAAGCAGTAGTTGGGTGTCAAACAGCAGTTGTAGACTTTCTTACAGGTTAACATCTTATAGTTAAAATTTTGAATTATATGGCCTTGGTTAGGCCCAACTCACCGATTTCTCTTTCACTCTACTCCATATAGGGCAAATCAAATAAAGCATTATTGACCCATAGCTTCTTAAACTAGAAATTTATTTAACTAGGGAGCACAGTGAATCTGGAAAGCTCCATTCCCTTCTATTCATACCTTACACATGAGAGTGGGGTATTTTTATGCCTAGGGAGTTTTTAAAGCTCCAAGTTAAACAGACTGGTTTGAATTTTCTTCTTGACCAGCCCTAGCCATGTGACTGTCTCTGGACTTTTGACCCTGACAATGAGATAGGACAACAGTGCAAGCCCAGCTCTGGGATTTTTGGATAGTCAACAGATGCCACAAACAATGGTTTTGTGAGCCTGGCTTGGCAAATGGTCTTAAACTATTTTTTCTTTCTTAATATGGAACATATGAGATGTATAAATTAGGTATCTCTTCATCCAGTGTTCAAAGATGAAGGAAGCACTCCCGAAATAGAAAATTGGTCCATTATCCCTTGTGAGAAATCTTTTGGCAGTTCCCATTTTTGAAATGTCTTAGTTTTTCTTTATTATTATCCAAAAGAAACTTTAGGGATTTTCTTACCCCTTTCTCTTATATACATTTATCCAACTCTTCACCATTTGAACATCATCACATTTTTTCCCCACACAGCATCTTTGTCCTGCCTTTGTCTTCTTCTCACAAACAATCATTGGCTATAGGACACTTTAAACAGCATTGAGAAAATTGTTGTTTAAATTTTATTTAACGCTGCCCTGTAAGAGCCTATAATGGTAATTAATATTGGACATCAATTCAGCGCATAAGTAGTATAATCAGAGAGTCACATTTGGAAAGTGAGCAAAGCTTGCTAAGGTAACTTTGTTTTATCACAAATAATATTGATAATAATGTAAATAAATAATGTAATAATTAACTTTTGGATCTTATCATGTCCTGGGAACTCCTTAACCTCATTAAGTGTATTAATTCACTTAATTCTCCTGTCAGCCTTATTAGTTACTCTTTATCAGATTAGGACAGTGAGGTACATTATAGTTAAATAATTTTCCTAGTAACTGGAAGTCATAGTTAGGGAATCTGGATCCAGAACCCATGCTCTCAGCTGCTCTACTATCCTGAGTCCTATGTCACCAGATAGAAGCATAAATATATTTCTTAGCAGTTTGTAGACACATGAGTACTATTTTACCTGTACTTCTTTAAACATGGAATTATAAATGTTTACCCACCAAAGTCTTCTTATTTCTTTTGTTTCTGGATATCATGTACAAGTGAACTTATTTCCTTCCATGGACATAAAAGATTTCTGTTTTTTTTTTAGAGTATTATGTATGTATATAAGTATCAAACCTACCAGTATTTAACTCCTTACATACTTTACCAAAATGAAATCTTTTCTCTATGTAAATAAAGATTTTAGAGTCCTGACTTACCCTTATTACTTATTTTCTCCTTTGAACTATAGTTTATAATTAGAATTATGTATTTTTTTTCTTTCAGACCATATCTATGTAAAGTTAGTGACCACTTTTATGTAGGTTATTTCTCCAAGAAGATCTACTAATGAATATTCATATATATCAATATTTGTTTTATGGTAGATTCCCGCTTTTTGCTCAAATTACATCAAACATACGGTTTTAGCACACACCCCCTAGAAAAGCCATAGAATGATCTTTCAGTGTCTCAGATCAAAAATGTTTCTTTCTCTGATAAATATCACTTTGCTAATGGATATCAGTGTAGTTCTACCCTGAGAAATATACATTTATCCTTGTAAATAATAAAAATTACAGAAATAACAATGAAATAACAGCCAGTTTTCTTTATTGAATGCACACAGTGTAGTAGGCATATAGGACATATGTTATCTCTGTTCCCATCATCACAGTGTTTTTGCTTAACAAATGAGTTAAGCTTAAGTTTCTTAACTAAGGTAACGATAGATAGCAGAGTCGAAATCTGAACCCAGGAATATCTGAACTCATCCTCTCTCCACCACATTTCCCTGGGTTGTTAACTATGTTGAGGAAGAAGTGAGTCCTGACTCCTGACCTCCTGCAGCTTGGTATATTCCATCTGTATTGTATTCCATTATCTTTGTCCTTCCTGAGGTTCGTGGCAGTGATATTAGATCTAACGCTAGCAAGAATGATATATCCTTACATCATCTTAGAGAATTTTTTTTTAAACTGATATTTAAATTCATAAGCCCTAGTTGTAGGAGCTGCTTTAAAATCCTTGTCTATTAATTTGAACATCGGAATCATTTTAGGATTAGTCTCCATTGATTGCCTTTCCTTTTACATTTTGTTTGTATTTTTCTCTTTCTTTGCGTATAACATAATTTTAGGTTGTATCCTGGACATGCAGATAATATTTCATGCAGATTCTGGATTCTGTTAAGTTCTACAGAAGTGTTGATTTATTAAACTTTAAGTAAAATATAGAGCTACCCCATCCCAAATTAATTAATTAATTAGTTGTAAAATTCATATGTGCAGGGAACCTTGATATCAACTTCATCCTATATTTAGACATCTTTATCATGTTAGAATTAACGTCCAGCCCTGTGTCTTCATACAGTGTAGATTTACCTGTAGCCTTCACTTCTGTCCTGTTTTCTGGGGCCATATTTCTACCTGCTGCCCACTGGACTGCCCCACCCAAGCAATTCTTCAGCAACTTCAATGCCACATTCCACTTAAACTCTTCTCCCATAAAACAAACAAGCAAACCAACTCACAAATTCACTTATTGGATTTCTCTAATTCTTTCTTTCTCTCAGCTCAGAACTTGATGCTTTTCTCTGACAGTGCAAATACACATTATTAGATCTAGAAGATCACTGGGCCTTTAGCTTTCATCTCTTCCCTCCTAAAATCTTTGTTCCATCCTAGATCACTGCCTCATCACCTTATTTGTGGACCACAGTCCCCTAACTGATCTCCATTCCTCCAGACTCCCTCCCAGTTAAATTCCTTGTTATTCCTTGACCACTTAAAAGTTCTTGAGCCAGCATTTGGTCACATAACTATCTTTCTCAAAGCCTGAATAGCTTCTATTTCTACCACTTCAAACTCTTGGACCACCTCTCTGGTCCTCCCTCATTTGACTGCAACAACTCTGCTATCGTTGGCTCCAATTATTTCCCCACTTCCCTCTCTCATTGACATACCATGTTCATACAATACCTTCACCTGTCTGATAAGCCTTGTTCACATTTGAACCTCCTGTGCTTTTATTCACAATTCAAATTTTTTATAGTCTCTAGAAAGCGCTTGTTGACTCTCATAATGAAAGGTTGAGACTGTCCATTTCTGAAATAATTGAAGTACAGCTTATACTTCTTGTTCATTTAGGAGACATTGGTTAGCTTGGTCCTTGTAGGTTAAGTTTTTATAATGTACGTGTCTGTCATTCCCTCATACATTATAAATATTCCCAGGATAAGGACTATTTCTACTTTTTTGTTTACCTGTCTCAGTGATTAGTATATGTCATTAAATATTTCAGGTTCTTAGGAAATATTTATTTTTCAGTCAACCAAACCTCTTGAGAATGTCAGAGTTTACTGTAACAATTTGATTAGATTTATTATATGCTCATTTTGTACTATTCAGTTTCTTCAACATGCAGTGTTTCTAGGTTTGAGAGATATGAGATCCTTGATCTTACATTTCTTCAGAAGTTGTTTGATAATGAAAGAAAGCAGTATATTTTAAAATTTATCTTCTTAGTGATGAGAATTATTCAATCTCTCCAACCATGAAAGTGGTCCAAATAGGTGGTTAATAGATCAGTAGTTAGATTTTTTTTCCAACTGAATTTTTCTGAAGAAAAACAAATCTTGTAAACCACAGTGATTGGGTTAAGCTTCGTTGGGTTTCTTTTATTTCATGAATTATCTGCTAAACTTCTCCGGAAAGTAATTCACTATTATATTGTAGCCTCCCCTCACCAGCTATTAGTAAAGAATTAGAGATGCATATGTATTTGAAAGGCAGCTAAATCTCTCTGTTAATACACACACATACACAATGCCAGGAGAAACAGGGCCTGTGAGAGCTACCTTCACCAACAAAGGGAATACAGTGTGTGTACACAGAGCTGCCTTCTCCAGGCCCCCAAGCCTGCAATTAGTGCAAATGAACTGCATCTCCCAGAGAGCAAACAGAGTGTCCCTTATGTGATCACTGAGTGTCCTCAGCAATGATCTCAGTTCACCATTAGGGACCCGCATCCAGGTCCTGTGCCGCTTGGCACGCTGACTGTGCATGCACCATCAGTCCTGGTTCTGTGAATGAGGTCCTGTCACTGTCAAAAGAATTATGTCCTCCGTAGTGAATCTCGCTGTTTTCCTGTGAATAATGGCACACTCTGAAACCACCCAACGCCTACCCCCTGCTTATTTTTGTGTGAGTTCACAGAGACTGTGATGTGTGTATCCACTCAGATCTTTATCTTTTTTCTTTCTTTTCTTTTCCTTTTTTTTTTTTGAAGAGGTTTAATTTTATTATATCGTTCCCAAACACAGTGCTGACACTTATAAATGAGGGGCACTCTGTGTTTTCTTAAAAATATTATTCTAAAGTTAAAAATGTCCTAATTATAAAATACTCTGAGTATCTAGGTGTGATTATAAAGTAACAAGACAATCGTTTTAGAGTCTGTCCTTATATACTATCTACAGCACAGCGCTGGAAAAAAATGAAATCATGACTAGTTTCAGGGATGTCATTTGAAATCAAGGCAAACTCACTTTATGATTAAACTGCAAGTGAAGCACTGTTTGAACCTCTTCATGCCTTCAGCCTGATTCAGTGTTTTGGGACTCTTGCTCTGACCCTTTTGTAGAGAGTTTTTTTCTGCTTCTCTGAGTGTTTATATGATGTGTGTGAGAGAGATTTGATACGTGAACAAAGAATACACAGCAAGAACAACCAGCGTGTCACTGGGGTTTGTAGATCATGCACAGAAAGCCTGTGGACTAGTTGAAATATTTATGTCTTCAGGTTCTCCAGGCAATGTTAGAGCCTAAGCTTATTTCTAGTCATGGTCATCCATTCTCTTTAAGTCTGATATTTAGCCTGTAGTCTATTTTCTTATCTCATATCTCTCCTTAAAAAAGTGATTATAATTTTGTTATAAAATCTCAGCTACTGTATTGTCAGACAAAGGCTGCTCAAGTTGTTTCTGGCTGAGGGCTGGCCTTTTTCTCTGAAGAAGGACGGTCTCTGGATAAGATCTCTCTGGGCACTCAAAGATAAGAGGAAAGCAACTTTATCTTTTCCTTCCTAATTGACTTCTTGCTCTCCATCAAAAAAATACTTTGATTCCAGTTTGGCTCCAAAGAATAGCACTTGAATTATCAAGATCAGAATTTTAAAAAGCCTTCTTCCTTTTCTCTTTCAGCCCCTTTTGATGTTTCTAAAACTTCAAAAGGTGATGTTATGTTTCTTGGGATACTAAACATTTGATTTTTTTTTCAGAATTTTGATAATAAAGATATAAGAAGTTTTGTACATGCACATCCTGCATTTCATCTCCTATCTTGCTTTGGTCTTTGAATATTTTTAATACTTGTATCAGTTTCTCTCACCCTAAAGTTAGTTGAAGATTTAGGGAACTTGTTTCCAGATGAGAGATGATTCAGAATTAATTACATGGTGGGGAAAATCATACAGCACATATAATTTCAAAGCTGCGAGGATTCATTTTACTGACAATATTCCAGTCTGCTCCTATTAACATGTTAAAAATTAAATAGAAGAAAACATACTAATTAAGGCATTTCTCCCTTCTCAGTGGAAAATATTTTCTATTTAGTTTATGTCTTGAGACTTTTTTCCTTGTCATCTTTCACTCATAGACCTTGAATTTTTCTATTTTCATAATCGCCTGTGTTGTTCTTTTATTATTACAAAGAACTTGTAACCAACAATGGATTTTGGATATAGATAAAAAATAATTTTGAAGTATTGAATATGCTTTCTAAGTAATTCATATTTTCCTGGGTAGGCTCCTAAATAGATGACACCCAATTTGGCTACAAATATTACAGGTAAAAAGTAATCTTTTTACAGGATTGGATATTTCTGCTTCTTCAGCTGACATACCATCTGAAAAATGAGCACCATAGTTAATCATCACCCTAACTTGCCCTAATTCTAATACTTCATTCTAGACTTGTTTCTTTCATGGTCTCACGTAGCAAAAGGAAATATTTGTTAACATCTCAGGAAAAAAATATATGTATGCTTTTTAAATTGCCACAGTGTTTAATTCTCAGTCCTCATTCTCATATCATACAAAAAAAAGAAATTATAATGCATTTTTTTAGAATGTAGAAACACTTTAGTAGAACCAAGGAGTCAGAAAACACCAACAAGTCAGTAATCAGTATACACAGAAACATCTCGGAAAGGAGCAGAAAATACAATCATCTTTGCTAAATGGACTGTTGGAGTACCAGGAGAAGCAGGCGGGCTATACTTTTCCTTTGTACTATTGGATTTGGTCCAACTGAATGTTTTACTATATCAAAAAGAATCATTTTTTTTTCTAAATGAGCAAATATTCACTAATCATTCTGTGTGCAAACATTTTGGTACCCATATTACAATTCCTCATCTCATTTGAGAAGGGTTAAGAAAAGCAAGAAAAATTGATAAGAACACTCTTTGAGAAGTAAGTTACAATGTTGATTTCTTTCAGTCAACTGGCCACTACAGGAAACTTCCTTTCTAAAGCCAGAATGTCCTCGAATTTTCATTATAGACTATAATATATAGTATGGCCATAATAAAAAATCAATTACAATATTTTTCTCCTGTCCAAAAGTCAACCCTCAAGTCTCAAGTGTTTATTTATTTACAAGATCCTGTGATTCATATTCTAAGAACTTCACCTGCTGGCACAGAAGCAAAGAATGTGCTCTGACAGCCCCCACTTCTTCCCGCCCCCGACTATAATACACTAAGACAGGATCAGCATGACAAACATACTTTTTGATGAGACTACTGAGTTTGCAAGAAAGCAAGGGAACTCTTCAAGCCTTACCACTTCCACTACTCTGGTCACTACCATGAATGAGCAGAAACAAGAGTGATACATATATCAATGGTATACTATTCAGCCATAAAAAATAATGAAATAATGCCATTTGCAGCAACATGGATGCAACTAGAGATTATCATACTAAATGAAATAAATCAGAAAGATAAATACCATATGATTTACTTATATGTGGAAACTCAAGTATAGCCCAAATGAACCCATCTACAAAACAGAAACAAACTCACAGACATAGTGAATAAACTTATGGGGAGAAGGGAGTGGGATGGAGGGGGAGTTTAGGGTTAATAGATGCAAACTATTACAGTTAGAATGGATAAGCAATATATATGACTGTGTCACTTTGCTGTATAGCAGAACTTGGCACAACATTGTAAATCAACTATATTTTAATAAATTTTTGAAAATAATAAGTAAAAGAGTGAGAAGCAATCTATTGTTAGATCTGAAAGCCAAACTTGTCCTGAGGCTATATGAGGAGAATAATGACTCTTGGAATAATAAAATGTCCCCCCTTTAAAGGGACTTAACACTGCATCATGCTTAACTAAGGAAGAAAAACTCAATTTGTGCAAAACACCTTTTAAAGGCAAAAATTATATATATATATATACACACACACACACAAAGCTAATATATATATAGTACGTGTGTTTGTGTATATATATTTTATATATATATATATATATATATATATATATATATTAGAAGTTGCATTGTTTCTCAAAAAATACCTAATACTTAAAAACCATATAAAATTGATTTTTGTTTCTATAGGCAGAAACCACTTAGGTTGTGTGGCTGGTTTGACCTTACTATTTATTCAGTGTTCTAGATAGTAGAACTCACTGCTAAATTTTACTGAACACCTATTATATTCTGGTAGTTTACTATGCTAAGCAATTTATATACATGTCTCATCTAATCTGTATAGGTAGATAATACTATTCCATTGTACATTTAAGCAAATTGAGGCATTCCACAAAGTGAATTAAATAACTTGCTTAACATCATACCATAAAGGACAGATTTAAACCCAAGCAGTCTCACATTAGCCTTAACAATTATGTTCTGATGCTTCTTGAGGAGTATGTTTCTTGCTATCTGGGAATGATTAAACCAAAAGAAAAAAATTAATTTCAAATTATTTCTGTTCTCTTTTGTTGTAAGCTACAAATATGCTCCTCGATCTTTTTTTTTCCCATTAAATGCTCTCTAGCCATGTTTATTTCCAAAGACATAATATATATACAGAAAAGTTATTAGATTTATTAAATTTGTCACAGAGCCATTAGAAATATAAATCACAGAGCTCTCTCGCAGGATAAAACAAATTTTGGAAATTCAAATTTTATGACTGTTCAAAGAAATAAAATCAACAATTTCCTATCTAGCTTTAAAACGTTATTTTCCCTCATTTCAATGGGTAGCAATTACAGAACGGTGAACATCAGCTGTATGCATAGACCATGTCAAATGAAAATATGGATAAGATATAAAATAGGCAATCTTCTTGAAATGGTTTTATCTTGCTTTCTGATTACTCTTTAATAAAACTTGGTGGGGACAGTTGAAACCATGGTGTTCTGATTTATCTTTAGTCTTATATCCAAAAGGCAATGTGTTAGGTAATGCTAGGGCAATCAACATGTAAGCAAATGGAATGGCTACTATACATATTATAATATCAAAACCTTAGACTGTCGCAGAGCTATAGAATTTATGTAGCCTGAACTAAATGCAAAAATGCATACATTTAACCCTCTTCCAATTAAATGGCTTTCAGTCCTTGTGCTATGTACAGATATTTGAGTTCTGAATTTCTTATGGGAAGAAAGAAATTATTTGCTGAATCCAACAAAACTTTAGGGTAGGAAAGATAAAAGAAATTATATTTCTTAATTCTTTACCACAGTAAAAGTGTCCATAAAACATGGTTTTTATAGTTCATCGCTTATAAGACTATTTATCAATGCATATTTCATCTCTCAGTGTTTCTGTAGAATTTCTAGGAAATAAAGCAGTCCTGGTCAAAGAAAAATTTTTTTTATCATTAGTGTGCTTTCAAAAGAGGTGTTCCTGATTTATTGAAATATTCTTTGTTTCTATTTTTAGGGCCAAAATAAAACTCATGCTCTGGTTTGCAAGGCATATAAGCGACCTAGAAATGCAAAATTGTATGCTCAAAATATGCCAGTTTTTGATAAAGACTGTTTGCTTAAGCAGCAAGCGTCTTAGGGAAAAATTACATTTACATATCCAAAAAAAATCGTGTTTGGATTTAACAATAAAAGCATGCTGAGAAATTTGTCTTGGAAGTTAAAAAGGGCAATTCTACATGACCACCTCCTAATCAAGAAATAGATTCACACCATTATAAAAGCAAATCACACAAGAAGTTATTTCTTCTCCTTAGAATTTATAAAGTCTAAGGCTTCTCCAGTGACAGTCTAACATATCAGATCTGTGTTAAGACCCATCTGCAGTCATTTAACTTTAAACTGAATTCCGTGGCAGGAGGGGAGCGCTAGCAGGAATGGCTACACATGTACCTTGGTTGGCCTGTAAAATCCGTTACTTCGCGTCCTTAATTAGTAAAAGTATATTCTGGTGGTACATCCAGACAATGGAATATTTTTCAGTTATTTAAAGAAATGAGCTTTAAAGCCATTAAAATCCATCAGGTAAACTTAAATATATATTACTAAATGAAAGATGCCAACCTGAAAAGGCTCTATGCTATGTGACATTCTGGAAGAGGCAAAACAATGGACAGTAAAAACATCAATGGTTACCAAGAGTCAGAGGGGAGAGAGGGATGAAAAACAGAGCACAGAGGATTTTTAGGGCAGTGAAACTACTCTGTGTATCACATTGTGGATATGTGCCATTATACATTTTCCAAACCCATAAAGTATACAAGAGTGAACCCTAATGTAAACTATGGACTGAGTGGTAATGATGTGTCAGTGTAGGTTCGTCAGCTGTAATACATGAACCACACTGATGGTAGGTGTTAGTAATGGGGGAGACTATGCATTTGTGGGGGCAGAGGGTATATAGGAAAGTTCTCTATTTTTCTTTTAATTTTCCTGGGATCTTATATTACTCTAAAATGTAAAGTCTGTTTCTTTGAAAATCCTTTTTATTCTTAGTAGGTACTTTCTCAGTTAGTTATATAATACCCAACATATCTGATTTTTTAAAAGATTAAAGCACACACAGAAGAATGACAATTATATTGCCCAAAATGTAAAGTTAACTTCCATTCACTTTAGTAAGCAGAGAAACAGTTATGATGTAGCATAAAACAGTAATCTGTAGTCCCAGACACAGTAAATATTGGCTCAGTGGATTATAAAGTAAGAAGATTGAAGTTAGCTGCCACAAACCAAGGAACTGCCAGAAGCCAGCAGAGGGGCCTAGAACAGATCCTTCTATAGCACCTTCAGCAGACCAGCAAGGCCTGCTGATCATGGCCTTGTTCTAGGATTTCTAGTCTCCAAAACTGGAAGACAATACATTTTTTTAATTAAGTCAACTACTTCTCATTTTATTATGACTGCCTAGCAAACTAGTATATATCACGTGGACCACTCCTGAACTGCCCATTGCCTAGCCTAATGCTTGGCACTTAGTAGGCTCTCAACAAAAACTTAATTAGTTAACTAATTAGTACTATTTCCTACTACCTAATAAAGGAAATATCATGCCAGTTTCTTCCGTTGGTGGTTATTGTTAAATATTGGAGTTTCTCAGACAGCTGCCTTAGGTACTCTTTTTTCTGTGTGCTATATTGTCTCCCTAGAAAATTGTGTACAACTCTTTTGTGTCATCGAGTATCATTCAATAAATCATTGTGATAGTACTCTATTTTGTTATCCATTGGGGAAGGCACTTCGTCTCCACTTCCCAAGTTGTCTTGCATGTCATACAGGGTACTTAATTTGCACCCCACTGGCTCCTTGACTGACTTTGCCCAAAAGAGGTATAATGACTTCTCTGAGTGGTTCAGCTTTGAAGAATAATCTGAGCCTGCTTTTTTTTTTTTTTTTTTTGTCTTTTAATGCTCTACATGTCTCTTCCCCAAACAGGTTCTACCCCTGCATGAGAATCCTGCTCTTGTTCAGTGGTGCCTGTGGGTGCATCGGCCTGATTCTGCATTTCACAGAAGCCCTTGACTCTCACTATATAGTGCACCCCTAGATTAGCCTTTATGAGTAGTAATGGGGGGATGTTATGGTTCTCCATATGCCTTACTCATGCTTTTTTCTCTTATTTTGTTCAGATAAAGGAGGCAGGTGCTGCTTAGTACTCCCCATTCAACCCCATTCTCAATAGCCTGATAAAAATTCTTTACTCTCCCCTATTAAGTTCTTGTTGAGTATTTTGCACTTAGTAGGTATTAAATTCATGTTTGTTAATGTAATGATTGATCAATTCAATAAGAATAAAGGAAAGTTCCCTGTTGGCTTAACAGGTTAAGGACCTGGCATTGTTACTTATGTGGCTCAGATTCGATCCCTGTCCCCAGAAGTTCCACGTGCTATGGGCACAGCCAACAGAATTAAAAAAAAAATAAAATAAAGGAATGAATGAATAAATTAGTTAGATAAACAGGGAGAACTTGGCTTAGTGATCTCTAGAACATCAGTAAATATACAGACAACCTCAAAGGCTAGACTTTTTTTTCAAGAGATATCTCATATTTCTCTTGAAAATGTAAGTAGTGTTATATAAATGAAGAACAAGCTTATTTATTCATAGCTAAGATCTGACTTTCTCTTTCAGCATATTCTGTATTTTCTTTTCATTCATTCATATAATCCATTCCAACTTGGCTTTCCCACCCACCACTCTGCTATAACTACTACTGTAACTGGTAGCTAATATCACCAGTGACCTCCATATCACTGATTTCATTAGATTTTACATCCATGATCTTGCCTGACTGTTTAGAAGTTTGGGGCACAGTTAAGTGTTTCTTCCTCATTGCTGTTTGCTTGGCTTCTGTGGCATAAAGATCAACCAATTTTTCTATTACTTCTCTGGCTGCTCTTTCCTATCATTCTCTCACTGATTGTTAAATGTCAGCTGCTGTAGGAATTCTTATTTCCACTTGTTGCATTGTCTCTCTAGGTAATTTCCTTCACTCCTATGGTTTAGATTATAATACAATCTAGCCATTTACTATTGTCTTTCAGGTTGAATCTCTCCAACCAAGAACTCTGATTTGACACTCACTCTCTCCACTGTGAGTTTGCCATGGACCTCTAGCTCTAGTGCCTCAAATTATACCCAAAGTCTTCCCCAATCCTGACAGAGTCTTGTTCTGCCTCTCATGTTTCCTGTCTCAATGAATTGCTGTGCTACCCACTGGATTTACCATAACTTCTAATTTTTCCTTATCTGTCTTGTTTTTTCAGTCCTACCAAATCCACATTCTAATTTTTTTTTTTCAGTTTGTGGAAAGAAGCCATGCTCATGCCACCGTCATCTCTTGTCTAGATCAGAAAAATAACATGCCTTTTGGTCTGTAAACATCTTCTCTTAGCACTCTGAAAACCCCCAGAATAGCTTAGAGGATCTTAGTGGAGAATGAAAATCTACTTGTGTCATCCCCTTGATTAAGACACATCATTACCTTCTCATTGCCCAGAATACGGTCCCAAATTCTGAGCATGCTTTCTAAGGCCCAGTCTAGTCCTTGATGATGTATTTCTTTCTCTTACCTGCCTTTGAAAGAAATCTTTCGACTTTTTCAAGTCTCAGTTTTGATAACACTTTGGAAAAAGGCCTTTCCTTGGTTCTCTTTTTTAATTGCTCAACAAATTTTATTGCATTTATAGTTGTACAACAATCATCACAACCCAATTTTATAGCATTTCCATCCCAAACCCTCAGTGTATCCCCCCACCCCTCAATCTGTCTCATTTGGAAACCATAAGTTTTTCAAAGTCTGTGAGTCAGTATTTGTTCTACAAAGAAGTTCATTGTGTCCTTTTTTTAAGATTCCACGTGATAGCATAGGATCTTGGTGTCTCACTGTCTGACTAACTTTATTTAGCATGATAATTTCTAGGTCCATCTATGTTGCTGCAAATGCCATTATTTCTTTCCTTAATGGCTGAGTAATATTCCATTGTGTATGTGTGCCACATCTTCTTTATCCACTCCTCTGTTGATGGACATTTAGGTTATTTCCATGTCCTGGCTATTGTATATAGTGCTGCAATGAACATTGGAATACATGTGTCTTTTTGAGTCATGGTTTTCTCTGGATAGATGCCCAGGAGTGGGATTGCTGGATCAAATGGTAATTCTATTTTTAGTTTTCTGAGGAATCTCCATACTGTTTTCCAGAGTGGTGTCACCAATTTACATTCCCTGCAACAGTGTTATAGGATTCCCTTTTCTCCACACCCTCTCCAGCACTTATTGTTTGTGGACTTTTTGATGATGGCCATTCTGGCTCATATAAGGTGGTACCTCATAGTGGTTTTGATTTGCATTTCTCTAATGAGTGATGTTGAATGAACATCTTTTCATGTATTTTCGGGCCATCTGTATGTCTTCTTTGGAGAACTGTCTTTACGTGGGATTGGATGAAAGCATATGCATAAGATCTCATTTTTCCCTTTACTAGCATTCATCATAGTTAAAATTGCTTAAAATACCATAGTTTGTGTCCTGTGAGAGCAAGGAGTATGCCTGTCTTATTCACTCTTTTGTCCTCAGTGTCTGAAACCAATTGAGTGTTTAATAAATATTGATTAAGTGAATATTGAATAAATGAGTATGTTCAGAGCATGTCCTTTTATTTCAACTTTTCAAATGCAACGTGACATTCAGAAATACCTGAGAACAGTATGTTTCATGTATTGGTAATTACATGTTGTAATATGGTACAGCAAAGAGAATCTAAAGAAAGCAATGATATCTTCTCTTGCTACTTCTTTCCTGCACAGTTTATAAAGGTCAATTCTGTATAGAATCTTTTCTTTTAGGACAAAATAACAAAGCTTACAAAGTGTTCTTGTCCTTCCTAATTCCTAAAGATGCTGTCATATTGTTCTCTGAGATTGATGCATATGAGGAAAAGTTTTATCCAAGCCATTGATTGAGATAAAGAGGACATTGTACTTTAATCATTTTAAATTACCTTTATTGATTTTTGAGGCTATACAAATAATAGCCATTTAATGCGAAGATATATAAAACAAATCTCCCACTCCCACCCAAATTCAATCTTTTGGGGTAATCATAATTCACAATCTGTTGTACATCCTTCCCTTTTATTTTCATGTTCAAAATTATATGCATACGTCTAGTTTGGTGTTTGCTTTCTAAAGAAAAATAGAATTAAGAGTGTATGTGTACTGCTCTACAATTTAGATTACTCTTTGAATAGTAATCATTAGCACCTTTTCCAGGTCAGTGGGTTTTTGATGTAGTTTTCCATGGTAATGGTAATCACAGTTTATTTAATCACATCCTCATTGAAAGGCGTCTGACTCATTTCCATGTCCTTGGCACTACAAACAGTGCTGCAGTAAATATTATTGTACAGGTATCCTTATACACCACCACCTTTATTTCTAGAGGATATATTCTCTAACTTGTATTACTAAATTGAAGTATATGTGTATTTGTAATGTATATTTTTTAACATCAGTAGCTATGGTTTAAGGTCCCAAATGATTGTAGAGTTTCATATTTCTAAAACGGCTGCCTTATCTTCACATTGACATTGTATGTCACTTGTGCTCTTCATCCAGTTTCTGGGTTTAGTTGTTCTCACTACATCCTCTGCTATTATGAAGACCCTCACTGCAGGCGGATCGGTTCTCTATTCTTAGCTACTTTCCAAGTCTCCCCTGGAGCATCATTGGGCTTCTTCATGATGTCCTTTCCACTGGGAAGCCTTGGGAGTCATATTTGCCACATATATTTGTCACCATATCTCTGCTCTGATGCCCCACTGGAGATTTGGAGCCCATCCAAAGGAAACTAGTCTACAGGCCCTCTCTGCTTTGGGCTCCTTTGATCTTTTCTGTGGTTTCCCTCTTCTTCCTACCACCATGCCACACCCTAGACCAAAACCTAAATATAGTGGCGCTGAATCCCTGAATAAACCAGGCTGTATCTTAAATCTAAACATTTTCCCTTTAAATTTCTCTCCCAACCACTCTTATTATTTTGTAGGAAATTTCTCTGAACCTCAGCTTTCCAGAGGTAAGGTTTAAAACCCATGCTGGTAATAGGTTTTCCATATAATGTTTTTCTTCCCTTTCAATTCGTACTATAAGTATTAACACATACTATAATTTTTCAGATATATGATCATCTGTTTACAGTAAATGTATTATGCAGGATTTATTTCTTCTCAGTTTTTATTTTTCTCCTTTTTTCCTCCCCATTTTGAGATTTATGCTCTGATTTAATCATCATGATATGGTTAAAATAATTCCTCAAATGCTGTCTTCAGGTAGGGTATGTGGGTAATATGCATTCAGCACTTTTGCATGTTTAAAAGCGACTTTCTTTTGCCTAAGTAAATGAATAATATTTTGGTACAGTTTAGTTCTTGCGTTACTGTTTTTTTTTTCTCCTCAAGTTGCTATTACATGTGTTACAGTACTGTCTTGGTCTATTATAGATGAAAGGTCTGATGATATTCTGTTACTCTTTTATTGGTAAATTTCTTCAGTAGGACAGCTGTTAAAATTGTATTTCTAACATTGGAGCTTGGAAATTTCAGCTGAATTTGTTGAGGGGTCTGTATGTGTCATTCATTTGGTCTCTGATTCAGTTAACAATTTTAATCTTCAGACTCAAGTGTTTCTTCATCTTAGTAACTTTTATTCTCTTTTTTAAATTGAGTTGTGATTTCCCCTCCGTGTCTTTCTTTTCTTCATCCTTGAGCTCATACCGTTAACATATTGATACCCTTAGATCTGTCCTCCAAGCCTTTTCTCTTAAGCTGTACATCTATTTAGTTTTTAGTCTGTTGTATCAGTTTTCTTTTGCTGTGGTAACAAATCACCACACATTTAATGACTTAAAACAATGTATATTTGTTATCCTACAATTCTGTAGCTTAGATGTCTGACATGGGTCTCACTGGGCTAACATCAAGGTATCTGAAAGACTATGTTCTTTTCTAGAGGCTCTAGATGAGAATCCATCCTTTTATCTTACCAGCTTTGAAAAGCCACCTACATTTCTTAGCTTGTTATTGGTCCCTTTCTTCTGTCTTCAAAGCCAGCAACAGTGCATCTCTTTGGCCATTCTTCCAGTAGTCATATCTCCCTCTCACACTCCTCTTCTGCTTCCCTTTTACACTTGTAAAGACCCTTGTCATTACAGTGAGCCCACCTGAATTACTGAAGATAATGTCCCAATCTGAATTTCTTAGTTTAATCAGATCTGCCAATCTTCTTTTGCCAGGAAAGGTAATGATCACGTGTTCCAGGACCTAAGACATGGGCATCCCTAGGGAGGCATTATTCTGCCTACCACACCTGTGTTGTGAAACTGTCCTTCAATTTCGTCATCAGCAATAATTGGTTGAAGGATAGATGAGAATGATGAGTGAAGGGGAACTCAAATGGGCCTACTGATTGATGATTTTCTGAGCTGTTTGCAATTATGCTTCTCCTGTTAGCCTTCGTAGAGCTCATTCCTTGATGCAGCATAGTCCACACTCACTCAGAAGTTACAGTGGCTGGAGCGACTAACCACGTGGTCTTGTTTTTCTCATAGAATCCAGTGAACATGAAGACAAGAGTGCAGGTGCCTCAGGGGAGACATCCTCCCAGCCTTATCCTGCACCGGTATATAGTCAGCCTGAGGAGCTGAAGGAGCAGATGGATGATGCAAAACCAAGTAAACCTGAAGAGAATGAGGAATCAGACCCATTGCCTGATAACTGGGAAATGGCCTATACAGAGAAGGGTGAAGTCTACTTCATTGAGTAAGTTTCACACATTTCTCTGAACATTTCTGCAAAGATTATAGCAGTATATAAAATAATGTAGCAACTGGAGATGTGCTCAAAGTAAAACACTGAATTTCACTGACTGTGGTATTAGCTTCCTTCTTTGTGAGAGAATAATAGGATAGTGCCTTAATACAATTAAAGATCCAAGATTACAGCTATAAATCGAAGAACGAATTAAACAACTCCACTGTAAAATTTGCTTCAATCATGACTGAAAAGGCAAATCTCCAAGTGATGTTATTATTGATTAGAAATAGTGTGCTTATCACGGGGAAATGCTTACTTTATCCTTCCAAGACCTCCATGTAATTCAAATGAGATAATTCCCGCCTTTTAAATCAGATTCCTGGAAACCTCCACCATCATTTCCAGTAGTTTAATAGGATGCAGCTATTGAGAGCAAAATACTTCTGGTCACTGATGAGAGTGCTTTAAGCATTTGACCCTAAGGTCAGGTGTCAGTAAAACTGTGTTTTGTATAGTTCATCATAATTGAACTAAATTCCATTTTATTTGTTGCTTACCATTTTTATGACTTGCCAAGGGAGAAAAAAAAAACTAATTCTAAGCTCACTGGTGATACATACCTAACCAAATCTATTCTTTTGTTGGGTAGGTTTTTCCCCAAAAAACTGAATTTTTAGTATACTTTATTAACAGCATTGTCCAGCTTTCTTTTTCTTTATCTTGTAAGAATAGAACAACATTTTAAACTCCTACATTTTAGATCTTAGCACAAGATTAAGTTATTGATGTGTATAAGACAAGCAAAATTTTCATTACAAAGAATGAAAAATAAAAATATTATAAATGAATAGCAATGCTTATTTCCTCAAAGTTGTAAAAAACTCAGAGAAAAATTAATAGAATTTGAAGTTTTCAGTGCTGATAGTAGATAAAAATATGTAAACTCTGACTATTAAGAAAAATATTGAAACTCGATTCCCTTTCCCAACCAGGAGTGATTTGTGACTTAGATCTCCATAGGCAGAATTCAGTTGTGAAATTGAAAAGTTACCACATGCCAATATTTAATTCTCACATGGAAGTGGAAACTTTGATACATGTGGCCAGGGGAATACATAATCAGGTAATTACTTATGCTCTGTTTGACTCCAACATGGATGGGAAATGCAGAAAATAAATTGCCACCATTCTCCTTTTGACAAATTTATAGGTTTAAAAAAAGAATAAGAATCTCTTGCATATGTCTTATGCTAAGTCAATGACCCAAAGGCATCTTTTATCAATTAAATGAAAAAGAGAAAGTGATACAGAATTTTTTAAGTATTTCAAAGTGTTAATATCAAACCATAATTTTGATATAGATAAGCACAGCATGGTGCCATTTCAGACCAGAAATCAAAATGTAAACCCTAGATATGAAGTCACATATTGGTATTCAGAATAACTGATGTTTAGAACAGGGAAATGTGAAGTGCACATTTTTACAATATAATACGGGGGGGGGGAGTAAGAATGGAAATAATGAAAGAAAACCAAGATTTCAAGTTGATTAAAGAACCGTTTCCTTGCAATGTTTCCAGCAATGCAGTTATAAAAACCTCCCTTTTGGGAATATAAAATAAACTTTCTTCTTTCAACTTTGTCAGTCTGTGGGAGTATGGAGAAAAGGGATTTAGTAAGACAGAAGTCATGTTAATGGACTATAGTAAATAATGAGGTTTTGTCAGGACTTGGGAGAATCTACGGAAGTGATCCTATTAATTCTCTAATCAGTCATCCAGTGTCAAAATTCAAAGGTTCATAAGATTGTGTCCCTGCTCTTACATTTATTATCAAGGTGGGGAAGAGAGAATAAGAGAAATAATTAAAATAATTAGTAGGCAATTGATTTCAGAATTTTGTGATACCTATTCGGAGAAGGATACGCTTAACATAGACTTAAGTAATAGAAAGAAACATCACAGGGGAAGTAAAATAACATAGGCTTGAAAAGTTGGTAATAGGTAGACGGAGCATTCCATGTGTAGGAACTGTCATTACAAAGACCGGTCCCTGTATGTGTTAGGGAAGTGAGAAAAACCCCTGGGCCCTACTAGAGACATGGGTGTTGGTTAAAGAATCCTGTGACAGACAAGCAGCGAATTTTATCTTTTTCCTATTACCATAGGGAAAGATGAATGTATAGTATTAGGAGCAGAGATGGGTTGAAAAATTAAGACAAAAAAGAGACAATTTCGTTTGTGGTAAGAATATGAATGCTGAGGAAGACTCATGCAAAGGTCAAAAAGAAGGAAGAAGTCTGGAGTAAAGGCCAAAGGGAGAGTGTAATGGGAAGATGATTATTGTAGGATACTGGGGCCCATCCAGCCCACCCTTCATCCTGGCCCAGTTTGAGATCTGTCTTTTCTTCAAAATTCTTACTTTGACTCTCAAGAATCAGTGTGATCACAGAGCAGAAAGGGGTCAGTAACTTTTTCATCCGGTCCTTCATTTCCACACTTTCAAAATGCATGCTACATATTTCTTTCTCTTTGGCTGACATCACTCTGCTGTACTTTTCACTCAGTTTTCAGTAATGTTCTCCTGACTGGTTTCCATCTTTGCTCTGGAATGCCTCTTTCTTTCCTAACTGCATTTGACAAAATCAGCATATCAACCCATTGTCATTGATCTGTGGGTATGTTTGCTGTTGATACAACAATGAATTCTTATGTGAGTAAACTCTATACTCTAAAAAGCCCCTTGGAAACAAGATGGTAGAACAGGAGGCAGTGACAGGAGAAAGAGCATGGAGGGCCAACAGGATTTTATTAGGGACAAAGCCATGATGTGTCCCAGAATTTCTGGCCAAGAAGCTTATAAAACAAATACTATTTGTAACACAAGAGTTTATGGTTTGAAGCAAAGTCATAGTAAAGAAAGACAAAAAAAGGGAATAGTAGAGTAAGTTAAGAGGAATGTAAAATAGACAGAAGGAGATCTGTGAGGTAGGACAGCTGACACCAATGGAGAACTTCACTGTGGTACAGATATTGTGAGAGTCACTTTGAGTGATGGAAGTCTCCTCTGGTAGGTAACAACATCCTCTTTCCACTTTACTGAGTTCTGTCTCCTGTGAGGCAAAGAATCATGATAATATAGAAAATAAGTGAAACAAAGGAGAAGGACCTTCTGTTTCTTATGTATACAATTTAAATATATATTTCTCGAGGGGAAATCTACCTATGCTGAAGTGTTCACTTTAAGTTTATAATTTTAAAACACACACACATATATATGTATTTGGTGAGTCTTGAATTAAAGTTAAATAATTTTACTTTTTCTCCTCTAGGCCATAATGTTTTAAAATAATTACTGATTTACTCAGTATTGCAAAGCAGCTTACATACTGTTTGGTATTTACAAGTGCTGCATTTAGAAGAGGAGAGGTTCTTCTTGTCACTGTTCTTAATTCTGAGCACATGGGCCAACACTCTTCAGAACTGCTTCCTTTGAGGAATGATAAAAGCAGATTCCTTTTATCACTTAGAATTCTATTTAATGGGAAAAGGTGAATATCTGAGAGAGTGTTTTTAAACAATGGAGTTTTAAATTGCTCGTGAGCACACTCTTCCAAACATGATTTAAAGCATTAATAATGTCATATGTTTAGTAATTTAAAAAAGACTTTCAAATGCATAACATTGTTTAAATCAGTAATTTCCTTAACTCTTAATTTCTTCTTTGTTAGTATTATCTTTTTAAATGAACTGTATATTAATTGTAAATTCAAATTTGTAATGATAGTTACCACATATTGAGTGCCTGCTTTTATCAATCTGTGTTCAGTTTACGTAATAGTAATACCTTGTGTGCCAAGTATATTCATCCTGTGCTCATTTAATTCTCACTTTAGGAAGACTTATAAAGGTAAGTAACTTACCCTTCGTCATATATAACCAAGAACTGACAAAGCGAGGATGCTTTGATTTCATTTATTCAACACATAGTTATTGGTCACATACTATGTACTAGGAATTATTTTATTAAACCCTGGGAATGTAATGGTCAGCAAAACTGACAAGATTCATAATTTCATGGGATATAGGCTGGTGCCTGGGTCCTTGCTCTTAACTAATTTACCATAATGCCCATTTTTACATATATTATATCATAACCGCCCTATAAAGCATTTGAGGTACCCCCATTTATAGGTGAGATTCTGAGGCACCCTTGAAAAAATTAACTTTCCCATGGTTTCATAGCTTTGTGACCCTGCAAAGCCATTGCCATTATCCCATTATACTTCCAATATGTAAACGGGCATTGGCTGGAAAAAAAAAAAAACTTTTATATTACAAATAATACTTGTTTTATAAGTTTCTTAGCCAGTAATTCACTATCCCAGAGGCTAAATATTCCATAAAGAGGAGTTGCCACAGGGTTAATCTTGATTGACATGCTTTGGGAATCCCATTAAATTACTCCTTTATTTGGGAGTCAGTTTAGTTAGTGACATAAAAGAGACTGCTGTTGCTTTGGCAAAAAACAAAACAGCAACAAGAACCTATTTGTTTACTACCATCTTCCTGAATGGCAGTGAATACTATGTCATCTTAAATAACAGATTTTTAAAACCAAGCTTTTGAGACTGAAAATCACATCTAAGAAAAATGTCATGGCTATACATGGCTTCCCAAATCTTTGTCAAGTCTTTATTTGCTTTTAAATTCTAGACAAAACCACATTAATCTGTTTCTTCTTGTGTTGCTATTTCTATTTTTCCTTAGTTTTAAGTAAATCATTAGTTACCATTTTCAACAAATTTAGAACTTCCATCTTTTAAAAGAAGACAAAATATTTGAGCAATGTATTGAAAAATGAAGTGGGTTTTCTAGTGTAAAGCCTAATGCTTTCTCATTTTAGGCTTGGCGTATCCCAAACAATAGTGAAATCTGGTCTTGGCTTACCCTCTGTAATTTGTATTACAGTAACAGTAGATATAGTGAATGTTTTATATGTTTTTTGATGCAAGATTCTAGTGTAATCCCAAGACAGAAAATAACTGTTTTAGACAAAATGTGTGCAACAAACACACCTAATATCTAAAAGAATACTTGTAATATTTTAATGTATAAAAATATTTTTAAACGTATGAAAGATAATGTGATGGCAAACTCACATGTTTCACAAAAAATTTAGGAATATTATTTGGGAAACAGATAACCACTTTAGACGACATTTTTTTATACAGATTACTGGTGTATAAATAGAAAAGATAGCAACACAATGAAAGTCTTGAATAAAAAAGTTTCTACTGTTCGTCATTAATTAAAATATCTAATCATTGTATTTTATGGTTCTTCCTTTTGAAATGATGCTATAGAAGGAAGACACAGTCTTCCATAAAATGATACTATAATTTTTGAAGATTTTATTCACAATAATATAAAATGTAATCAGTCTATATTCTTCTAAAATCTAATGTTAATTTTCAAAAATACATAAAATACAGTCAGTAGTCCTTATGTTATTGGTGACTCTGGACCTCTTTGACTACTCATGGGGCTTGAACATCCACACACATCTTGAATTTCTCAGAAGACTCTAAAATATTTACCTGGGCTTCATTTACCTTGTTCAAAAGATTATTATATTTCATGTAATCAAATATTGTTTAGTTCAATCTCTTATTATTATCCCAGCATAGTATTTCTGAGGATCAAAATACAGTTTATCTGATAAAGACTGAGATTCAGATTGGATTTTTAGGAGAACTTTTAAAATTCAATGCATTTGTCATTGTTTTGTGTCTGTTACTATTTTTTTAGAGAAAATTGAGCAAAGGAAAGGAGTGTCTTTGATAATAAAAATTTCTTATTCCTCTAATCAAATTTAAGTTAATGAAATGTCATCCAGTATTTGTGCAATAGTGAAAATATTATTTTGATCTGGGTAGCAATACAAAGGAGGAAAAGAGATGGAAAAAAATAGAATGAAAAGAGAAAGCAAAAGTGGACTTGTCTTAAAATGAAGTTTGAATTGGGTCAACCTTGAGCCTTATATATACCTAAGGAATTCGTAAAGGGTTTGTACCCTGAGTGGAAAAGCATAGAGTAAATGAAAAAATAGATTGTGGTGTGATAACTATATGAAAATTTTGTTTTTCTTTTGATAAACAAAATCAAAATTTGTTTATCAAAAATTTGTTTATCAAAATTTTGACAATAAAAGAATTTTTAATAATTTTTACCATAACCTCTAAGACCTAATAGCCACACGTTGATTATATAAATCACAACTTTTCAACTTTATTCTGGAAAAATATTTGTATTTGAATGAAGAAAATTTGATTTAAAATGATTTGAATAGAGAATTTAAGATTACAAGGAAAAATGTTTCCAGTGATGATATCTCTGTGCATGAGCAATTTAATATAATACCTACTAAGTACAAGGCATTCAACACAAGGAATTTAAGCAGTGACTACTGTCCTCACAAAGGAAATACAGGAATCAACTTCTAAACCATTGACAAGGGAGCTGGGCAAAATATCTTTGATTTACCTCCCAGGGAAGAAATAAGTGCCTCTGTCAAAAAGCACACTTTTTGGTTTAGTAGGCCTTAGGTTTCAGATCATAAAAAAAAACTTTGGCCTTGGGAATCAGGTATGTCTGTTTAATGCTACCTCTTTTACTTTCATGCACTGGATGTGAAAGTTACCCTGGGCAAGTTACATATCTTCTCTCAACCTTCCTTTCTCTCTAAAATGGAGTTTAAAGTACTAGCCACAAAGATCCATTAGCTTTAAATGAGGTGATGCTGTGAGAGTTGTAGCACAGTCTTTGATAAAGTAGACAATCAGGAAATGTTAGGAGATAGTGATAATAACTTTGCAATCATGTGCCATAATGTCAGCACCTTTTCCTGTCAAAGAGAAGCATTTTTTGTATGAGACGAGTACTTCCTCAGAAGATAAGATGGTATTACTTAATGTGCTGCTTTTGTCATTTTGGCAAACTTACAGAATATCCAGAAATTTCTCATCCATTGCAAGTCAGCTTATCACATGTCTTCAAGGCCATTCTGATATGAATTTAAACTAGAATTGCAGAGTTGAATGAAATTTCACTTCTGGTTTGCTCCAGCCCTCCAGATAGACTAGGTGTATAGTTTAACATCAGAGAAGAGTTTTGTTTAAACCATTTTTTAAGGTTTTTATCTGGGTTTTAAAATGTAACATTGATCAGACTTTTAGCTACTGACTCGCTTTCCATAATTATCATATAAACTTTATCCATAGAAATACGCAGTGTATTATTATGAATCAAAGTTCCTGGAAAATATCTATTCCATTCCTCAGCTAGAAAAAAGTTTCTTGGCAAATGCACCCTATATATGTGTATGTATCTCTGTTAAAGAAACTATTATTGAAATGCAAGATTATTTAACATTGGCATCTTACTGTCCTGTCACACAATTTGGTGAGATACAGAAAACTGTTGTTTACATCTGAATCTGCTCTAGCAGTGAAAGTGAAAGGAAATCACATCCTCAGACTTGAGGAAGGATACTATACAGATTGTGAAAATATCCCTCAATTGTTGCATTTCACACAATCTCCTTCCCAATGTGGAACCTTGTTTTTTCAAATGGAATTGTTGAGGTTTAAAAATACACAGTTTAGGGGAAGTGGAAAAGCCACTTGGTCTCTTGTCTACCAAACGCATTAAAAGTATCTCTTTGTAAGGCATCTTGAAGAAGCATGCAAATTACAAGCCTTATAAGAGCCACTGCTGAAAAAATACTGTGCTGTATCTACATGTGATGTTTGTGGCAATTACTGGAGGTAACTACTACCCACTTTCCTTCAGAATCATTTCAGAGCATCAGCTAAAAATGCTGTTAACTATAAGAGACTCAATCTGTCAAAACGCATTAAAGTGACATACTGTTAATGCTAGTTCAACCTAAAAAACAAAATTGTCTTGTAATGAAATGCTTTATATAAACTCAAGAAAGCTAGGCAATGCATGCTTTTCTACCAAATTAGGCGGTGTTGGAGACCCATGGTGGTATGGTATAGAAATGGTAATTTGACTCCCTGCAGTAGCTTAGTAATGGCCCTTTCATACTTATCCATAGATGTGTCTGCTGTTGTGAATATGTCTTAGAGACCTAGAAATTACTTTCTTCCAAAATGTGGGAAGGATTTGGTAGAAGCAGGTTTGGGTACAAAGAAGGTAAATTTATTTTCCTTGCCACCTCCCAGTTTTTTCGAGCACACAAAAACCTAGACGTCAACACACACTGTACACACACACACACACACTTTGAATTAAGGCATGTTTATAAAGACCATCTTTACAGTGACTTTCATTTTTCAAATGGGAGCAGCAAGCATTGAACCTATTGCCACTATCTACACTAGCTTCATGTCATTCTGTCCATGGGCATCAAGACTAGATAATATTGACATGATTACAAATGAAGACCACGATGAGAGACTTCAATACTTTCCATCCTTCTGAAACTCAATGATGAAGCACAATCAGACTTTACAGAGGTCACATTAGGGGAACATAAAAGCTAGCATACTCTCCTGATAATTTATAATTTCACCAAATGTATACACTTCATCTCATTCAGGTTATTAGAGTCCTGATCAGAGGGATCAATCCTTGAGGAGTCTCTTAAGTGTGAGGAAAGTGATGGAGAATATTTTTTCTTTACCCCACGTGAAAGTCAGAAATAAAAGGTAATTGGGAGTTCCTGCTGTGGCTCAGTGGGTTAAGAACCACCTAGGATACTTGAGGATGCAGGTTCAATCCCTGGCCTCGCTTAGATCTGGCATTGCCATGAGCTATGGTGTAGGTCACAGATGCAGCTTCTTTCCTGTGTTGCTTTGCCTGTGGTGTAGTCTGGCAGCTACAGCTCTGATTTGACCCATTGACTCCTGGGAACTTCCATATGCGCAGGTGCGACCCTAAAAAGAAAGAAATGAAGGAAGGAAGGATGGAAGGAAGAAAGAAAGAGGAATCTTCTTTAAGAGTAGAACAGTAGAAACATCATGACCCAAAGATTTTAATGTCTCAGTTTTCAAATCGGAGACAGCTCTATCCTTGGGCAGATGCATGATCATTCAGAAAACATTATTTTAAAAAGTGCTTTAACTCGCTGGAGTCATATGCTTACTCCTTCCTGCTTTGAAATTCCCTTCATTAAGTAGGCACTTAATCTCTAGAGATTTGCTATTAAATGCCCTGCCTGTGAGAATTTCCTGACTTCGCTTTAAACGCAGATTGGTTCATCAGGTTACTTAGCTAACACTTGTAGCTCTGATAAGATAAAATATAATTCAGTGTCATTAAAGGAAGAGAAAATGCATGTGAAGTTGAAATCATAATTCTGATTTCGACCTCCTCACAGCCATGTTCAAAGATCTCTATTCTTTGGCTTTAATTCGTATTTCCAAACTATTTTCCACTTTTATATGTTCCATTCACTGACCTTCTGACTATTCCCAGTCTACACCTCCCTTTGCTGCACCTGTGCCTCGACCCTCACAGATGTCAGATCCCTGACAATCTGTCCATTGATAGACGAAATAATCTGAGACAGCCATTCACAGCAAAGATCTTAGTTCCAATATATAGTTTTGAGCCCTCAAGTAGTTCACACATTGAAATGTGCAAGGAATCACCTGGAGTGCTAGCCAATGATGGAGATAATTGTGGCCCCACCTTAAAGATTCTGATTTGGTAGTTCTAAAGATCTGGAGTATGCATGGTTGATAAGTCCACCTGATTCCAGTACAGGTGATGCCAGGACCTCTTTTAAAAACACTGATCTCAGAACATCTCTTCTTTGCTTTTTAAATTTCTGGCAAAAGACTTCCCCGAAAACATGTCTTCAAAACAAAATTGTCGTTAAGAATAATTTCTTACCAGAAGTTCCATTCCAGAAACATTAGAATACAGACATTTTTATCCCCTACCTTCCTAGCTTGATTGAAAGTATTTAGCTTGAAGATAGCTAAATGTGGGTTAATTAAATTGCGATTAATCACTTTTTGAGAAAATGTAGGAATCCCAAGAAAATGCTGTAATTTGCATCACATTTGTACAGCCTCTGCTGGCTCTGTAGTTAAAGAGTAACAAAACAACTATTTATGAAAAGAGCTGGTTTAAGATGAAAATAATTCTTTTGCAAAACTCAGGAAACAGTATCAGAGCCTGTGAACTGTGCTCTTCCAACTGGAGAATCCTGTATTTGTAATAAATTCCTTTTGCTCTGGATGAGTTCTGCATTTTCAATGAGGTTAACTTGGCAACATTCTAGTTGATTTTAATAAAAATAGCTGCTTTGAGGACAGGGAGCTGAGGTTGCCAAATTTACAGCTGCCTTGCACAATTACTCTTACACCTCCTTCAGGGCTACTTAGAACCAGTAAGCAAATTAAGTGTATCGATTGCAATTTTGTTGGACTAACCCCCTCTTTTTTTTTTTTCTTAAGGAATAAACTTGAATCCTTTCAGTATGTGTCTGTTCAGAGTGATCTCTTTTCTTTTCAGCCATAACACAAAGACAACATCATGGCTGGATCCACGACTTGCGAAAAAGGCTAAACCTCCAGAAGAGTGCAAAGAAAATGGTAGGTAATTTAAGTTTTCATAGTGTTTCAGTGTTGCACTTTGAGAATGTGTGTTTCTTAAAAGAGAGTCTCGCCTACAGAAGCCATAATCTAGTTGAAACAGTTTCAAAGCTGTCATTTTTAATGCTCAGATAGGAGAAAGAATTAACTCGGCATTTCAGCAGGGACATGTGGTTTTCCTTTTTCTTTGAGGGGACTGTGCTGGGTATAACATCTCTGTCATCTCCGTGGGTTCTGATTGACTCTTGGTCTGACTTTCCACCACCTAGGGACTTTTTATTTGCACTATGTCTCTCTGAGGACTCTGATGTTTGTGTTGGAATTAGATATGATATGAGGAAGAAAGTATTGTGGAACTATAATATTAGATTTTTATGTTTTGAGGCATAGAATTCTGCTAGTTATTAAGGAATCAGTGATATAAAATTTATATGGATGGCTTTTTCCCTTTAATCAATGCTTAAATGCAGAAATTAATTGCATGAATGTGCTGGGTTATCTTTAGTATTTTCCAGGTGTCAGTGTAATAACATTAACTTGCCTAAAAATGGACTGTTTTCATCTGTGTGGAGTATTTTTAAATAATTTTGAGCATTAGGTGAATGTAAACTTTGTTTTTAAATTAGATAATTGTATAGATAAAATCTGTTACTGATGATACTTTTTTAAAATTGAGTTTAATGTTAAGAGTACTTATATTTTATCTAAAATGATAAATAGCTTAGTCTTCTGATTATTTGACCACATTCAACTTTTACGTGATTAAATTATTAGAGCCTTGTTCAGAGGTATCTGTCACTGAAGAGCTCTTTAAAGTGAGGAAAGTGATGAGGAGTATTTAAAGTTTTTACCGTTTTTATAAAGTCAACTTTTTTTAAAAGTCTATAATTCTAAAAACCCTTTTAACAATAATTGACTTTCTCAGATAATATTCAGATACTATTGTTCATCCTTATAACTGTTCACAAGCTAGTTATACAAATGAGTTAAGGATGAATATACAGTTTGTATGTACAATTTGAATGCAAAAACATCCAATTTTTATCACTATCTGTATATATTTTTTTTATTTATAACTATACCTCTCTGCCTTCTGTATTAAAGTATACTTGTATGTACTTGAATCCCTTAAAATTATTTTGTAGCCTGAGACTTCTGAGCTCAATTAGATTACATTTTACTGACATGAATAAGACATGTGTTACAAATTATGATAGATTATAAATTAAAATGACCATCAGGTCATTTTAATGCTGTATTTGGGAACTACAGTTTACTTATGCCACAGGTTATAAAACCTTAGCATATACTAATTAAAATGAATTTAATGATTTTGCAGTTCTGAAACATATTGAACTTAGCTGTCTTGTTCCCTTGAGCTGTTATTTTAAAAAACTATTAAAGTCAAATTTAAAAACCTAGGAGAGAAATAGGTTTAACATATTGCATAATTTTAATATTTCAGTGTTATCAGTTTTTCCTACAGGTGCACTTGTTTGTCTTTTCAGGGTGGTAGATGACTAAAATATGACACTAGTATCTGTGAATCACGTCATTAAAAATGAGGCCAGTCTTATAGCTTAGAATGATTTATAACTGGTCAATTATTATTTGTTTTTATTTTCTACAAAATAAGTAATTCGTAAATTTTATTTCATATATTATTGAAATATTTTACAATGGAAACTAACATCTAGCTAAAATAATATTGTTCCAGACACATACTTTTAAGTTTTCTTGCCAAGAAAAGTGCTTTTTGGTAATACTGTTACTTCTTGTTTTATTTTTCTTTTCTTTAAATAACATAGATTAAAATCATTTATTTATAATGTTGGATGTTAATGGATTGCTGTTAATGCTAATAGTTAAGTCACGCTTTTTTTATGTCAGCTCAGACTGAAAAAGTTAGTAATTTTTTGAATAAAATATATATAATGTGCATAAAATTATAGTCTCATTGTGATAATAGCTTTCTCTAGCAAAGATTTATCCTTTTTCCACCAAGGAGATAAAGTAGAGGCTAATTTACCTTAATCTAATCTGGAGTTGAGCCAACATAAGTTGGGTTGAGTTTTGGTACAACCCAGTCTACCTCTAGTTTGCTTCTGTTCTTAGGATGTTGCCCACCCAGGGTTTCAACTAACAGCCTGTTGTAGGTTGGAAAATATTTTCTGTTAAAAGTCAGGTAATACAATATACGAGACTCTAGTTGCTCAACAAATTCACCAACTCTTAATAATAGAGTCACTTTATTATATATGAGGTAATAGCTAACTATAGCTTTATTTCATTTTCCTCATGATTAATAATGTTTATCTGCATGTGCTTATTTGTTGTATATATAGCATCTCTTTTTAAAACTCTTTTATTGTTATGATTGACAAGTAAAAATCTGTAGATATTTATGTATACAACTTGATGACTTTTGAGATAAATAAATACCATGAAAACATCACCAAAAAAAAAAAAAAATCAGGTAGTAAATGTTTTAGACTTCGGTCATCCAGTCTCATTGCATCTACTTTTAGTTGTACAAAAGTGACCAGGAGTTCTCTTGTGGTGCAGCACATTAAAGACCCAGCACTGTCACTGTTGAGGCTTGGGTGACTACTGTGACACAGGTTCAGTCCCTGTCGCTGGAACTTCCACGTGCCATGGGTGTGGCCCAAAAAAGTGCCCAAAGTCAATATATAAATAAAAGGCATGGAAGTATTTCAGTAACACTCTATGGATGCAGAAAATTGAGTTTCATGTACTTTTAAGAAATAAAATATCTTTGGATTTTTTTTCTCAGTCACCTAAAAGTGCATAAACTATTCTTAGCTCATAGACCTTACAAAAAATAGGGGCAGGCTGGGCTTGATCCAGAGGACACATTCTGGCCCTGTATTGTGCATGTGGAGCCTGCCCTTGGGAAGATCTGAACACTAATATTTTAAAAATATTTTTCTTCTCAATAATGCAAGACTACCAAAAATCAGTGGTGCGTTTCAGGGGATTTAGCTTAGTTTTTTACCTCCATAATTTGACAGATGAGATGATTGACATGTGTTGGAGCTCTGTCAGTACCTGAGTACTTTGCAACTGTGCCTGTTTCTCTAACCCCCAGTGGTGGATCTTCTCCCCAGGCCAAATATGAATTCTTCTCTCAGCCCAGAATCAACAAAAAATAAGCTGCAAATTCTTCCCTCACCTCTCCAGGGTTCTTTCCTCTTAAGAGTCTTATCATTTTAGATCTGTTGTTTTAGCAATTCTCAGATTCCTTTGAACTGTTTATTTTTTACATTTGATCTAGTTTTCCATGTGTTCTCTTGGGTTGCAACCTGTTCACTTCATCCTACCTGGAAGCAGAAATTTTAGTGCAGTAATTTTTGTAGTGCATATTTTAGACCTTATTGAGTTGCATACCATAAATTCTTGAATATCGTTATAATTTCTTTAATCCCTCAAGATCAAATTGCATGCTGTATATGTGTGCATACTATTATGGATGTACAGGTGTAGGTGTGTAAATAAGTGGATATGGATCTGAAAATGCAAGCTTCTTCAGTTCGGTTTACATAGGTGCATAAAAGTAATTCCTTGGTCAGTTATAATAAAAGGAAGCCAAGTAAAAGATGGAAGGAGGTATCATCTTAATTAAATGATTCTTGGGCAAGAAAAAATCCCAGCAAATATTTTCTAATTGGTATCAAGGGAGGAAAGCCATCATGGATGGCTCAGTACAAATACTTATTAAACAACCACTTATTCTGTTGACACTAAAACAATCATTTTCCTTTTTTATTTGAAGGATAACACAGGTACTAAACATAAAATCATACTTCCTTCTCTTATAACCTGGTCGAAAATACTGCAGTAACTGTGTTCTGTGCATTTTTCATAGCTCTGTGCAGTTTTTGAGTTTTAGCACTAGTCTACATGGCAGAAAAAAGTCTCCACCTACTACTGGATTCTAATATTAGTATTTGGGGGTGCTATTTAGCCAGCCAATACAGACTTCTACAAAATGCAATAGAAATGGCAGTTAAGTATTAAATAATTTGGATGCAAGATTGGTTGACTGTCTATAAAGTGCCATCATATTGTCCCCAGCCCTCAGAATTAGCACTGTGTTTGTCTGAGACATTTCCAATCACAAACATCCCAGTGGTGACACATTCCACAGGAAGTGCTGAAGTAGGGTTATTGTCAAAAGTGATTCATTCCAAGTAGGACTCTTTTTTTCTTATCATTGAAATATGACTAAACTCAGTAGCACTATAATATTATAACCAGAAGATGAAATTAGGTAGGATTTGTCATCTGGGAGAACTCTATTCCAAACCCAAACCTGTGGGCTTTTAGGCAGGTACTTTATCTCTGGGAGCCTAAATTTTCTTGCCTGTAAAATGGGAATGATATTTATTTCATGCATATTTAATTTCACATGTGAAAGGCAGAGTCTGTTGCCCATAGGCTCTAAATGACTGCTCCTTTCCTTTCCTTCTAATATGCTTTGAGCCAATATATTAGCCTCATAGAAGACCAGGGGAAGAACTCCAGAACAACTGGCCTACCTTAAGAGCTTTTAGTTACTCTAAGGTGCCCTGAAGAGGTGAAAAAAAGAACAAACCTATGTACGCTAAAATTATCCAGCTAGCTAATTCCAGTCTGATATTAATAGATTGGAGGTTTTCCTCCTCCATTCTCTTAAGTGGGCTCTGAATTTCACAAAGTTACAATTAGAGTTGTATCAACTGGGTGGCTTCATTTATGTATTATGTGTCTATGAATTATAAGTAGGTTTTTTCATGTTACTACAGAAAAAATATCGCATAATCTTAACCCATTTACCTATATGAAAACTGCATTTCAACTGGTATTAACTAAGGCTTTGAACTATTACTTTACTTTAAAAAATAAAAGGTGTGCCCCAAATGTTCATGAATAAAGATAGCATAAGCTATGCTTCATAATATTTATTAAATGGGTTTTTTTCAAGAGAAAGGAGATTGCCTTTCTAAAATAACAGAAAACACTAACTTCAGGTCATTTCTTGAGTGAGTTTTATAGACCTGACAGGTGGATTTGGACATGCACACTTTTATTTTCATATTTTAAATTCTGTTTCTAGACTGTATGATTAATTTACCTTAAATAGGGACTTCGGCCTATATTCTTATTAAATTTGTGTTGATAATTAGTGACTCTAATTTCTCAAGTTTAAATATGGCCAAATTAATATAACCCTTGAATATTTGTTTTACTAGTCTGATAAACCGACTAAAATTACATTTGTAAGATATCTTGAAATTTTTCCGCTAGGAAGAATTCATAAAGACAGACTTAAAAATCTTAACTATTCAAGTAGTAAAACTTTGAAATTGAAGAGATTCGTTTATATGCAAATATTGAACTCCTAATGTTTAAATATTATGAGCAAACTAATTTGAATGTTACTTTGTTTCTATACTGATATTTTGGATGTTTTTGTAAAAAAAAAGAAGAAACGAGGAAATGTTGAGCACCTTAAGAGAAGCAGTTAGTTCTTATTTCACTAACTTTAATTATTTGTATTAGTCATGATTTTCTATAGCAGCACTTTGAGGTATACTTTGTCAAATAATATAGCACCCTTTCCATTATTTCAGCTCAAGAGTACTAAGAAAAGCAATATTTTAGGAATGTAAGTCTTTTGTGGAGGAAATAATAAAATTAATTCAAAATAGATGGATATTCCCCTGTTGTGCAAATGTACTGAATTCTGGTTTGTTAATGGCTGGCAAATATTCTGTTTGCTCCCATTCTACTCTGATTGATTAGTGTCCAAAGCATTAGAGTTCTTTAATATTTGGAATATCATCACTGTACTAATTATTTATTTGCATCCTCCTTTTACCTGTTAATATTTACAGTAGCTATAAAGTAGTACCTAAACAGGGATTATAAAATTTTGTCCTCCTATAGTTCTTGACTTCTCAAGTTACTTTTATGTTTAGAAGTAAGTTATATCTTTCCTTACTCCATAATGCATACAAGTTTAAAAATAATATTGACATCATTGAGTCTGTTCTGTATAGAAGCAAAATTATTTCAAAATTTTTCAAATATGACTTACTATTTTTAAATTTTGAAAACATTATAAATCCAAAAGAAATAAAGGAATGTGCAGAGGAGTCCCAGACACCTTTTATGAAGCCTCCCCATGTTACTATCTTATATAAGTGTAATACGGTATTAAAAACCAAGAAATTGACATCGGTTCGATGCACAGAATTTATTCAGACCTCACCGATTAAACAAGTAGTCATGTGTGTTTGTGTGTATGTGTGTAATCTGTATGATTGTATCACACGTATCTCCACATAACTATAACTATAAAGATTCAACACAATGAGGCTCCCTTATCTTTCTTTATTGCTTCATAGCCATACCTGTCTCTGTCCACTGCTCAATCCCTAACCATTAACTATTGATCTATTCTCCATACCAATTACTTTGTTAGTTCAAAAACATTATATAAATGGAGTCATACCATGTGTAGACTTTTGAGATTGCTTTTCTATTCAGTTTAATTATGTTGAAATCCATTCAAGTGTATGTCTCAATGTTTTTCTTCTTTCTTTGTACCACTGTTTGTTTAAGCATTTACCCCTTGAAGAACACCTGGGTTTCTCCAGTTTTTAGCTAATACAAATAAAACTACTACAGATATTTGTGTACAGGTTTTTGCACAAACATAGGTTTCATTACCCTGGGATAAGTGTTGTAGAGTGTAACTGATAGGTTATATGGGAAGTGTATCTTTCTGCCAAACTGTTTTCCAGAGTGGCTGTACCCTTTTACATTCTCATCAGCAGTGAAGGAGTAATGCAGTTTCTCTGCATCCTTTCTAGCATTTGGTGCTGTGTCTATTTTTTTTTTTCAAATTTTATTCATTCTGACAGTTGTATAATGATATTGCATTATGGTTTTAATTTGTATTTTCCTAATTTCAAATGATATTGAACATATTTTTTCATGTGATTATTTGTCATCTGTATATCCTTCTCAACAGCCTGTCTGATCATGTCTTTCACCCAATTTTTAATTAGACTGAATTTTTTAAAATTCAGTTCGAATTCAGTTCGAACTTCTTTACATATTCTAGATATGTCACTTTATCCGATATGTTCTTTACAAACATTATCTCCCAATCTGTAATCTTTTTTTTCATCCTATTAACAGGGTCTTTTGCAGAGAAAATGTTTTTAATTTTGATGAAGTCCAATTTATTGATTTTTCCATTTATGATTCATTTTTATAACAAGTAAAAACTGTTCACCTAGCCCTAGATTCCAAATATGTTTTTCATATTTTTTCCTAAATTGAATAGTTTTACATTTTACATTTAAGTATATGATCCATGTTGACTAAATTTTTGTAGAAGGTATAAGGTTGAGGTTAAGTTAATCTCCCCACACTCCCCAATAGATATCCACGTGCTCTAACACCATTTGTTTAAAAGGCTCTGCTGTCTCCATTAAACTGTGTATATAACTTTGTCATAAATCAGTGGGTTCCATTGCTCTATGTTTATATTTCAGTGCCATTAGCACAATGTCTTGATTCCTGTAGCTATGGCGAGTCTTAATATCAGATTGATACTCCCTAGTTTACTCTTTTTTTTTAAAGAGAGAGAGAAAGACAGAGACAGAGAAAGGACCTTTAATCAGGAAGATACAACAACTCTAAACTTGTATGCCTGTACCTAAAAATAGCTTTAAGTTATAGAGAGAAGGAAAAATGACAAATCTAGAAAAACGAATTTGAAAAATTCACTATTAGAGTGTATGATTTACCTCTTTTACTACTCAATATATTAAACAGACAAAAAATAAAAAGTTGAATAACAGAAATAGTATTATCTAAAAGTTTTAACAAATGAGGAATACACTTCTCAAGCACACATGATACTTTATAAGCATTGAATACATAGTAGTTCTTAGAGTAAACCTTGACAAAATTTAAAGATGATATTCCTATAGTACAGAAACTTTGAATCATACGTTAATAAAAAGATAGCTAAGCTAAACTAACCATAATAGGAAATTTTTAAATATTAAAAAATTCAAACTTTATTGATATATAATCAACAAAGAAAATTGTCAGTGTAATGTGTATATGTATATTATGTTTAATGTAATGTATATATGTAGCATAAACATGTATTATGAAATGATTAGCAAAATAGTTAGTTAATACATCTGTCAACTCACATAATTACTTTTTTGTGCTTATGTAGTGAAAACATTTAAGATTTACTTTTAGCATCTTACAAGTATATAATATGATACTGTAAACTATAATCACTATGCTGTACGTTATATTCTCAGAACTTATTCATCTTTTAACTGAAAGTTTCCACCTTTTGACCAATATCAGCTGATTTCTCCCATTCCCCAGCCTTGGCAACAATCATTCTGCTGTTTCTATGAGTGAAGCTTTTTATTTATTTTATTTTATTTTTTGTTGGATTTTTATTTTTTCTATTATAGTTGATTTATAATGTTCTGTCAGTTTCTATTGTATGAAAAGTAACCCAGTCACGCATATGTATATACATTCTTTTTCTCACATTATCTTCCATCATGTTCCATCACAAGTGACTAGGTATAGTTCCCTGTACTATACAGCAGATTTCATTGCTTATCCACTCCAAATGCAGTAGTTTGCATCTAATAGTGTGTAACTCCCAGTACAGCTTTTTTAGTTTCTACATATAAGTGAGATCATACAGTATTTGTCTTTCTCCGACTTGTTTCACTTAGCACAATGCCCTCAAGGTCCAAGCATGTATTCTCAAGTGGCAGGGTTTCCTTCTTTTTTTATGTTTGAATAATATACCATATACATCATATGTTCTTTATCCATTCATCCATTGATCAACACTTAGGTTGTTTCTATATTATGGCCAATGTGAATAAAGCTGCAGTGAACGTGGGAGTGCAGATATCTCTTTGTGGTAATAATTTAATTTCCTTCAGATATATATGCAGAAGTGGGAGTGCTAGGTCATGTAGTAATTCCATTTTTAATCTTTTGAGGCACCGCCATACTATTTTCCATAGTGGCTGTACCAAATTACATTCCTACCAGTAGTTCACAAGGGTTCCCTTTTGAACAACTCTTATCTTTTTGATAATAACCTTTCTAACAGGTGTGAGATTATTTTTTCCTGTGGTTCTGGTTTGAATTTCCCTGATGACTGCTGACGGTGAGAACCTTTTCATGTACCTGTTAGTCATTTCTATGTCTTCTTTGAAAAAACGTGTTTGTGCATTTCTTAATTAGATCGTTGGCTGGGATTCTTTTTTTTATTTTTATTTTTTGCTATTTAGTTGTATGAATCCCTTATATATTTTAGATATTAATCCCTTTTCAGCTAAATGATTTGCAAATGTTTTATGCTGTTCCATAGATTGCCTTTTAATTATGTTGATTTTTTTTCTATGGAGGTGATTTTTAGTTTGGTGTTTTCCTGCCTGTTTAATTTTGCTTTTGTTGCTTGGTCTTTCGTTATTTCCAAAAAGCATTGCCAAAGTCAGTGTCAAGGAGTTTTTTCCATAACTTTTCTTTTAGGAATTTTATGGTTTTAGGCCTTATATTTGAGTCTTTCAGCTGTTTGTAGTTAATTTTTGTGAGCCGTGTAAGAAATAGTTCGTTTCATTTTTCTGAGTGTTAAAATCCAGTTTTCCCAGCATGATTTGTTGAAGAGTCTATTGTTTTCCCACTGAGTAGTCTTGGCTCCCTTATCGAATACTATCTGAGTGTAAATGCATTTATTCCTGGGCTCTTGGTTCTATTTGGTTTGCTGATGTACCTGTTCGTATGCCAGTACCATACTATTTTTACTTCAGCTTTGAATTTTAGTTTGAAATCAGGAAGACATGTTGCCTCCAGCTCTGCTTCCCTTCTCTCAATTATTTTGGCTATTTGGGATCTTTTGTGATTCCATACAAATTTTACATTTGTTTTTTTTTTTTTTTTTTCTATTCTATGATGCTGTTGGGTTGTTATTAGAGATTGCATTGAATCTACAGATGGTTTTAGGTAGCATGGACGTTAATTCATTAAATCCATCAACATGAGCTATTTTTCCATTTATATGTGTCTTCAACATTTTTCACCAGTGTCTTAGAGCTTTAAATTTATTCATTAATTTATTGATTTTGATGCCATTATAAATGGAATTGCTTTCTTTATTTTGTGTTTCAGATAGTTTATTGTTATTGTACAGAAATTCAACTAATTTTGTTTGTTATTTTTGCATCCTACAAATTTATTGAATTCATTGATTAGTTCTAAGCAGTTTTTGGTAGAGTCTTCAGGATTTTCTATATATAAGAATATCATTTGCAAACAGACAATTTTACTTCTTTCATTCTGATTTAGATGCAATTTATTTTTCTTGTCCAACTGCTCTAGCTACTACTTCTAGTACTGTGTTAAATAAAGTAGTGAGAATGGGCACCTATGCATTGTTTCCAATCTTAGAAAAAAAGTGTTTCAACCTTCACCATCAATCATGATGTTAGCTGTGAGCCTGTCAAATAAGTTTTATTATATTAAGGTACATTACTTCTAGGCCCAATTTGTTGAAACTTTTTCAATGAAAGGATGTTGAATTTTGTCAAATACTTTTTATACATCGATTGAGATAATCGTATAATTTGTATTTTTCATTCTATTAACATAGTGAATCACATTTATTGATTTATGTATGTTGAACCATTCCTGTATCCCAGTAATAAAATTCATTTGATTATACTGTGTAATTCTTTCCATCAGCTGCTGAATTCAGTTTGGTAGTATTTTGTTGCGAATTTTTCCATCTATCTTTATTACAGATATTGGCCTGTAATTTTTTTTTTTTCTTGAAGTGTCTTTGATTGACTTTGGGATCAGGGTAATGCTGTCCTCATAAATTGAGTTTGGAAGCACTACTTCCTCTTCATTTTTTTTTTGAATAGTTAGAGGAGAATTGGTATGAATTCCTTTTTAAATATTTGGTGGAATTCACTCATAAAGCTATCTGGTCTTGGGCTTTTCTATGTTAGGAGATTTTTGATTACTAATCCATTCTCCTTACTTGTTTTTTTTTTTCTGGTTCAGGTCTATTAATTTATGAGTAAGTCTTGGTAGGTTGTATGTTTCTAGGAATTTATTTCTTCTAGGTTATCTAATTTGTGGTGTATAATTTTTCGTTGTAGTCTTTTATGAACCTTTGTATATCTGTAGTATCAGTTGTAATATCTCCTCTTTCTGTTCTAATTTTATTTTTTTCTTAGGCTAATTAAAGGTTTATCAAGTCTGTCTTTTCATAAAAGCTGTTCTTGATTTTCTAGTCTCTATTTCATGTATTTCTGATCAGATATTTGTTATTTCTTTCCTTCCACTAACTTTGTGCTTAGTTTGTTCTCATTTCTACTTCCTTGAGATACAATGTTCATTTGAGATTTCTTTTTTCTTAATATAGGTGTTTTTACTTAATGTTTCTTCTGATGCATCCCATAAGTCTTGATATTTTGTGTTCTTATTTTCAAATGTTTCAATATATATTTTTTTGGTTTTCCTTCAGATTTCTTTTTTGATCCATTGGTTTTTCAGGACTATGTTGTTTAATTTTCACATATTTGTGAATTTTTCAGTTTTTCTCCTCTTACTGATTTCTAGTGGTAAGAAAAGATAATTGATATGATTTCGATATTCTTACATGATCTAAGACTTATTTTGTGACCTAACATATGATCTGTCCTGGAGAATGTTCCATGTGCACTTGTGAAAAATATGTATTCTCCTCCTGTTGGATGAAATATTCTGTGTATGTCTAAGCCCACTTATTCTAAAATGTACTTACAGTACAATGTTTTCTCATTAAGATTTTGTCAGGATAAACTATCCGTTGTTGAGAGTGGGCTATCGAGTTCCTTACTAATATTATATTATTGTCTATTTCCCCTTTCAGACCTGTATTATTTGCTTAAGATATTCATATTCTCCAATGTTGGATGCATATATCTTTACAGTTGTTGTATCCTCTTCATTAGTTACTTAATGACCTTCTTTGTCTCTTATTAAGCTTTTTTGCTTAAAGTTTATTTTGTCTGAAATAAGTGTAGCTACCCCTGATCTCTTTTGGTTTTCTCTTGCGTGGAGTATCTTTTTCCATCCTTTGACCTTAAGCCTACGTGTCATTAAAGCTGAAGGTGAATTGATTATCTTTTAGGCAAAGTGTGGTTTGCTCTTTTTTTTTTTTTTTAACAGCCACTCTGTGTCTTTTATCTGATTAGAGAATAGAATCAATTTACATTTAAAGTAATTATTCGTAAGAATTTAACTCATGACATCTTATTTTTTTCTAAGCATTTTGTGGTTCCATTGTTTCTTTCTTTCTTGCTTGCTGTCTTCCTTGAAAAACTGGTATTATTCCATAGATGTATCTTTGATTCACTTTTCTTTACCTTTGTGTCTCCTGTAGGTTTTTGCATTGTGGTTACTATGAGAATTGCTTGAAATATTTTATAGACACGAGTCTATTTTTAGCTAATAACAACTTCAATTAATAGGAAAACTCTATGCTTTTAGTCTTCCACTTCATTTTACCTTTTTATAGTGTGTATCCACTAACAAATTATTGTAATTATATTTATTTTTATTATTTTTATCCTTTAACCTTTATACTATCATTAAGTGCTTAACTCCACGTTATAGTATTAGAGTATTCCAAATTTGACTATATACTTACTTTTACAAATGTATATTTTCATTTGTTTTCTTATTACTAATTAACATCCTTTCATTTCACCTTGAAGAACTCCTTTCAGCATTTTTTGTAAGTCAGGTATAGGAGTGATTTATTCCCTCAACTTTTTGGTCAGGAAAATCTTTGTCTTTATTTCTGAAGGACAACTTTGTCAGGTAACATATTCTTACTTGAAAGTTTTTTCTTTCATTACTTTGAATATTTCATCCCACTTTCTTTCTCCTTGCAAAGTTTCTATGAGAAATCCACACATAGCCTTATGGGGGTTCACTTGTATGTACAGATGTTTTTTTCTCTTGCTGTTTTTTAAACTATCTTTGATTTTAGATAGCATACAGTTGGGTCAATATTTTTGGATCCATCCTGTGTCTTTGAATTGGTGTATTTAAATCTTTTACATTTAAAATAATTATTGATCTTTTAGGGATTAAATTTGTTATTTTACTACTTGATTTATGTGCTCTTGATCTCTTTCTTTTTCCTAGTTTCCCTATGGGATACTTGAGTACTTTTCTCTTTTTTAGTCTTCATATGAGTTCCTTGAACCTGAAGATTCTATACTGATTTACACAGAGTGTGGTTGGATTGACTGTTATAATAACATATAACTTATTACAGGCTAATGATATTGATATGTTACTACTTTAAGTAAAGCGTAGCAGGCTTACTTCTAATGATGTCCCTTCAGCTTCTCTACTTTTTAGATATATTCGTATTAAGCATTTCTTCTACATACATTGAATACCACATAAAGTGTTGCTATAATTTTTGTTTTAATCATCAAATACAATTTAAGAAACTTTTTAAGAAAATGAACATTTATTTTCCTATGTGTTTATCCATTTCATTTATCTTCCTAAAGTTCTGAGTTTTCTCCTGTTTTCACTTTCTGTTTGGAGAACAACAGCCATTCTTTAATTGAATGTCTGCTAATGACAAATTAGTTTGCTTTTTTTTTTCATCTGAAAAAAATGCTTTTATTACCCTTCATTCATGTGGAGTAATGTTATTTGAGAAATGTGTACTACTTCCTTCTGGAAGGAGTTTCAGATGAGATATCTACTTCCACTGTCATTTGAATTTGTGTTCCCTTGTAGATACTATGGCACTTTTCACTGTTATTTTTAAGACATTTTTTGTCTTTCATTTTTAGAAGTTTTGTGTCTTGGTGTAGATTTCTTTTTCCTATCGGTTTACTCAGATTCTTGAACCTGTAGGTTTATATGTTTTGCCAAGTTTTGGACATCCTTTGATGTAAGTTTTTTTTTTTTTCTTTAATGATTTTGTAATGCCCTACCCTTTTTAATCCTCTACTTCTGGAACTTTGATAATAAAGACATCAGTGTTTTTGTTGTTGTCATACAATTCTCTGTTCTTTTCTTTTTCAAAATTATTTTTTGTTGTTGTTGTTTTTTGGCTGCCCTATGGCATACAGAGTACCTGGTGTGGGGATCAAATCCAAGCCACAGTTGTGACCTATACCTGAAACTTCAGCAATGACAGATCCTTAACCCATTGTGCTGGGCCAGGGATCGAACCTGTGTCCTAGTGCTCTAGAGGTGACACGGATCCCTTTGCTCCACAGCAGGAACTCATCAGTATTCTTGTTCGTTCCTATCCAGTAATTTCTATTGCCCTGTCTTTGATTTCTCTCTTCTATCCTGTGTTACATTCACTATGCTACTGTGAACCCATATTAGTGAGACTTTAATTTCTGTTGATTTTCTTTTTTCATTCTATGACTTTTATTTTGTTTTTTTTTATAATTTCTAGTATTTTTCGGAGATTTTTAAAATTTTTTCATTAGTTTGAAGCAATTCACAATTTTTTGTTGAAGCTATTTTATGATGAATGCTTTAAAAGTCTTTATAAGATAATTCCAATATTCGATTCATCCTGTTATGTGAATCAGTTGAATGTCTCTTATCTAATTCATGATTTTCCTGGTTATTGGCATAGTGAATGTTATTTGATTTTATTCTGAACATATTTTATATGGACTTTTTAAAATAGACATTTAAAATATTTTATTTTAGTAGGAAGTGTCCTGTTTAGATTTGGTACATAGATACTGGCCTGTTTTGTCGGCTGTGGTTCCAAATGTAGTGTAGTTTTCAGAGCCCTTGCTGTGCTGTTTTAATCAGCTTATCTTTTACTTGGAAGCTCCTGGTTGATCCCTGCTGGTGCCATCTGCAAGGTATGAAAGGTTTGAGTTGCCTGTTGTCACTAGTAGAGATGTGGGATTCTAGATGTGTGGGATATATTCTTGCCTATATTCTTTCCACCTGATACTGGCAGATGCAGGGTAAGGGATGGATCAGTTACCTGAACTCACTGATGGTATCACATCAGGCCACCACTCCTGTTGGGGGATGTATGGTTCTTTCTGTGCTCTGTTGATGTCAGCATTGTAGGCAGAAGGGCCTCACCACTGTGGCTGTAGGTGGACACTGGGGATAAGGCTGCCCTCAGGTCTCTGCTGGGCTTCCCCTTTTTCTGGTCCTTTGGTGAGAGAGTAGGTTTTCTGATTTGTTTGCTTGCTTCTTTGTTTGCATACACCTATTGGTATTTCTGGCTTAATGCCTTCCTGGCTGCAGTCTAACATATAGAAGAAGTAAAAAGAAAACCCTGGGAACTCACTGTGATGTCATTCTTCAAAGCCCGAGCTTGCTAGCCAGTCTACCTTTTTGTTTTCACGTATCCAGTTTCTTATGATTGTCATTTGAATCCATTGCATGGTATTTGGAGGGTGGGAACAAAAGTGTCTACACAGTCTGGTCTGTTACCACATGTCTAAATATGATTTTTTGGTACTAAATAATAGCATTTATTTTCCCATATACACTCTTTTGCATCTACCAATGCTCAGTGAGGTAAGTAGAGATTTTTAACTCTCATTTTCTAGATAATGATACTGCAGTCCAAAGATTTTAAGGGCTTTATCTAATAATATATATAGAAAATGAGGTTTGAATCAGGCCACTTGAGTTTAAGACATCTCAGTGTTATGCCCACCTTCCAACACCACCAGATGTTTTACCTAGAGACATTAAGCCTTAAAAATATATTAAGACAAATTCTTTAAAACTATTTATACTGTAAAAATTTTTACTTAAATGAAGAGAAACATCATATATTCGGGCCATCATATCTGTAAATAGAGGAATCAGTATAATTTTATGATCAAAGAATTTAAATGTCATGTGATTAATGTTCTTAAATTAACAGAGTGAATTTAACCCTCTGAAAGATATTTTTAAAAAGCACTGTTTTGTTCTGTTTTCTTCAATTAAAAAGTAACAAGCTTCTGCTGTTTTTAATGCCTTCATAATTTCTAAAAATATTCACTACAGTCCACTTACTGTTGGAACAATTTCTCAAAGAACTTGGTGTGAGTCTCTGTCAGTTATACTGTGAGGCATGATATTGTGTCCCTCAGTGCTTCAATCTATTGACCAACACAGAAAGTAAAACATAACGATGAAGCACCGGCCGAGAATTACAAAAAGTTCATCTAGAGGTAGAAGAAACAGATCCAGATCATCAACCTAAGCCAGACAACTGAACATTAACTATGGCTTGCAGTTGAAAAAAAATTTTTTGTAATATAAAGTAGGCTTAAATTCAGTTTCTTAAATGGGATGATCTGATTTCCCTCTTGGTATATGTAATTTTAAGGTTTCCTAAGTGCTGTGTATCACAAAACAATGCTTTCCAAAGCTGATGACTATAAAAAAGTAAACTTGTGTTTTTAGCTATTTAGGGTAAAAAAATGAACACGTGGGGTATAACCCAATGCATGATTGTGGCCTAACCACACAAGCATTTCAAAGTATCTGTATATATTCAGTGGGCCACATAGTTATAGTTAAGTACCTATCCATGTTACTATTAAAAACTCATCTCTTATTTAAGGGAATTATATTTCCAAGAGCTCAAAATTTTATGTGCTATTTATGGGAACAACTTTAGCTTAAAAAATTGCCTTCAGGAAAAAAAGAGGCAAATAAATGTCGTTTAGTGTTTTGATACCAAATCTATGTAAGGAACTCAAATAAATTTACGACTATTACCAAAATACCACTCCAAGTCAGCAATACAAAACCAATTTGAAATTTTATTGATTACATTTGTTTTTGAACGTATTGCTACTAAGTGATAAACCATGATTATTATATTATCTGATCCATAAAACTAAATTTTGACATTTTATATTGGTTTCCCAATAGGTACTTGCAGTTTTTAAAAGTCTTATCTATCTTAACCCACATTGTCTTTTCAATTTATTCTAATGTGTATCCTTTCTCTTTGCCTTCATACTTTGCTCAACCCAAATCTTTCCTTTGAGGCTCTTCTACTTAGTCCAGTGCTTTGAAGCTACAAAAGAGTAGCCCTTTCCCTCTGATTCTAGTACTTAGTTTTTATATATCATAAATTATTATGCATCCTTTAAGGTAGCTTATCTACGTGCAAAGAGGGTTGGACCACTCGTACTTGTGACGAATATTTGTTGGATAGCCACTTTGCTTATAGAATTGAGCTATGAACCTTCAAAAATGCAAATAAATGCAACAGCTAAACCCATTATTCAAGGAGCAGTATAACTGAGAAGATACTATATTGAAAATGGTATAATAGCTTTAAAATAATGAGGAAACTTTAATAAAGGTGTGAGAAAACCTCCATCAAACAAGAGGTAAAGAGAAGACAATCTACTATGAACAGGAAAGATCTGAAATTTGAGCAGAATTTTAAAGATGATTAGATTTACAGTTATTCTTAAATATTCAGCTTCTGCTGAATTCCTTCATTTGGTGACCTGTTTTCTCTCTACTCCTCTCTGGGTGGCTGCTCCCATTCCCAGGGCTTTACGCCTATCTCCATGCTGATAACTCTTCACTTTTCTTTTCAGTTCTGATTAATTTTGTCTACTATTATAAATATGCACAAGCTGATTAATTTTGTCTACTATTATAAATATACACAAGTTCTCCACCCACTCCTCATTATTCCTTTAGGTTTTGTTTCTATTATGCTATTGCTTGGGTAACGTTAGATAGTTTCATCCTTCAGTCCTACTCCAGCCTGATCTGTGTTTGTTATATTATTTTTCCTTTCAATTCCCTCTTAAAATAGTTATAAAACCTTTCCTTCTAGTACTAAACTCTTATTCTTACATGTATTCTTTTATTTTTTATTTTTTTTGCTTTTTTTAGGGCCGCACCCACAGCATATGGAGATTCCCAGGCTAGGGGTCGAATCAGAGCTACAGCTGCCAGCCTATACCACAGCCACAGCAATGCCAGATCCAAGCTATGTCTGTGACCTGCACCCCAGCTCACGGCAACACCAGATCCTTAACCCATTGAGCGAGGCCAGGGATTGAACCTGCAACCTCATGGTTCCTAGTCAGATTGGTTTCCATTGCACCACAACAGAACTCCACATGTATTCTTTTAATTCTTAGTCTGTAACTTCTTCTATGAAATGTTTCATGCAAGAAAATATTTCTTATACTTTATGAAATCTGTTATCTTAAAAAATGTCGTTTTCCAAATGGATATCCCCCTTCATTACTCACATAATGTATTATCACGCTGTTCACTACCTCCATGCTTTTCATAGTTAACATATTCAGTATAAATCCAGGGTTTATGACTTTATATTTAAGATTATGCATGATTTCAGTCTTACTCCATTTGCTTTATTTTGGGGGGGGAGCAGTGCAAGATGCTGTTACTGTTTTCTCTGTTCCACTCTGATTACTAGCATTTATTTAAAAAAAAAAAAAAAAAACTTTAAGAGTCCGATAAGCATTCTTGGCTTTTCTTAAGACTAAAGTTCAAAAAGGTTCAAGTACCACCTTTGTATATTGAGAGAACATGAATTTTACTCCCAAACACTGAGGGAGCTCCTAATAAAGTTATGACCCAAGAAAGGGTCAGATGAACATACAATTTGAAATACCATGAGTATCTTGGACTTCATAGTACTTTTTAATTTTTTTATTTTATTTTTATGTTTATTGATTTTTAGTTTGTTTTTATGGCCACTCCTGCAGCATATGGAAATTCCCAAGACAGGGGTCTAATCAGAGCTGCAGCTAAGGCATATGCCACAGCCACAGCAACACCAGATCCTTAACCAAATAAGCAAACCAGGGACCAAACCCACATCCTCATGGACTTTATGTCAGGTTCTTAAGCCACGTCACATATATTATCACACAATCTCCACAATAGCTCATGAGATACATATCATTATCCCCATTTTATAGAAAACATGCGATTGGTTTATTCCAATAAATTTAGAAACTAATAGAAGACTTAGAAAATAAGCTCGAGGCAAATGTAGTTCCATTCATGTGAGCCTTTTCTTCTCATTTCCCACTTTATTTGAATTGTTTTAGTAGTAGCAGTGAAACAGCACAGTATACTTCCTGTTATAAAAGAGCAACAGATGGTATCATCCTAAATATGGTCTTCTAAATGAAATAAAGTTGATTTAAAAATTAAGTTTTTAAAATAAATTGAATTCTGATGTAATAAAGTCAGCACTTAGTTCATTTGGGGCATGAGATGATTAAAAATCAATATAACTTTCCATTCCTAGGTGAGCAAAAGATGTATGTTTACTGCTACCACAGAACATGGAGAATCTTAAATTATACAAAAGATTAATGAATAATTTGACAAATTTTAGAACCTTTACAAAGAAGCTCTTCGTGGTTTAATTTTCTGAGAATTGTTTCATTTCTCCTTCAATATTGCACTTTTCTTCTGGTCCAATTTAAGGCTTACCTCAAAGACATGTTAATATGCATCTTATACTAATTTTATTGTAAAGTATTTTATCCCATGGAAATGACAACTGTGAATCTCACTTGTACCCACATTACCTATCAGACCCAATAGATTGGGTTCAGCCTGCTATATTGGGATTTTCTATCTAAACATTTGTTCCTGTAAACATAAGTTATCCTTTATCTGAGTCTCTCTGTTTTATGGAAGTAGCAATTTTAGTAGCTGACTCAAGTTGCTTCACAAGTCCATGTATTTTTTAACATCCTTAAAACATGAAATTTATATTGATTTTGGTCATCACATGCCCCAAATTATTTAGAGCACTGATTATGTTGTATCAAAAGTGAATTATGAAAAAAACTAATTATTTTAACCAGCTGTATTCCATTAAGAAAAAAATGTTCAGGATCTTTTAAAAGTTTCTCTATAGCCACTCATCCATAACCCCTACCACTATATAAAGGAGAAATGACAGCTTAATGCATATCACCCTATTCTAGCCAATTTGTTACTATTAATTCCATCCCAACTTCCTATTAATTTTGATTTTTAAGTTAAACAGTGCTGATTAAACATATTGTCATTGTTTTATGAATGTGTTAGCTATGACAAATTCCACAGTTGAGTAAAAAGGTAGAAAATCTAGAATTTTTTAAGTAAGAGAATAAATATCTCTCCTTAAGTTCAGTTATCCTTAGGTCCACAATGTTTTCTTTACCTGCATCCTGCCAGGCACAAAACCAGAGGTTTGGGCTAAAGAGATGAAAAAAAAAAAATGACCCTTGAGTTGATTTTGCATCCTATTAATGTGACAAACAGATATTTGGGGCTTTTCAGTGTAGAATGGTAGAGACTGATTTCCTCAAGGGGTTTAGGTGCCAGAGGAAAAAGATGAAGTCATCCATGGTGTTTCTAATTTTCTGCATGACTTTTATTGACTGTGCCTTGGTTTTAAAGCACGATGGTAGGCACTGGGTAGAACCTTTGCAGACAAAAATCACATACAGGGTGGTTCCAGCACAGATGAAGGGAAGGAAATAAGGAATATATTAGAAAGAGCTGAGATCCAGTGTCCTCAGCACTCCAAATTGGAACATTGAAAATCCCATCCCAGAGTCAAAGTAGTATAAAGCAATTTTTCCCATAAAGGAGCAAAGCTGATAAACTGCAGACTAGCATTACTATTGAAAAAAAGAACACCTCTAAAAAGATAATTGGGAAAACAAGTCAACTATTTTTTAAAGTCAAGTCTTTGAATTAGGGAAGTACAAGAATCTTTGTATGTGGCATGATCAGACCTTTCCTACGGCTGACTCCGGGGAGAGAAAAGCAATTCCATCCATGGTCTTAGGTAGTTTTTCAGTTAAACAAGTTCATGTACATGGACGTAACAAGATTTCCTCAATTCTTCTTGACTAAAGAAATGAGATGGAGTGGAGGTTACTTCAGATAAGCTCAAGGCCAGGGACTTTTTATCATTTGTAAGACTCTTTACTGTCTGGAATTCATGCAGAATAAAATAAGAAAAATAATGATATGTAATGCTTCCCTCTCCCCCCATATAGTCCATGTCTCTAATGGTTCTAATAGTTCTAGGCTATTTCACAAATATTGATCTGTTACTTTAGTTTGTACAGGTCTAAATTTAGTTTTGTATAGAAATTAATGGACAGTGTACCTCTTTTCAGAGGATATTCTTATTTGTGTAAGGCAATAAATAGACTGTATGTCATGAATTGTATCTAAACTTGTCCCCTGAGAATCGGCAGTTCCCCAGAGTTAGTGATGATATGTTTGCCTGTTTATTATTTGTTTAACCTTGACTTATTCAGTTTGTTTAGTCAAGAAGGTGTTCTAAATTATCATTCTCTTATAGCTTTCGACCATTATCTTGCCCCTGTGTGTGTGATTTTGCTATTATTATCTTCTGACTTGGCTTTCCAGTGTCACCTCTGCCTGATTCCTACCTCAATCAGATTAATTAGCTGCAAGCAGCAGTGCTCTCTCCATCAAGTCTGTCACACACAGCAATAGTCAAGATATTAGAGGCACTCTTCACTTTTAACCTACTGATTATGGTCTAGGAATCAGCGGCTGTATATTTTCACGGACATTGTTTTTTGGCTAAAAAGCAAAGGATAAAAATAACTTAGAGAAAGTTATTTAAGAAAACTGTTAGAAAAATGATTATTTTAATTCTAATGTCAGTCATAGCAGAGTTGAAATGATTTCTCATTTGTTTGAAACAGATACAGTGTGTGACATAATTTTGTAAATGCATATCCCCATTTAAAAGCAGGAATGACAAAAGAGCAGCCACAAATTATATATATGTGTGTGTGTGTATATATGTGCTTGTATATACATGTGTGTGTATATATATGCACACACATATATATATAATTTGTACATGTATATACACGCATACAATAATTTGAACATCTTCAGTTTTCGGAGTCTCTACCACTTCCTAATCTACTACATATAAGCTATTTTACACATGTGTATTACCTGCCTGGACCTGTAGCCTTTAGAGTCTGTGTTCCATGACAAAGGGAAGTGGTGGAGAAGAGGTCTAGTATTTGTCTACTATGTTTCAGGCTCTGTAGTAGGAACTTTCTACATATTATCTTCTTTAAATTTTATAAAACTCTTTGAGTCAGGGATTATAATCACCATTTTATAAATAAGGTAATGGGTCTCTAAGAATTTAATAGTTTACCCAAAAATCATACTAAGTAGAAGCTCTGAGAGTCAAACTAAAATTTTTGTTGTTTCATTCGGTTTATATTTTTAGTTTAACTGTTTGAATAGGTAATTTAATACCTGACCCCATATGAATAAGCAGTGAAAATTCCTCCCCTACTTCTGTCCCTTTGCTGCCCAGTTTCCTTCCCCAAAAATAACCAAATTCGTTGGTATTTTATATATTCTTCTAGGGATATGTTTTATTCATAAACATGCCCAAAAAAATCCTGTGTCAGTTTATATAGAGCTTTCTCAGTTTTGACTTTGTTTTTAAATAAAACAGTGTTTTTCAGTGTATATACACATCAACTCATCACATGGTACACCTTAAATATATACAATTTCGATTCATTAGTTATACCTTGATAAAGCAGGAAAAAATAGTGTTTCATATGTAAATAAATAAATCATAATGTTTTAAATGAAGGTGTTCCTTCTAAGATTTTAGCATATTTTATTTGCTTATTTAGGATACTTCCAAGTTCTATTATTAAAATATTTACTGCAGTGAATAATCTAATATATGTCCATTTCACACATATATGAGACTTCAACTTAATTTTTTTTTTTCAAATACCAATCCAGTTGCCTCAGTATTATCTGCTGGAAATCCATTCTTTCTCTTCTAATATGAGATGCTGCCTGTATCACAGGCAAAACTGCAATTTGTATTTGCAAATTCAACTCTTTATCACTCTGACCTAATATACCTCTCTGCCAAAAGTAATACCCTATAAATATATGGTTAAAACTTTCTAGATATCTATTAATTTCAGTTCTAACTTCCATTTCTTAGATCCCATCAGTTTAACTCCTGGTGCTACAAATAATATTTTGTTTTAATTAAACTCTCTTTTGCTTGGCAAGATGTCTGAAGCATATCAATTAGCCAATTAGTTCTGATCAGTGAAGTGTCTCTTTGGCTCTTTTTCCACCAAGGCACAGTCATGCGCACAAAGGACTGTCTCTTAGGATTAGAGGCTGAAGCATCGCTGTCTGTCCTAAGGGGCAAATTCCTTAAGGCTTATTGTGAGGATTCAGTAAGTTAATAATGTGAAATTGAATGACCGTCAACTAGCATAGAGAAAGCACTCCAAACACGTAACAGAGAAGCAGTGTTGCACAGTGCTTACGTGTGCAGATCTGGGACCTAGATGTGTCTCTCATCACTGTCACCTATTAGCAGTAGAATCTTTAGCATATTTAACTTTTTTTTGTGCCTCAATTTCTTTACTTGTAAAATGGGAATAATAACAGAGCCTCTCTCCAGGAATGCCATTGGCTTATTCTATGTCTTCGTGTGAATTTGGAAAAAGATACATGTCTGATAATTTTGCAGTCTAAAGGCATCTTTGTGTGAAGAAATAGGAGCCTCTTCATTCCCAGACCAGGGTAAGGGCAAGATGTACTAAACGAGGGCAGAATTGCAAACCCTATCCTCACTCTGCACTGTGTTGTTGGCAATCCAGTAGCATAGCCCTGCATGACAGTCATGTCTACACTGTAGGATTATTGTGTACATTCAATGAGTTAATACCTATAAAACACTTAAAACCATGCTCAGCACTAATATGTCCTCAGTAAGTACTAGCTATTCTTCTATCTAGTTCTTCTAACATTTTATTTCCCAGTAAGGTTTTCCCACTAGCTGCTGATTTCAGCATCATCTTATTTTATTTATTATTTGTTATTATTATTATTATTATTGGGTTTTGTTGTTGTTGTTGTTGTTGTTTGGCTGTTAAAGGCTGCACTTGTGGCATACGGAGTTCCCAGGCTAGGGGTTCAATCAGAGCTACAGCTGCCGGCCTACGCCAGAGCCACAGCAATGCCAGATCTGGGCCGCTTTTGTGACCTACACCACAACTCATGGCAACACCGGATCCTTAACCCACTGAGTGAGACCAGGGATCAAACCTGCAACCTCATGGTTCCTAGTTGGATTCCTTTCCTCTGTGCCACAGTGGGAACTCCAGCATCATCTTATTGTAAAACCCACAAGTCAGGGAGAGAACTTTTCCTGGTACCTTCTTCTTATAGTCACCTTTTAATTGAACCCTTTTTACATAGCCTATTTTAATTATTTGTAAGACTATTTATACGTGATGTAATCCCGATAATTATGCAAGTGCGTGTGCTTGCATCCGCACGCATGCATGTGTGTACACTTTTTTTGCTTTGGGACAAGGTTGAATTGATCCAACCACTGAATTTAAACATCTGCTGAATTCTCAGTTTGTACTCATTCCTGGGCCTAAGCGATGCACTTCCAATGCAATGTTGAATGGGACACAGAATTAAAGCTCCTTCTATAGAAATAAAATCAGTGAATACAGTTCAGTGTGATGCATATTCAGCTCAGAGTAGAAAGGCATCACATGTTAGGACTGATCAGACAGTGTATCAGGAAAGATTTCTATAACATATGATGCTGGAGTTCTTCAAAAAGATAAGGAACAAAGTAGAAAAAGAAAAGTTCAGGAAGGTTAAAAGCATAAGGGGTTAACCAAGTCCATTTCCTTGGGCAGAAGCTTTAGATAGTAGGGAGGAAGTTAAGAGAGATCAAAGCCATGTTACGGTGGGTCATGAATTGCATCAGGATAAGTGTTTAGAAGTTGATCCCATATGCAAGAGAGATCCATTTAAATAATTTGTACTAAGGGTTCACCTGTCTCAAACCCTATTTAGGATATAGTTTTGTGGCAAAGACACATAGACTAAGTCGGAGCAAAGAAATGATGGCAGTAGGCCACTCAAAAGATAAGGAACATGAAGTGAGAGATATTATGAAGGAGAAGATGGTGTGGTTTGAAGAACTGACTGGATGATAATGGGGCTGGCTGACATTTTAACTGTGAAAGTTAAGCAGAGATATTATAACCAAGGGACGACGTACATTTTTCTTTCATTTTTATGCCTCACATTTAGGGCTCTTTTCATAAGGAATTATTTTATTTCTCTTTCAGAAAATAAACTACATTTTTCAGGCTCTGGTGATCTGGAAGAAACCTCAGATTTTCTAGGTTTGGGCAAAATAACTGAGAGGAATTTTTATGTGTGTGATAATTTACATCTTATCATGATTATCTCCTTATCCTTGCCATATGGGACACCTCTAAATGTTTGAAACAGCAACTTCTCCAGCGAACACATAATGAAACACATCTGTTAACAGCTTGATAAACCATATTGTGCAAGGTGAACCTCGTGCACTGTGTTCAGGAAATGGCACAACTCCCCCATCTATACATAAAGGCTGTATGTGCCTATTGCTGTCAGGTAATACAAGTATCTGCAAATTAAGATTCATATGCTAGTAAACCTGCCCCAGTTTTTGATGACTTTCAATGACCTACCTACAGACACCTGCTCATGTCAGTACAAATTGGGTTAGTTCACTATTCCTTGTGTGTATGCCTTTGAAGCCTAGATTTACTGAATCTCATTGGATTAACACTGAGGGCACTGAAAACATATTTCTTTACTTGATAAATTTCTTGTATTTTTCCCCAGGTTAACTATAGCCATTTTGGATTTTCTCATATTGAGTAATTTTTCCAATTAGTATTCTGAAATAATAATATGAATAATATGAAATCATAATAAGATTTTACCATAAAAGCAAAATTATAATATACACCATGGAAGTATTATGGAATTTATAAAATTATTCCTGAGGGTTGATAGTAATAAGATTGAAACTCTTAGAATAAAATACACATACTTGCCCCTAGCTCATCGTCTAGTTCTTAAAACTGTAAAGGATAGTGTAGTCATTTGAAAAGTTCAAGTACCATCAAAAATGACCTGACAGAAACTGAAAAAGCTATTTCTTTGATATATCACTTATGAGGAAATCAAATACTTATTTCATTTTGTGAAAAATATACTTGATCCAAGATGGAAAATTAAGCTATGCTTTCTTCGTGGGCCATTAACATATGCAGAACAATTTTCTCTAGAATTGGGTCTGCAGAATAATTTTGGCTATTATTTCATATTCTCTGTTCTCTTGAAAGTGAATGAAGTTTTAGGAACACTTTTGAATTTTTTTTTGTTTTCAACCCTGGAGAGAACTCCAACCCTCAAGTTGTGGGGTCAGGATGTGAATCTCAGAAAGGAGACTTGGTGGTTGCCAAGGGGACGGGGGAGGGAGTGGGATAGACTGGGAGTTTGGGGTTAGTAGATGCAAACTATTGCATTTGGAGGGGATAAGCAATGAGATCCTGCTATGTAGTACAGGGAATTATATCTATTCACCTGTGATGGAACATGATGGAGGATAATGTGAGAAATATATATATGTATGTATGTATGTATGTATATATGTATGACTGGGTCATACATGTGATGGAACATGATGGAGGATAATGTGAGAAATATATATATATATATATATATGTGTGTGTGTGTGTGTGTGTGTGTGTGTGTAAGTATGTATGTATATATGTATGACTGGGTCACTTTTGCTGTATAGCAGAAATTGACAAAACAATGGAAGTCAACTATAATAGAAAAAATAAAAACCTTAAAAAAAAAGAAAGAAAGGAGATGTGGTAGTGGTCAAAGGCAAAGGAGGAATTCGAGGGTGTTGACAGAAAAGCCAGAGAGGGAGAGGGCCTCCAAAGACATTTCATCAGTAATGATAAGTGCTGCAGTGAAGTCAGGTGAGATGTGAACAAAAAACCGTCCACTGGATTTTGCAACAGAGAAGTTAGTAGTAAATTTATCAAGAGTACATTATTGAAGTGTCAGGAGTTAGAATAAAAAATGCAGTGGATTGAAACTTGAGGAAGAGATTATTAGTGTGTCTCATTAGCTCATGGCAAACCAAAGATTTTCTGACATAACTTTATTGCTAAAAATGCTCCAAGGATGATAATAATGATGAAAATGATGATGATGATGTTTCACATTTCTTGATCACCTCCAAAACGTCAGACATTGCAGTAAGCACATTATGTATATTATCTCTTATTACCTTCAAAGTAGTTTTCACTTTACATATAAATGAGACATTAATAGGTTGACTCACTTTTCTTCATCTGTTTGCCCCCTATAACTGCCAGCTTTCCTTTCCTTCTTTTATTCCTTCCTTCTTTCCTTCTGTCTTACTTTCTTTCCTTCCTATTATTTCTAGCAAATATTTATTTAACTTGTTAGATTCTAGGTATTTTACTATATGCAAGAAATATAATAGTGACAAAAACACTACTTAGTATGCATAGTAGACATGAAAAATCATGGCAGTCTTTATTCTTCTTGGCTTCTTGAACAAAAGTCTTTCAACCTTGCTTACTTTCATTTTCTCTAACTCTTCACTTTCTCTGTATCAAAGTACCTCTGTTTGCTAGAGTTTCCCAGAATGCTGTTCTTACTTCTTTGCTCTCCCTCTTACATGCCAGGATCTTGCCAAGTAGCCAGTACTCCCAGATGTTTAATTATCTGTGAAGGCCATACAGTTAATACACATTTAAACTTCTCTGAGAAAGCCACAGTGTATAATGAACAAGGCCTGGGGGTGGCTCTGATGAAAGCAAATCTAGATGAGACCTGTGAAGACAAAACTTTTCACAACTGTCTCCCTCTGAAGTGGTTCTTCTAACATCCCAGGAATGTCAAAATTTTCCTTAAATACTACTGTCTTTAATTTGTGAAATCTGTTGTTAAATCTTCTTGCCTTCTTCTCTGCGTTTCTTCCATATCTGTCTTTTCTGTCACAAGCAGCGCCCAGCAGCAGACACAACAATATTGCAGATGCCTAATTGCTGTGGTTCCTATTTGAGTGCACAGCCTCCCCAAACATCCTCACCATGGCTGCCAGCAGCCCTTCTCTTAGGACACAGCCCTCCTATCTTGTACAGGACCGTAGTCATTAGGCACTCTGCCTAAATTACATCAGATCCCATCCCTTTTTTGGGAAAAGTCTATAGTGGGCCCCAGATAACATTTTCTATAAGCTGCTGTTTAGTCAGAGCCCTGTAAATATTTTACACTTTATTGGCTAGATTTCTGATTTTAAATCCACCTGTCTCTCAATTTTAGGAACCTTAAAGAAAGTTACAGCCAAGCATCATATTTATGAGGTGAATGATGTCAGAGTATGCTTATGTTGCATTTGAAATTCTGCCATCGGCACACCAAAGACTACGTTTTCAAGAAACATGCAGGTTTGTCAAGGCAGGAGACTTTTTGCTATGACTTTGAATACAACCTTCATGCAGCAGCTTTACAATTTTATGCAAATCTTCCAGGAAGATTTTGATTCTACCTGTTTTGGAGAATATTCATCACTAAATAAGCAAATTGGTAAGGGTTTTTAATGACATTTTGGGAAAGTATTCTACTAAAGTTATGTCCATTGATTAGCTCCCAGTAGATCAAGTATTGAAATTAGAAGCATTTTCTTCAGATTTAATGGAATGTATGGCAGTTTTAACATGTCTAATATAATTCTCCTAGATGTAGCAACAAAATTTTAGTATTACAATGTCCTGAGGTTTTTTCCTCATCATTATTTCTGATGTTGTATTTAATATTTTAAAATTTCATTCCCAGGGTTCCCCGAAATCAAGAGAATTTGAAGTTTATCTCAAAATAATGATATATTTTCAATTGCTGCTATTTTTATGCCTTAATCTTGCTATTTGATTTAAATGGTCTTTTACCACTTTCACTACTGTGAGTCAAATAATTTGACTCTCTGTGAAGCTTGTGGCAAAAGGATTTTTTTCTTCAAGAATTTGAGTCATATGTGCTTGGGAATCATATTTGAACCACACCTGACATTATAACAAATTAATTTTATATTATAATCATTTTTTCTGTTTCCATTTATACAAATTTGCTTCAGTGATATTTTGAAAAGCTCAAATCCAAAATTAGGAAAAAAATCTTTGCTTGAGGCTATACTTGCAATATAAAATCATTATACTCTAAACTGCTTAATTCACAATGTATAAAAATGCAGAAAAAAATTAATCAATCTGATTCTTCCAACCAAGAGTAATAGATTACCCAACATACATACATACATACATACATACATACGCAGGAAAAAGTCTTAGAATCTAATTTCTCTTTTTTTGTATTTTTAATGTATCCACCAAAAATAAATATGTTGAGGTAGGTTCCCCCTATGCCCACTTTCTGAAGGGTTTTTATCAGAAATTGGTGTTGGATTTTGTCAAAGGCTATTTCTGCGTCTATTGAGAGTATCATATGGTTTTTATTCTTGTTTGTTAACGTGGTGTATCACACTGATTGATCTGCAGATATTGAAGAATCCTTGCATCCCTGGGATAAATCCCACTTGATCACGATGTACGATCCTTTTAACGTATGGTTGGATTCAGTTGGCTAGTATTTTGTTGAGGATTTTTGCATCTATGTTTATCAGTGAAATTGGCCTGTAATTTTCTTCTTTTGTGGTATCTTTGTCCGGTTTGGGTATCAGGGTAATGATTGCCTCATAGAATGAGTTTGGGATTGTCCCTTCCTTTGCAATTTTTTGGAATAGTTTCAGAAGGATAGGTATTGGCTCTTCTCTAAAAGTTTGATAGAATTTGCCTGTGAAGCAAACTGGTCCTGGACTTTTGTTTGTTGGAAGTTTTTTAATCACAGTTTCAATTTCAGAACTTGTGACTGTCTATTCATAATTTCTATTTCATCTTGGTTTAGTCTTGGGAGATTGTACTTTTCTAAGAATTTGTCCATTTCTTCTAGGTTTTCCATTTTATTGCCATATAGTTGCATATGATCCTTTGTATTTCTGTGATATCTGTTGTGACCTCTCCTTTTTCATTCCTAATTTTATTGATGTGAGTCCTCTCTCTTTTTTTGTCAATAAGTCTGGCTAAGAGTTTATCAATTTTGTTGATCTTTTCAAAGAACCAGCTTTTAGTTTCATTGATCTTTTCTATGGTTTTCTTCATTTCTATTTCATTGATTTCTGCTCTGATCTTTATGATTTCTTTTCTTCTACTAACCTTAGGTCTTGTCTGTCTTTCCCTCTCTAGCTGCTTTAGATGTTAAGTCAGGTTGTTGATTTGAGCTTTTTCTTGTTTCCTGAGGTAGGCTTGTATTGCTATAAACTTCCCTCTTAGAATTGCTTTTGCTGCATCCCATAGGTTTTAGAGTGTTATAGCTTTGTTGTCATTCGCTTCTAGGTATTTTTTTAATTTCCTCTTTGATTTCTTCAGTGATCAATTGGTTGTTTAATACCATGTTGTTTAGTCTCCACATGTTTGTGTTTTTTGCAGTTTTTTTCTTGTTGTTGATTTCCGGTCATATAGCCTTGTGGTTTGAAAAGATGTTTGATAAGATTTCAATTTTCTTAAAGTTACGAAGGCTTGATTCAGGGCCCAGAATGTGATAAATCTTAGAGAATGTTCCCTATGCACTGGAAGAATGTGTATTCTGCTGCCTTTGGATGGAATGTCCTATAAATATGTATTAAGTCCATCTGGTCTAATGCTTCATTCTGGGCCCATGTGTCTCCTTATTGACTTTCTCTCTGGATGATCTGTCCATTGCTGTAAGTGTGGTATTAAATTCCTCCACTATTATTACGTTATCGTTAATTTCTCCTTTTAAGGTTGTTAGCAGTTGCCTTATATATTGTGGTGAAGCTATGTTGGGTGTATAAATATTTAAAATTGTCATATCTTCTTAGATTGATCTTTTGATCATTATGTAATGTCCTTCCTTGTCTCTTAAAATATTCTTTATTTTAAGGTCCATTTTGCCTGATATGAGTATTGCTGCTCCAGCTTTCTTTTGATACCCGTTTGTGTGGAACATTTTCTTCCATCCTCTCACTTCCAATTTGTAGGTGTCCCTAGAAGTCAAGTGGATCTGTTGAAGACAGTGTATACATGGATCTTGTTTTTATCTATTCACCCAGTCTGTGTCTTTTGGTTGGGGCATTCAGTCCATTAACATTTAAGGTAATTATTGATATGTATGTTCTTATTGCCATTTTATTAACTGTTTTGGATTTGTTTTTGTTGCTCTTTTTTCTTCCCGTCTTTATTTGTTCTCTCCTCTCACAGTTTAATGACTATCTTTAGTGTTGTATTTGAGTTGATTTTTCTTATTTGTTTGTGTATCAATTGTATATTTTTGGCTTGCAATTGCCCTGAAGTTTTAATATAGGAGTCTATATATATACCAAATTGTTTTAAGCTTTTGGTCTCTTAATTGCAAGTGCATCTCCAGTTTCCTGCTTTTGTACCCTCCTCTTCTCACAATTTTTGATTTTGGTAGCATAATTGTGTGTGGATGATTTCCTGTCTATACTGTGTATATGCCTTTACTGGTGAGCCTTGTCATTTGCATTGTTTTTGTTTCTAGTTGTAGCCTTTTCTTTTCTGCCTAGAGAAGTTCCTTTAGTATTTGTTGTGAAGCTGGTTTGGTGTTGCTGAATTCTCTTAGCTTTGCTTTTCTTTTACAGCTTTTTATTTCTCCTTTAATTCCAAATGAGAGCCTTGCTGGGTAAAGTAATCTTGGTTATAGGTTTTTCCTTTCATCACTTTAAGTATATCGTGACACTCCCTTCTGCCTTGCAGAGTTTCTGCTGATAACCTTATCAGGGTTCCCTTGTCTGTTATTTGTTTCTTTTCCCTAGCTGCTTTCAATATTTTCTATTTGTCTTTAATTTTGGTCAGTTTGATCAGTATGTGTCTTGGGGTGTTCCTCCTTGGGTTTATTTTATATGGTACTCTTTGTGATTCCTGGATTTGAGTGTGTGGTTCCTTTCCCATGTTAGGTAAGTTTTCTGCTATTGTCTTTTCAAATATTTTTCTGTCCCTTTCTCTCTCTTCTCCTTCTGGTACCCCTATAATACAGATGTGGATGAGTTTAACACTGTCCCAGTGTTCTCTGAGACTCTCTTCATTGCTTTTCAATCTTTTTTCTCTTTTCTGTTTTGCATCAGTGATTTCCACTAGTCTATCCTCCACCTTGCTTATTCATTCTACTCCCTCCTATATTCTGCTGTTGGTTGCTTCTAATGAATTTTTTTTATTTCAGCTATTGTATTTTGCATCTCTGCTTGCTTAAGTTGTATATCTTGTATTTCTTTGCTCAGTGTTTCCTATAAATTATCAATCTTTGCCTCCAGTTTATTCCAACATCTTGCATCATCTTCAGCATCAACAGTCTAAAGTCTTTTTCCTGGAGACTTATAATCTCCAGATCACTTATCTGTTTTTCTGTGGTTTTTCCTTTCTCCCTTATCTGAGGTATAGTTCTGTGTCTTTTCATTTTTATAGGTTTTTGGTTTGGTGTCCTTTTTTTGCAGACAATAGAGTTGTAGCCTCTCTTACTTCTGGGGTCTGCCCTCCTTGTGGCTGAAGTTGGTATTGGGGGCTTGCTATAGGCTTCCTGATGGGAGTGACTGGTGCCTGTCCACTGGTAGGTGGGCTGATTCCTATCCCTCTGGTGGGTGAGGCTTTGTCTCTGGGTGAGATTAGAGGCAGCTGTGTGCCTAGGGGGCTTTAGGCAGCCTGTTTACTGATGGGTGGGGCTGTGATCCCACCAGGATTATTGTTTGACCTGAGGCTTCTCAGTACTGATGGGTGGGGTCAGATTTTCCCAAAATGGCCACCTTCCAGAGAAACACAGGCTGATGAATATACCTGAGAGCTTTGTCTCCAGTGCCCTTCCCCACAATAGGCCACAGTCACCCCTGTTTTCCCAGGAGATCCTCCAAGACCTGCAGTTAGGTCTAACTCAGATTCCTATGGAGCCTCTGCTTTGCCCTGGGACTCAGTGCACATGAAAGCCTATCTGATCATTTCAAGAATGGGGTCTCTGTTTCCTCCAGTTCTGTGGAGCTCCTACACACAAGCCCTTCAATACCAGATGCTCCAGGGGCTCTTTCTCTGAATGCCAGATAACCAGGCATGGGGACTTGACGTGGGGCTCAGAACTCTCACTCCTGTAAGTGAGTCTCTATGATACCATTACTTTCCAATCTGTGGGCTTCCCACCCAGTAGGTATGGGATTGCGTATATTGCATAATTGCCCCTCCTGCCTCTTGATGTGGCCTCCTCTTTGTCTTCTGGAGTAGGATATCCTTTTGAAATTTTCCAGTCCTTTTGGTTGAAGGTTGTCAGCATTTGGTTGTAACTTTGTTGTTTTTATGGGAGAAGTTGAGCTCCAGTCCTTCTATCCCGCCATCTTAATCCCGTCCCTCACCTTGTCACTTTGAAATGACAGTTTGTGAACTGGTACTTTGTTTACATCTGGATGGAATAAACAGGTATTTAAGTACAAATTCTTGTCTTAGTTGCTTAGACTAAGGAAGAATGTATGAAGCTTAAAGGCAGTTTCACAACAAATATGTGTGACTCCCATGACTTAATTCATTCTCCTAACTCACATACTCAGATTCTTTCTGTAATATTCCAGTAAACCTTGCTAGTCAACCAACTGTCAGACAGTTATAAGATTTGCTTCTGAGAATTTCTGAATAGTTTATTTGAAATAATAAGTATACTCACATGATGCCAAATTAAAATGACTGGCAGAGTGAATGCCATCTCTCTATAGGGGCTTTATATCAAATGGTTATTTTGTGTTGTCTCTCTAAAAACATTAGAGAGTTAGGCAAAATTAGATACCATGGGGAGCAACCTAGTGGATATCCATTTGTGAAAAGTAATTCTTTGTTTGCAAGATCTGCATCAGTCATTATTTTTGCATTTATCAAGATGGCTGTGACTATTCTAAACACAGATTTGGTTTGGTTGTACTTCTATGTTTATCCTGTCAGTTTAAAGAAATGTAAAACATTCACCTTTTCAGAATCTAAAGGTCATTCCCAAATACCATAGGGAATTTGAAAGCACTGAACTGTCTTAAACCTTTGCTTATTCTTTGAAGTATTAGCTTTAAAATAATTTAAACAGCATGACTGAAAAATTTGAGTAAGAAAAAATATATATGTTAAAATAAAATATTCAATTAAGTTTTATGGGATTCATTGCACACTTAATTAAAGTAATCTCTATCTCTACTGCTCACAGTGCTCACTTAACAGGAAAATAGAGGCGTATTAATTTGGTGGAATATGTCTCATATCAGTGTATTTTCCAATATGTGTTAAGTCTTAACTAATTGTTCTTAAGAGATTTTAGAAATTTGGCCTCTGAGTTTAAAATTAATTTAAAGATTTCATGTTTAGAATCTTCATAGATGTAACTAAAAAGGGAAATGAGCCATTAACTGTGTTAATTCTACCCTTTGCTCAGAGATCTCTGCTTACCAAAGTTTATGTAAAGTACAACTAGGTAATCACGGGAAGATAAGGTTTTTGCCTCTAATTAGTTTTCACCACTCTGCAGGTTATTATGCAATTACGAATGAAATTTTTATACCGATCAGGTTCTTTTTGTTAATTACTCAGTGAACTTTATTACATTTATAGTTGTACAATGGTCATCACAACCCAAATTTATAGCACTCCCATCCGATCAAGTTCTAAAATTGCCTTGTCGTATCTCAAGGATTTTAATTGTCAGTCTGGCATGCATTTTTAAAACACAGCAGATTGGTGAGAAAGGAAAATGTAATTTCCATTTTTACTTATAAAAATACGCTTAGTTATAATTGTGCTAGTTAAAAAATGCAAACAAATTTGTACACTCTTTTATCAAATTCTGAGTATCTATTATCAATCAATAGTTTCTAAGTTAAAGACAGAGCTATAACTTAAAATGTAAGAATAGTTTCTCTTACATTTGAAGTTTTTTTATTTTTTTCCTTCAAACCAGAAGAAAGTATGAATCATTAAGCAGCATTTTCTTTTCCACTTCTCAAAAACAAAAATTAAGCATACGTAACATGGAAAAACAAATACACAAACTGCTTCTTAAGAGAGATCTAAATATAAATGTAAATATACAGATATATATATATTTTGGACAAAAGATTTATCTTTTTCCTTTATTATTACTCAGTTGTTACTCATATAAAGTGTAAGATGGAAAAAGAGAAAGGGTATACATATATATATTATATATATATATACATAAATATGTGTGTCTGTATTGGTACACACATATGTATAAATACACAAAAACATATGAAAACACATACATATAAACACATTCTTCAGAATAAAGGGACCTTCTAAAGCAGTGTTCCCCATGCATTTTGCCAGTAATAGCAATTAATAGTTGTACTTTGTGATTGCCCTTTCAAGCCTGTTGTGTTGAAAATAGGACATCATAGATTCAACAAGAACATATTTTATTTAATTTTATGCTTTCATTTTTTAAAAACTATATGTAGACTATAAATTCAACAATGCTGAATGTGAAAATATTTAGGTTCAGTTTGTCCATGTTATTCAAGGCTTTAGGGATTAATGGATATACTTATATTAGAATCTTTATTTTTCAAAATATGATCAATTGAAACAAACATTTAGGTTTTAGATCTAGAGAAGTGGGTTTGAATCCCAGTTCTTAGGCTGATGAGTCTATGACCCAGGGCAATGCTCATCATTGTCACAGACCACATTTTGATTCTATAAAAATAAAAATGATTATTTTTATTTTGAATGATTATAAGGATTATATGAGATAATATGTAAAACCTCTGTAGGGTCTATACAAGTGTTGGTCTTTTCCCTCCCCTTCTTAATGTTATCTGCACTACCATGCACTATCATGTTTTAAGAAAATGTCATGTGTCTAGAACTCTGCTAAACATTTAGATACATCACGATAACCCAATAAATAGACATTATGATTCCAGTTTTGCAGATAATGGAACTGAGACTTAAAGAGGTGAATAAGTGTCTTGTTAAATGAATTCATCAGTTAATGAATGGTAAAGTCTGGCTTCAAACCCATGATCTGAATTTGAAGCTAGGAAAAATTGACTTTTTAATCCACTTCTGAAAACTAGAAAGTGTGACTCTATAAGCACACTCTGGGCTTTGTGACCAGTGGCTAAAATAGTAGGATACTGTTTGGTAACTCTGAAGGATCAAAGAGCATTTGGGAGGAAAGAGTGTGTTAGGTGCCCTGAGAAACAACCAACTGCCTTGACTCTCAATAACTAGTTTCTTAACACCTAAAGAGAAGTAGGACCAGTAGGTTGTAAGAAGCTCTTCCAGAAATCCCCAGACACAGAGAACTGAGAGAAAATAGATGGTACCCATTGCAGTTCAGAGGGAGTCCTCTGAGCTGCTTTAAATGCAATGATCTTGTAATTCTGGAAGTCCAATCTCCAAGAAAACTTTTTTATTGACTTGTAAATTATGTCTCTTGTAAATGTGTTCATGTATATTTGTTGATATCTGCTGTAGGAAAAGGTAAATCATCTCCGCTATTCAGAATACAGCAGAAGGGCTGTTCAGAAAGCAATATGGCCATCAGAGTGTTTTAAGCATTTGTTTCTGTCGTACCTTCTGCCATACTCCCTTTCCATTTCCTCTTGTATGTGAACTTCTTGTCTTTAAAACCCAGTTTGAGGAGTTCCCTTCGTGGCTCAGTGGTTAACGAATCCGACTAAGAACCATGAGGTTGCAGGTTCGATCCCTGGCCTTGCTCAGTGGGTTAAGGATCCGGCGTTGCCGTGAGCTGTGGTGAAGGTTGCAGACACGGCTCGGATCCCGCCTTACTGTGGCTGTGGCGAAGGCCGGCAGCTACAGCTCCTGTTAGACCCCTAGCCTGGGAACCTCTACATGCCGCGGGTGCGGCTCTAGATAAAGGCAAAAAGACAAAAAAAAAAAAAAAAAAACAGTTTGAATGTATCACCTTCCTGGAAAATTTCTGTGGCTTATTTCCATCTCTACTTTCATGGAATCTATCACTCACTCCTCTCTGAAAACTGTATAGTCTGTATATCTCCCTATTGGTGTTGTTACTGCACTGTGCTATTTCCTTTTCACAAGTCTTTTTGTCCTAGAATATATTTAATAAACATTTATTGAATGTTGATTATATAGTGAAATCCCCTGAAAATAGGGACTGAGTCTTAGAAATCTGACTTTTAGGCGTTCCCGTCGTGGCACAGTGGTTAACAAACCTGACTAGCATCCATGAGGACATGGGTTCCATCCCTGGCCTCGCTCAGTGGGTTAAGGATCCGGCATTGCCGTGAGCTGTGGCGTAGGTCGCAGAGGTGACTCAGATCCCATGTTGCTGTGGCTGTGGCGAAGGCTGGCAGTTACAGCTCCTATTCGACTCCTAGCCTGGGAACCTCCATATGCCGCGGGTGCAGCCCTAGAAAGACAAAAAAAAGAAAAGAAAAAAAGAAAGAAATCCGACTTTTAGCAATGTCTGGAACAGTGTTTGACCTAGAATATGTACTTTATTTTTTAAATAAATTAATAAGCAATGATGTGACAGTCCCTGAGTATACTATTTTCTTCCAGTTTATTGGAAGCCAAAAGATGCTTAACAGAATCAGGGTTGTCATTTTAAAAGGATGTATAAAGGAGATGGATGATAGAGTGGTGGTTACAAGGGGCTGTGGGAAGTGAGGAGATATTGGCCAAGGGGTACAAGAGTCAGTTATGTAAGATGAATAAGTTAGGAGGTCAAATATGTAGTAATTGACTATAGTTAAGAATACATACTTGAAAATTTGCTGAGGGCCAATCTTAAGTGTTATCATCACCAAAAAAAGGAAAGAAAATGATAACTTTGTGAGGTGAAGAATATGTTAATTAATCTGATGTGAATATTCCACTATATATATATATATATAAATAATTTTTAGTTCTCTATTTTACATCAGTAAAGCTGGGGGAAAATGATGTTTAAAGGAGATAGAAAGTAGATATGTGCCAGGATTAAAACAGTCACACAAACTTATAAAAGAGCTTGAAGGTAATCATAAGCTGGGCTGACAAAAGATGTTATATCATCAATAATAATAACAGAAACCCTCATTATATCAATGTATAGGAAAAACCCCATCACTATTGTAATGTTAAAGGGTAAAAGAGAGAGTAAAACTCTATGATTCCTGGTGTGTTAGGTCTTTTTCTTTAAGGAGAATTGTCTTCAAAGGGGAAAGGCTAGGGGAAAAGTATGTCATGTAGAAGAAATTAAAACTCAAGTTGTCTCAGTGAGTCTGTTATTCTCAAGTTAACAAAGATGGCCCTGAGAGCTTTCAGAAAATATCTAACGGTTCTCTGTAAAATAGTACAAATTCCCAGACCCAGATGCTGGAAGTACTTAAAATGGGAAACATATGAGTATCTTACTATTTCCTAAAAGTACAAATGAATAGGCTTTATGAATGACAGATAGATGACTTGTTATCAAACTTTGAAAGAAAAAACAAAAATAAATTATTATTTTTAATCACTTAGCAAGGAATGTAGTGATCCTTAGAAGCCAGAATGACATCATTAAAAATAAGAAATACCAAATTAACAAATTTCTTTTGGTAAGGCCTGCTAGCTTATGGCAAGAGAATACTACCAACAGCCACTGTTTAATAAGTTAATATCTATGCGCTAGATGCTGTGCTCTCATAATATGTTTTTGATTTTCATCAAGAAAATTCACATAATATCTCAAGATATTTTTGTGGGTGAGATAGAGAAACAGGGATTAAAAACAGGCAGATTTAAAACTGGTTGAAATGGTATACGTAAGGAGACTTGATGTTCTGCAGTGAAGTGGCCTTTTGCTACCCACGTGGTATTGTTGCATTAATATTAGAAACAAAGTATACTGATTACAGCTGTAGGTAACTCAAATCTGGAATCATAACTGCCAATAGTTATAACAAAATCAAGATTTCCTGAAGTATTCAATGTGAAACAGTAAGAAACCAGTGTCTTAAAAGATGAATACAAATTTCTGAAGTCAGGGTTTTTAAAGTTTTTGTTAATTAATAGACTTTGTTTTCAGAGCGCCTTTAAGTTTGTAGAGAAACTGAGCAAAAGAGGCAGTTTTATATATCCCCCTCACCCATATACAGGTTCCTCTTTTATTAACTTCTTGCAATAGTGGGTATATTTTTGTGCAATTGATGAACTGACATCCATACTTTATTATTAACTAAAATCCTTAGTTTACATTACAGTTCACTCTGTGTTACATAGTTCTCTGGGATTTGACAAATAAGTAATGCTATCACCATTTACAGTATCATACAGAATAATTTCATTGCTTTAAAAATGTCCTCGCTCCACCTATTCATCCTTTCTCCCTAGCAACCACTGATCTTTTCACTATCTTTATAGTTTTGCTTTTTCCAGAATGTCATATAGTTGGAGTCATACAATGTGTAGCTTTTTCAGACTGACTTTTGAAAGTATGGGTTTAATGTGTCTCTAGGTCTTTTCATGGTTTGATAACTAATTTCTTTCTATCTCAGTAATGTCTCATCCGATAAGTAAGTCACAGTTTATCCATTCACCCACTGAAGAATATTTTATTTGCTTCCTAATTTTTCCAATTATGAATAAAGATGCTATAAACATTCATATGCAGTCTTTTGTGTGGACATTAGCTTTCAGCTCATTTGGATGCATACCTAGGAGGATGATTGCTGAACTGAATGGTGAGACTATGTTTAGTTAGCTTTGTATAATCTTGCCAAATTGTACAATTTTGCATTTTTACTGACAATGAATGAGAGTTTCTGCTCCTTCACATCCTCACCAGCATTTGCTGTCATCAGTATTCTGTCTTTTGGCCAATCTGATAGGTGTGTAGTAGCACTTGGGTCAAGTTTTAAACATGAGTTTCCCATGTAGAGAAAGGAGGAGAACTACTTAAGAAATGGTTCAAATGGAGGAGGAGTGTTCTTGGTAGAGTCTGTGGATCATAACATCAATATATATCAAGAAATGCCAAAAGACAAATCTAAACAAAACAAAAAACGCCTTGCATATTGTCAAAGTATGTTATCTGTGCCAATGTACTGCTCACATAAGCTAAGAGTCCTACCATGTTTGTGGCCAGGGCACACATGGAAGATGGTCCTCCGAGTACTTTGGAGCATGTGGTACGTTGACAGCTTGGATTTGTTGATTCAGGGTATTGAAGTTATAGATATGATGTCAGTCAAAGAATGGTGATAGAGATGGGCAGGGCAAAGAAAAACATCAAAGCTCTATCAAAATACTGCTATACAACTAGAATGGCCAAAAGCTGGAATACTGACAACTATCAAAATATTTGGATAAGTGTCTTGTTAAAGGGATTACATTTTTGTGAGTTTCCAGATTGCTAAAAAAGTCTCTCTATTCTCAAATATAAAGTGTGGATACTTTGCTAATCCCCAGAGATTTTTGATAGAGGATATGGGATAATGTCTACAAAGGGCTTAGCATACTGCCCGACACATGTCCATCATTGGATTGGATTCCCAACCTTTCTTGTCTAAAAGGCACATAAATGACCCTATATAAGTGACCTTTGACCAGCTCACCAGAGACACATGCAGAGCTAAGAAGAAGAGGCCCAAGATGGTCTCTGAAAAGACCAGGAAGTAGAGGAACTAGTCAAGGACATTACTGCAAGAAACAAATGAACAGGATCAGAGCTTTTACAGTTCTTGGCTTCAGGTATCTGAAGCCAGTAGCCTGGGGAAACAGCTATTTCTTTATACAGATTTGCTTCAATTCTTTCTCTCCTTTTATCCCTGAAGAAAAAACCCTGTGAAAAAGTCCACCATTAGCAAGATTATATGGCGTTAATGAAGTCTTTCAGTTTCTCCATCTGTGTATTTGCATTGCACCTGTCACCACAGTACCTGAGTGCTTATCTCTGTACTACTAGGGAAAGTTTCACATGTGTTCATTATGCAAAGGAGATTTGGCAGATTTAGGTCTGGATGTGGCAGTCAGGAGAGCTGTGACATTGTAAGACTACCCTAAAAATAAAAGTAGGGTAGGCAGAGAGTACAAAGAACAGGACAGAGGCTATTAGCATTCAGTTTAAGGTTAATACGATGATATTAATATATTACAAGAGGAGTTCCCTTCGTGGCTCAGTGGTTAACGAATCCGACTAAGAACCATGAGGTTGCGGGTTCGATCCCTGGCCTCACTTAGTGGGTTAAGGATCTGGCGTTGCTGTGAGCTGTGGTGAAGTTTGCAGACGCGGCTCGGATCCCGCGTTGCTGTGGCTGTGGCTGTGGCGAAGGCCAGCAGCTACAGCTCCTGTTAGACCCCTAGCCTGGGAACCTCCACATGCCGCGGGTGCGGCTCCACATAAAAGGCAAAAAGTCAAAAAAAAAAAAATATATATATATATTACAAGAAAAATAATAATTTTCAAAAATTATTTCTTAACTTTTATACTTTAAAAATGTGATTTTTTTTCAGAAGAAACGCAGTCATCTATTGACATGCAATGGACTGAAATAACCTTATATTCTAAAATCATAAATATGCTAATAAACAGTAATACAACTTCTACCTTTGTTCACACTGAATTTACATATTTGAGGTTAATCTGGTAATTTTAGTATTGATTTAAAAGTAATTTGCAAACATTTTTCACATGTTCCTCTGGTATTTGGTACATGTGTTTCACTAAGGTTTTCTCCATATTTCTTAAAGGGATGTTTGTTTTACATTATCTGCATACAGTTAAAGTTTCCTGTGAAAGATTAGATCTTCCTTATCAAAACTAATCCAACAACTGCTTATCTGGTTGTTTATCCTGGAAAAAAAAAATGACTTTTTATATTTTGAAATTGTGTTGATTTCATATTTTCAACTCTTTATTTTGAAGACCTTTCAAAACCACTACTAGTAATTAGTATACTGTTTTTCTTCCAGAATTAAACAAAAAATAATAAGCATAATTTTAAGACTCTGAATAATATTCTCTTTTCATACCGTGCTGTACAGTTTTAAAGGATTTTTTTATGTGTTTTACTCTTTCTTTCCTGATCACAGTTATTATCATCAAAATCAAGGAGACTTCCTGATTATAGATATGGGCATTGGGATCAGATAGAATTGGATTTATATCCTGGTTCTGCAACTTGATTTATGACCTTAAAGAAATCACTTAATTTTCTAAGTCTTACTTTCTTTAAGTAATACTTCATAGAGTTACTGTAAGAAGTAGACAAGCTAGTACATGTTCAACTCCTCACAGAGCCTGGCACAGATAGGTTCTGAGCAATGCTAGTTATCAGTCTCATCATCACCAACATCAACATGTTACAAAGGTATCGTTATATCAGTAACTCTAAAGAGTCAACCAGATCTAGAATCTCTGAAATAAAGCAAAACTCCTAAGTCAAGATCCTGAGATAGGGAGTTCCCGTCGTGGCTCAGTGGTTAACAAATCTGACTGGGAACCATGAGGTTGCGGGTTCGATCCCTGGCCTTGCTCAGTGGGTTAAGGATCCGGCGTTGCCATGAGCGGCTCGGATCCTGCTTTGCTCTGGCTGTGGCGAAGGCCAGCAGCTACAGATTCTATTAGACCCCTAGCCTGGGAATCTCCATATGCCGTGGGTGCGGCCCTAGATAAGGCAAAAAAAACAAACAAACAAACAAAAAAAAAGATCCTGAGATAGATGTAACTTTCCATTAATTATGCCAAATGTTTGTAAATGCCTTCTATCTCCCAAGCACATGTCCTATGATCCTAAGGGAATATTTAGTAGTGTTACAACAATATTCCTCAGGAAAAGGCCAAGTTCATACACGGAAATTCTGCAGTATATCACCCTCTTGATAATTACAATGTGCTTTAGGGTATCAAAAGCTCTGATACAGGAAAGAAACTTTACCATCAGCATTGCCAGAATTGCCCCCACTCATATAATAATGCTTGCACTATGCCAGACTGTTTTGAGTTCTTTCTATAGAAACTCATTTCATTCTCACAAGCCTATGAGGTGGATACTATTATCATCCCCATTTTACAGACTAGGAAACTGAGGCACAGTTTCCCATAACAGGTAAGTTATAACATGCCCAAGATCCTTCAGCTACTGAAGAGGCAAAGTCAGGATTAGAATCCAAATAGGCTCTAGGGTCTGCTTCCCTAACCCCTCTCTACGTATTGCCTCTGTCATCCTCCCAGGATGCTTTGAGATTAACTAGTTCCATGTTCAATACCCATCATAAGAAACTGTAAACTCCTTTGAAGGCCAGCACAGCACTGATACACTCAATAAACGTTTGTTAAGAAGATTATAAAACAATTTCCTTTTTATGTTTCCTCTGCATTCTGAACATTAAAAGGAACCCTCTCATTCTAATGTAATATTAGAAATGTATGTTCTTTAGGGCAGTAAATCCCTCAAAAAAATTTTCTGAAGTCACAGACATTCAGATACAGAGAAAAGGAAGGCCAGGGAAATAGGTGCATATTCCACACAAAATCAGTATTTAACAGTGGACCACTTCCAAGTCACCGGTGGCAGCCAAACTAAGCAATGAATTCCCTGCATACAACATGAAAAAACACGTCTAGAAATGACCTTGATGTCAACATTTCCCTATTGTTTTTCATCACTCTAATAATTACTTTCTGCCTTCTTATACTCTATCATTCTGTGAAAATCATATCACTATTACATTGATCACATTATGAGATCAGAACATGAAGTTTCAGGCCGCATTCATCTCACTATTACCTAAACCTATCACTGTGTCAGAGCAGATGTTGAATGAATTAGTGAAGGAATGAATAACCACCCTTAGTAGGAAACACGGTAGATGTAAAGTTGGGGTGACCTTAGTTCCAGTTTCAATTACATCACTAATCACTTTGCTGCCTTGTGGAAATTACTCTGCTTCCAACTCTGAGACTCTGTTTGCCATCTGCACCAATGAAAGTGACAAAAAGTGCCAAAAAAAAAAAAAAAGTAAGAAGAGATAATGAGAAATGTTCTTGTCACCCTCAAGTTAATAAAGGCCTGTTTTAATCACACAGACAGTCTCCCTAAGAATGTTTCCTTTTAAACTCATAGAAGCCTCAGCATCCTGTCTGAAAAACACTTTCATCACGATGAAGCATGTGCTTTTTGCATGCTGCATCCTACTTAGTCATCTTATTAATGAATGCGAAAATACAGAACATCTATTTGAGTTGATTAAATTATCCCTAAAAGGGGCAATTTCAAGATGTGAATTTAGACATTTCTTTTCCCCCTTATTCTGCCCTGAGGCCATTTAAAGGTTATAAATAACTTAAAAGACTATTTCTTAAAATGTCTTGCATTTTAATGAATTCCCATGAATGAAGTCACAAAAGGATTTTAGTATTGTTTAAATTGTATGAATGTTATGCATGAGTATTTTGTATTGTTCATGCAAATGTCATCCTCATAGTAATTTGATAACATAGGAGGAGGAAATGATAAGGTATAATTAAGATACTATGAAGAAAGACATGGGAAAGTTGAAAGTAAGGGACAATCTCACATTTTCCAAAAGAAAAATTTGTCCTGACTTCTATAAAGAATATATTCCTGAGTGAATCAGATATGTTTATAATTATTCAAGAATGGTATGAAGATTCATTTGTATGGCAGCTGCTAAAAGCATAATCCTCTAATTCAGTATTATCTAAAATGAGGGATGTACCATGAGAGAATATTTTAAGTGTGAAACAGATGCAGCTTGAGATTAAATAAAATCGCAAGTAAGAAAGTTACTTTCAATTCTCTTCTGATTGCCTGGTTCTTCCTAACCTCAAATGTGAAAATCACTTGAACCCCTTCATTCTAACACAGTATTGTATCCTTAAAGCTAGTAGGTTCCTCAAGAGACTTCTGAAATCATATTTATTTGGATATGTTGAACAAGAAGGCCACAAAAATAGGTGTTCATGATGCACAAAATCAGTACTTAATATTGAACTCGCCCAAAGTACAAGTGAAGACAAATAGAAAGAGATCCTGCTCAGTACTTTCTAAAGACCCTGGGATCTAGTCAAAATCTAGTGAAACTTTTATCTACATTCTATTTATATTTGCTGTGTAATTTTCTGTTTATGCTGTTTTTTTTTTGTTTTGTTTTATGTAGTGGCACAACATTTTTTGTTTATATTTTGTAAGCTTAGTTTTGTATTAATTTAAGGAAAATATTAAGTAAGCAATAGTGCTGATGGCACACAGATGTGCCACACATTCTGACAGCAGTGTATTGATGAGAAAAACTTGGGAAATACTGTTCTCCCAAGTTCAAACATACAGTCTCTCTTCTAAAATACTTCCAAAATCTCCACAGCTGATTGTAAGGACCGTTAATCCTTATAGAAGCAACTTGCTGGTGATTTTTCTGGGAAGGAGTGCCTGGGTAGCAGAAGGAAAGTACAGAATTAGGAAAAGGGTTAAAAGAGAACATATATATCTACCATCTTCCAGTAATCACAAGGCTGAGTGATAGTCTATAATCCAGATCAGATCTGCCCTTTGACCTACATCTTTACCTATTGAACAATTCACATGGTTAAATAGGCTGGTAAGAGTCTGCTCTACAAGAAATGGTGTGTGATTTCTTTGTGAGTCACTGACTCTTTGATAAAGCTTATCTTTAGTTATCTCATCCTACCTTCTCACATTTTAATCATTGCCTTGTGTATGATCTGCAGTTTGCCTAGCAGAGTTGTGTATGGGTGTCTATGCATGTTTTAGAATGCACACATAAATATATACATAACCTATACATTCATATATATATTTAAATTATTGCTTAAAACATAAAACATGGAGCTAGCATGACATACTATCATTTTGAGGTTACACTTTTATCCTGGAACAGGCAATTTTTTGAAGTGGCACTTTGTTTTTTAAAAAAAGTCAAAATATCCTATGACCTCTATAAATGTGGCCCTATACCATAGACATGTTAGCCATGGAATTGGGAAATGTTTACTAAGTTCAGACTTGTACATTCTTGCTCAGAGTGGCTCATTTTCTAGGTGCCTATTAATAAATCAGGTTGCCAGCTACATTCATTCAGATAACATGTATCAGCATTATTAGCACTAATTATTTTTTTATATTTGACTATACAGATAGTATTTCTCTGAGTAGAGACACAATCACTCCAAAATAATTCTGATAACAAATTTGTTGTAACTGATGAACTGTCATCCACATAGGATAATCAAAATGAGTGATTCTTCTGAGAGACAGCCAATAGTGCTTCCTGTAAATGGGCCACAGTTGAGTGGTTTGACCTGAAGTTAGGTATAATGGTCACAATTTAGATGAGTTTTATAACTCTTCTGCTGATAAGTCTATAGTCACAGTCTGGTTGTTTCATGCTTATGAGCATAATTGGGATGCCTAAAATAAGATGAAATTGCTGAAGCTTCATTTCAAGAGCAAAACCCTGGGAAAACTATTAACAACTTAGAATTCCTAGTAGATATGTGAGTATATAATAAGCCTTGTTAAAATGACATTTTATAAAGAACGTTGCTTCTCAGGTTGCCCACTTTGAACATCAGAACCCTCTAGCGTAGCTTTTTATCAGTAACAAAATCTGAAAAGTTTCTTTAATTTGTGTTTTAAGAAGACAACAAAAAGATTAGCTGATGATGTATCCATTTTGCTTTGAGGTAACTCATAATTATTTGAATCAGTGACTCACTGGTATTTATGTCCCGTTCCTTTTGTTAAGGAACTAGTGGAACTCTTAGATCAGATTCCTCTGTTCCATTCAGATTGCTTGCTTTTGTATGTTCAGCCAGGATCAGCTGGTTCTCTTTGAGAGTCCCACACCTTGTTTATCTCAGTTGAAATTGATCACTTCCCTCACGGAAAATTTTAAAATGTAAATAATTTAGTGTCAAGAGCATCAGTTTTAATATGCCATAGTAAAAATATTTTTATTCCACTCTCTTGACCCATGTCTTACTAAAAAATCACCATAAATAAATATAGACAAAAGAAAAAAGAATCCTCATCAGAAACCTATAACATTTTTCCACTTCAAAAATTCAGAAAGACATGAATTTTCAAAAAATATTTAAAATATATATTACAGTTCAAAGAAAAAATAAAAGTCTAAGACAAAAGAAATGTGAAACAGACACTGACAGTGCTTGATAAAGAAAGAGACAAGGGGAAAAAATATGAAAGACATAAAAACCCCATATTAAAATTAGCAAAAATAGCATAAACATGATTTTATTTTTTTAATTTTTCTTTTTCAATGATTTTTATTTTTTTTCATTGTGGTTGATTTACAGTGTTATCCTCCATTGTGTTCTATCACAGTGACTGGATATAGTTCCCTGTGTCATACAGCAGGATCTCATTGCTTATCTACTCCAAATGCAATAGTTTGCATCTATTAACCCCAAGCTCCCAGACCTCCAGTCCATCCCACTCCCTCCCCATTCCCCTCGGCAACCACAGGTCTGTTCTCCAAGTCCGTAAGTTTCTTTTCTGTGGAAAGGTTCATTTGTGCCATATATTAGATTCCAGATATAAGTGACATCATATGGTAATTGTCTTTCTCTTTCTGCCTTACTTCACTTACTATGAGAGTCTCTAGTTCCATCCATGTTTGCTGCAAATGGCATTATTTTGTTCTTTTTTGTGGCTGAGTAGTATTCCATTGTGTATGTATGCCATATCTTCTTAATCCATTCATCTGTTGATGGACATTTAGGTTGTTTCTATGTCTTGGCTATTGTGAATAGTGCTGCAATGAACATAGGGGCGCATGTGTCTTTTTCAAGGAAAGTTTTGTCTGGATATATGCGTAAGAGTAGGATTGCTGGGTCATATGGTAGTTCTGTGTATAGTTTTCTAAGGTACCTCCATACTGTTTTCCATAATGGTTGTACCAGCTTACATGTATCTTTTTCAATGAAAGTTTTGTCCGGATATATGCCCAAGAGTGGGATAGCTGGATCATGTCATGGTAAATTTTTACAGGCGCTGTGGAAACAGTATTGAGGTACCTCAGAAGACTAAATTATTTGTATTTATTTATGTATTTTTTAGGGCCATACCTGAAGCATATGGAGGTTCCCAGCCTAGGGATATTATTGGAGCTCTAGCTTTTGACCTACGCCACAGCCAAAGCAACACACGATTCAAGGCATGTCTGTGACCTACACCACAGCTCACAGCAATACAGGATCCTTAACCCATTGAGTGAGGCCAGGGATCAAACCTTTGTCCTTATGGATACTAGTCAGATTCATTTCTGCTAAGCCACAACGGGAATTCCCATGATTTTTAAAAATCAAGAAATAGAAAGGATAATCTTGAGGAAAGAAGTACGTGAAAGAAATAGAAAAAAGAGTATTACAAAAGATGATACACATGAGAGAGACAAGGTAACCTCATTTATGCATAATTGATGTTTCTGAGGAAGGAAATATATAAGGAAGGAAAAACATAAAATAGAAGAAAAATTTCCAAAATTATCAACTTTGATTTTGTAAGTAAAAATACTAGATCTTAGAAAATCTGATATAGAATAACTAAAGTCAAAGTAAATCCTGGAAAATTACTGTAATTTTCTGAAGCATACTATCCTATATTCATCTAAATAAAAAAGTAATTTATGATTTATGTACAAGGAACAAATGCCAGGTAAGCCTTATACATTTTGGTAGTAACACTCAATATTAGAGTAGTGACAATGTCTACTAAATTCTAATATAAACTAAACTTGAACCAAAAATTTTAGGCAGCTAAATTATTTTGCAAGGATGTAGGAATAATTTATGTCAAACAATAGACATTTGTCAAGCAGGCAAGCATACAATATGCGGTTCCCTTCTCTAAAATGTTTATTGGATTTCATAATTCAGCCAACGAAAAGATACATCAACATAAAGAGTTCAATATCAAATCCATGGTTATCACTGATTAATCTCATCTTTGTGTGAATTATGGTGAAAAAACAGCATATAAACATAATAACTGTTGAAGATTTTGAATTTTAAAAAGGAAAGGAAAGGAAGGAAGAAAGGAAGAAGGAAAGAGAAAGAGAGAGAGAAAGAAGGAAGGAAGCCAAGTTGAAGTTAGGTACCACAAATTTCTAGTGCCCTTAGTTGGTGCAACTGTGATTTTTCACTATTATTGATCAATAGCCCAGGGGTACATCTATAGACTAGACTTTTAGATTGATCCATGATTGTGAACTTTGCCATCCAGGTGGGGTAGAATGACTATGGGATAAAACAGTGTTCACGAGGGAGGAGTTTAAGTGATGGGCCATGAAAGCTAGGCTAAAGAAGAAAGAAAGTACAAACAGGATAGAAATGAGGGATAGAGGGAAAGTAAAGGAGAAAAAGGACTAGGGCCACTAATAACTTTTTTTTAAGTTTATGTGTATATTTCTATATGTATGTGTGTGCACGTATATATATGTATATATACACACACATACACATTTATGTACATAGTGTTATATTATACATATATAGACTACTATGTGTGTGTGTGTAAATTGAAAGAGAGCCAGAAAAATAGAATAGTAGAAAGACTGACCATAAAAATTTGATAGGCATTTCATATAATATAAATTGCATGAGGATTATATTATGAAACAGTTTTTTTATTCCTCATTTAGCTAGACTTTATTTGAAGCAGCACTAGCTCCCCAATATAATAATGCTAATCAATTTTTTTATGAATCTAAATCCTTAAGCCAATGAAGCATTTATGCTTAATGAGAAATACAATTAAGGAAGAAGTGTCACTTGCTCTTTCTCTGCCCAGCTGCAGCAACAGGAAAAGATTGCTGGGTATGAGTTTGAATTTCTTTCTTCTCTAGAGCAGATTCTTAAACGTGGCCTGAGGCCCATCTGTGAATCTTGAGGGCCCTATGGATGGAACAAGAAAGGATCTAAAATTGGAAGGCCTTTTCTTTTTTTTTAACTTTTCTAAGTGGCTCACTGTTTCATAAGCTCTAGTTTTCACTTAATATTTAAGGCTCTGTGCACAGAGTCAACTAATGATTACTAAATTTATAAACTAAGATTTGCACATTACCCCTGTTTACCAATGATTTTAAATCAGTGTTCTGATTGCAACTCAACCCTAGAACAGAAAGCTGAAATTTGAAGTTCCCTAGACAAATATGAGCTGGAATAGTACGTGGGCCACTTTTTTTTATCCCACCTAAATGGCCTTAGTCAAAAACATTTGGAAGGGTTAACTCTAGTAGAGCTCTAATAAATAGGATCTTCAGTGCTACCTCCAATAGCATTTCATGCCACTTCTAAATTAAACAAAAAAAATCTCCTCTGAAGAATTTTCTCAGTTAATACTCCTCTACATACATCACATCCTAAGGAAAGAGTGAGATCACATTCTCCATGAGGTCAAATTGAGGAGCAGGACTCTACCTGTGAGACCTCCTTGATGTCTCTATACCAAGGCTAATTCAAATTAACTCAATTTGAATGCATGGTCCTCTTATACAGATTAGTCAAAACGGATAGAAGGGAAATTATTGGATGCTTTAGAAATCCCTATGTGGTTATTATGAGAGACGACTAAAGATTAGGAGGTATTGAGTGATTTTCATCTAGAAAAGAGGGAAAATTACTGAAATAGCTTTAATAAGGATTAGTTATAAGTTAGAAGAAAAATCAAAGAATAATAGTGGAATGAATCCACTAGATTTTATTCATCCAGAAAATATGTGTAAAGAACTTACTATATTTCAGGCACTTTTCTAGACACCAGAAACACAATAGTGAACTAAAAAGTTTAGGTTATGCTCTTGTGGCGCTCACAGATAAGAAAGGCCAGGTATGGCTAATCTGGAAACAGGATCTTGAACTTCATTTACTGCTTGCTACTACTGTTCCAGGTCCAAAACATGGGCCCAGCCCTCTGGTACTATCCCCCAACCTATTGTTGTCAAATGTAAATCAAATCACTGCCTTCTGATCTTCATCTGTCATAAGAAGTCTGCAGGGATTTCAGAATATTCAAAAATATTCTTCCCAAACACATTCAGCAAAGCTCAAGTGACTAATGTATAAAATGTATTTTCATTAATATAGTCATGCCTGTTAGTTCTCTAAGCTAAATAAAGAGAGTTTGTCATAAGGGAAATACAGGGCCACACGTTCACTGTGTAATAGCTTGAAATAGGATAGAAACAATGTATGTATTTCAATGTCAAGTTAACTGACAGGCAAGCCCTATGGTATCTATTTGACTCATTTAAAATTTATTTTCAAATAAAGGAAGCAAAATAAATTGTATCTCAACTTACTTGCTTTTTCCTGAATGAAGAAACTGCCTTTTCTATTCTTCTGCTGTAGATAGGAAGAAACATGTTTGCATCAATAACTTCTGTGTGTTTAATCTGTATATTCAAAAACTGTGAGTACCAAATCAAAGAGCTTAATGCTCAATTATGTTAAATAACCTCCATTTGGATTTTTTTCCAAAATAAATCTAAGTAAATATTGATAAATATCACAAAGCATATCAATAATTTGTTGTCTGAGCTGTTATTTAGGGGATTAAAATCACAGCTGAGAGAGCAGATAAATATTACAAGTTACAGTGCATCATATTTGCCCAACTTCCTAAATTATTAGCAAATCTACTGGGTAAATGCAGCGGCAAAGCACAATCTGTTTCACATGCAAATCGGAAATCCACTTATGAGGCATGAGAGGGTGTAGATGGGATTTCAGCTATATAATTACAGAGGAATTATTGATTCACTGTTTTCATCTCCAAACAAGGTCATTCTAAGGATCACCTTGTAGGTTTACCCAAAATGAAACAAGAGAAGAGTAGATCAGGTTTTTAATTAATTCTTTCCATGTGTACAGATTTGGAGGTCAGTTTAACCAGTTTGTACCAAGATGATGATTGGTGAATGCTATGTAGACCCTATCCTCAAATGAATTACAGTCAAATAGGAAGCGTATAAAATAGGTGCACAAAACTCTACCACACAGAAAAGTGGAAGTGCCTGTACCATTATGAAAACTGTGAAGGGAGAGAATGTGTTTAAATGAGGAAGGTGAACTGGAGTCCTGCTTCCTCGAATTAGTTGGGAATTTAACAAAAAAAAATAAAGGAGAAGCAAAGACTTTGGAAGAAGAGTTTGTGTAACTAAGGATTGCTGTCACATTTGCCTTTCAAGGAAGGAGGATCGCTTTTCTTTTTCTGAAAATCTTGACAAGCAGAGGTATGTAGAAGGGGCCCCAAAATGGCAGTGGGGTCAAAGCTGGAGAGAGCTGAAGTACTTCACTTAGGGAAATGGGAGGTCTGACATTTGCTACTGAGAGGATGAGAGGAGGGCAAGGAAAGGAAAAAGATGGAAAAGAAAGATAAAACTAAAACTGAGGGACTTTCTGTTACAGGGCTAACATGAAATGTTAATTATTTCATCCCTACAGTGTAAGTCCTTCCATCTATCCAGAATTCTGTATTTCATGTCTTCCAACAAATGTCTTGTATGGAGGGGGTTAATAATTTTATTGGAATATAGGTGACCTAAAATGTTGTATTAGTTTCAAGTGTACAGCAATGTGAATCAGATATAAGTACGTAGATAAATAGATTTTTCCCATATAAGTTATTACGTAATATTTTTTTGGTTGTGGTATTTGGGTTTGATTTGGTTTTTCTTTTGGGTTTCTTTTTTCTTTTCTTTTTTTTTGTCTTGAAATTAAGAAAGAGAGCTGCATTCCATGACTTGTTAACTAATATAAAAGAGAGAACACATTAACAGAAAGGTTAAGTAGAGCTGTAAACTAATCATGGACTCTCCTCTAGTTACAAACTGCTCAGGTAACCAGAAACTCTAATTGTGCATAATTCCAGAGTGATCCCACATGAGCAATTGCTATTACCATCTGTTAATGACTGGCAGAGCTGTATTTGTATCTATGGCAATGGAAAATTTTAAATAATCGAAGCGATTCTGATAATGTAACACCCTTCTCTACTCCCACTTCCCCACAAATTTCTATAGATCTTACAGAAGGCTTTAGATTCCATACATCGTGTCATAATATTTCAGATTCCTTTAAATCTGTCTTTAAGTGTATAGACACTGCAACCAATGTCAAAATTATATATGTAATCAATTTGGTTGGAACAAAGTGTATGTGAAATAGAGGAGAGAACTTAAAAGAGAGTTTGGGACCAAACTGTGCAGGATCCTTAATGTTTGAGTTGGGAACTATGTTTAATTCAATCAAGAAGCTACCTTATAATTCAGAAGTCCAAGGCTATTGGGGGTGAGGGGTTGGGAACGAGGAGGCTAATGAGTTAGAAATGATATATCCAATCTAAATATCTCCCTTGAATTCTATATCTATATAGATCCCACTCCCTAGTGGACATTTCCACTTGGATTTCTCACAAGTACCTTACATTTGGCTGTCAAATTTAGCACTCCCCTCTAAATATACTTGTGCCACATGTTTCCTGTTTGGTTTGGTGACAACATCTTACCAGCAAAAGTCTAGGAATCAATTCTGTCTGCATTACCCTTACACCATACAACACATTGGTCACTGCGATATCTTCATTATGATTCCGTGATATTTCTTCAATTTGTCCTTTCTTTTGCAACCCACCACCTCTCTTTTAGCCCTAACCATCATGGTTTCTCATCTGGATTATTACAGTAGAATATGCTAGGTGAGTCAGCCTGTCTGAGTTAAAATCCTACACAATCTCACCAGTCCTGTGACCTCTGCCTGCTTCAGTTTTCTCATGTGTAAAATTGGGGGAAATGAGAGCACCAACTACGAGAGAATGAATGAGTGAATTGATTAATTAATTATGGAATGAAGATAGAAATTCTGAAACATGTCTTAACTTTATCTGAACATGAATCCAGGCCTTCAAACAACAGGGCAGCACTATCCAATGGGAATATAATAGCAGCAATGTATTTAAAGATAATTTTAAATGTTCTAGCAAGAAAGGGTAAAAATAAACTGGTTAAATTAATTTAGTAATAATATTAAATCAAATTAATTTAATAACAATTTAGTAATTAATTTAGTAATACTATTAATTTAGTAATACTATTAATTTAGTAATAATATCAAAAATACTGTCTTTTTAACTTCTGACACTAGTCACAGTTCAAGTGTTCAATGGCTGCGTTTGACTGGTGACTCTCAGTATTAAATAAAGCAGCTCTAGAGATTATTACATCAGAGAATAGTCATGTCAAAAACAGGAAGAGGAAACCTTCAGAAGGTGCTATGGAAGAAAGATGCTGAGTTTATCCTGGTCGTATTGAATTTGAGGAAATGCAAACAATTCATTTGAAATACCCTAATGGGAGTTCCCGTTGTGGCTCAGTGGTTGGCGAACCCGACTAAGAACCATGAGGTTGCGGGTTCGATCCCTGGCCTTGCTCAGTGGGTTAAGGATCCGGCGTTGCTGTGAGCTGTGGTGTAGGTTGCAGATGCGGCTTGGATCCCGCGTTGCTGTGGCTGTGGTGTAGGCCGGCGGCTGCAGCTCCTGTTAGACCCCTAGCCTGGGAACCTCCATATGCCACGGGTGCGGCTCTACATAAAGGGAAAAAAAGACAAAAAAAAAAGAATGAAGTACCCTAATGGTCGGTGGGAAACACAGCTTTAAAGTATGCAGGATTTGGAATCACATTGCAGAGGGAAAAAAAAAAAAAAGAAGAAAGAAAATTTAGCCGTGGGGGTTGCTTTAATTTTAGTTTGCTTGCTTAAATTTTAGTTCACTTCAGCAAGTGTTTACTAAGTGCTTGGTATCTGACTGGTGATGTGTGGTGCGCTGCGGGGCCCTCCATGACCTGCTCTTGCCCTGCCTGTCCTCAGAGAGTCCAGTCTTCCCTACACCTCTCCAGCTCCTGCCCCACTTCTACCATTAAGGCTTTTGCAACCATTTGGTCACGTTAATCTCTTCCTGCCTATCTTAATGCACATAAAATTATCATTACAAAACTAGGCACTTAACCGTAATTAACCCAGGCACTGACTCTATCTTTGTAGTTTGACTATAAGCTCCTTGAGGGCAGGAAGCCTTCCTGCTTCCATCATCCTCAGAATTGAGGACCGTGAGTGCTCAGTAAAGGATTCTTGGCACAGTGACCGTCTGGGCAACACTGACGCTTCAGGTCCTAAAATAATCAGGGCACATCCAGAGAATGAAATATTCAGGAACATTGTTTTTAGCTCAGTGCTAATGGTCAGGCTGCTTCCAGGTGCATGTAGAAGTTAGGAATGGCAGGCTCTGAAATTATTTTTGACATAAATCAGGTCATCAGGAATGTACAGTTTCTGCCTGCAGCTATTCTTCAGGCTCAGGAGGCACAGAGGGTTCTAGCTAGTTCTGTTATAAATCTTAAATTTCTCAGTGCACTTTTCAGTTAATTCACCTGCAAAGGAAGATGTATTCATCACTGAGTTGTGAGCAGGAAGAGATTAATTTTAAAAGCAAGCAAAAGACAAGAGCCTAAACAGTCCACTAATGATGCCATTTTCCCATTTCCTGCTTTTGATGTATTGTGTGCCTGTGAATGATGGGGCAGTTCTGGAAATGCATGTTTCTTGGAGAAAATCCATTTCTATGCCTCGCAAAGCAGAACTACAGGTGCAGCAAGCGAGTAAACAGTACCAGCTGCTCATTGGCTAGGGTTCCTTAAAGAGATATTAAAGACCAAACCCAGGTTGGGAGGTAGTACAGAATCCCAGAGAAGACAGCAGTGGATTTTCATGACTTTGGCTGCAATTCTAGTCTCTCCGCCATAGAACAGTCTGCTCTCAAAGAGAATGCAGCATTCAAAGGCTGGATGTCGGGACGAGTTTCTGACCCTATCTATTCTGAAGATATTTAGTGACAGTATCTTGGCAGATACTGTTACTTAGCTGGGAAATTCATATTAGATTTACATAGTAAAGCTTTATTGGCTGATTTGGAATATGATGTAGAGTGTGTTAAAGTATAAACTAGTCACCAAAAAAAAAAAAAAAAGTAAATTCATATCATAGGTTCTTAAAAAAGATATTCCCAGGGAACCAAATGGACCTTTTTTGGTAACTTATATAACATGAATTCACATTTTTGTGTGTGACTAGTTTCTGCTTTTAGAAAAGGAGCCCTGTACAAAGTCTCAGAATCGAGAAGAATCTGGTATAGATATCAGAGGATCATGATTCTTCCTTCGTATACCATAAACTCACTTTTTTTATGATGAGTTTATGCTTTCAGAAAAGGATCCCTATTGAGAGTTTATCAGAATTAAAAGGAATAAAGTATGTGTCAGAGAGTCTCAAAAAGTGTTATGTAGTTGTCTGTTTGCTTTATTCTCACCAATTACCTTGTGTCGTATAACATCGTATGTTTAGTGCCACCAAGGATCAAGGGAATGAAGTGTCATTACATGTGACATAAACAGCCACAGATAACAAAACTGTTGCCTTTTGTTGCTCCTGAATCACTTTTGACATTTTATTACTTCACCTGACATTCTGAAACTTTGCATGAATTATGGGAAACAGTTTTCATTGAATGAAATTAGATGGAATTTTCATTAGGTTAATGAGGGTGGAAGATGAATTTACCATCTCTAAGATTTATATTTGATGAGTTTTTCCTACCTATATATCAAATTATAAAGCTTCAGAACTGCCTTTTTTTTTTTAACTTCACAGTAAATACTGTGGACCACGATGAGTCACTTGAGACTGCAAAACAAATGCTAAGAGAACACTCAGTGGACATGTCATGCCATTATCCCTTTTAAATGTAGAATCAGTGCTGCAGTCACCAGGTGTAATACAGTTTAACGCAATGCAGTTGACTCCAGTGTCACTGCCCTTGTGCTGGTATTGTCACATCATATACCCATTACTCCCTTCCCCTGTCAAGACGGGAGTGCAGAGGCTGGGTGAAAAGGTGAGTGAAATACCAGGGCACATTCCCTACAAGAGAGTAGAAGCCAAACTTTATTTTCAAACAGGATCTTTTCAGGTAAACAGCCTTTGCCCTGTTTTGTACCATCACTTTCTGTTTAGACTCTCTTGTGCCTGGAAAGAAGAAACTAGCAAAATGCAAGTTCCTTTTGCATGATTTCTTCTCCAAACTCCAGAATGCTTTTATGGGTCAATTTGTAGGAAACAGAAAGGACATTGCTTTGTGTATTGAAAGGAGGGTTCTGTGTATTCAAAGGCAACCTTGGTAACCCATAATCTGCCTTGCCTCTGAGTGAGGTGTTGCAGAAACAGACAACTAAGCAGCTGCTAAAAGGCAGCCGTAATGCTTCATGAGTTGCTGCACACACTGTATCTGAACGTTCTCATTTGCACAAAGCAGTAACACTCATGTTGCCATCAAGAGCAGGTTTTGTGTTTTGCCGTACAATAGGGAATTTTTCTGTATTATCCAGGTTCCTACTCAAATACCTTTCCCAAGTAATCCTGTAGTTTCACTCTAATTCTACCTTGGCTCTGATCTAGAGCAGCTCTGAGGAGAGCTCCTGGGATCTTTGCATGTCCATGCAGCACCAGTATCGTAGCAGGTTACTGAATGCTGTTTCCACCCCACCCCATCCCCAGCTGTGAACCAGTCTAAGTGCGTAGTTCCCACGCATGTGTCATCTATTTGGGTTTGGGCGTTAAAGGGCATCTGAATGGTTTCTGGGGACTGGCCAGCTCAGGGATGTGGCTGGGACCTATGAGGTGTGATCTGTCAAGGAAACATAGCAGGTGTATACAGAAGTATTGTGTTAGACAGGGTCTTTGAGCAGAGAAGAACGATATACAGAGCAACCTGTGCTGCTACCAGGAAAAAACAAATAGTGAAAGCTAAAGATGACATTTAAAATGGGATAGGCAGAAAACATTTTTGGGTTTTGCTGTTATTGTTGTTCTGAGTTTTCTGTTTATTTGTTCTTAGCTATAAACGTGAAAACTTTTTTTTTAAGTTCCCTCGTAGGGAACCTCAAACACTTCAAGTGTCATAAACCTCAGACTACTTTCCTAGGGATGATTTCAAGTAGAACTGAGAGTTGGAAACCAAGGTTGGTCACAAGGACTTTTTCTTCGTTAAAATTTCCCATCTTCAGGGTTCTCTGTGTCTGATTTGGCAGCTTCAGCCAGGAATGATCCAAGTAGCTTTCATCTCATTGGTTTTCACTTCATTGCTCCTGGCTTTCTTGGGAATTGTTTAATTGGTTTACTATTGTCTCACTGGCAGGAGTCCACAAAAGGGACTCATTTCTAAACCGAGATCTTCCTCTTCAACCCTGAATGGGTTTATTAAGCAAATGCATCCCCTTGACCAGTGCAACCCTTTGTATAAACATAAACATGATTCTGGACTAGCTTCTTTACCTGTACACTTACAAAAAAAAAAAAAAAAATATATATATATATATATATATATATATATATATATATATATATATACTCCTATATATATATAGGAGTTCTTGTTGTAGCTCAGCAGGTTAAGAACCTGACATAGTGTCCATGAGGATGCCCTGTCCTCACTCAGCGGGTTAAGGATCAAGCATTTCTGTGGCTCTGGTATAGGCCTCCAGCTACAACTCCATTTCCAACTTCCAGCCTGGGAACTTCCATAATGCCGCAGGTGTGGCCCAAAAAAGAATGAAAACAAAAAGGAACTCTCTTGAATTAAAAAGATTGATAAGCTTAGCCCAAGGTCTTTTCCTAAAAAAATCTTGGAATCTACTTATGTGAAGGACTTTGTCCAAAATGGTGTTTCTCTTCTCATTTCGCTTAGTCCTCTGCTTTGAGAATGTGCAAAACTCTTGAGAAAGGTGTGTTTACATCTTAGGACTTACCAACTAGGATACAGTTTTAAGCAAGAGAGAGTATTGTCTTAATAGCACAGAGATCCAGGAAAAAAAAATCCCCTTTTTAATAGAAATTTGTTTATTTTTGCCTTTATCAAGAAGGTGTTTGTTTTCTAGGCCCCAGGATCTGCTGATTCAGGCAAAGGCATCTAAAGAACCTGAGGATGTGTGTGAGTGTTGGGTGCTTTCTGGCTGAAACAAAAACATTCTTGGGGCTCTCTGTGACCTTCAGCACAACTTTAGAATTAGATGTCTGTTGGAGGCAGCAGTTGCAGCTTTATTGCCTGCAGGTATGTTGGATCCTGCTGCTTCTGCTTGCACTGCTTTCTGAGCACACTTGTGTGTGTTTTGTTTTCTGGGCTTACAGAGTTTTAAAAGTAGCACAGAATGTACTAAGATAGGCTCAGCTGGAGATGACTAAAAGGAAATCTTGGGGAAACTGGCAGATAGCTGTCCACTAGTGTGAAACAGGCACAACTGAAGTTCCTTTGGTCTTCTGTAAAAGCAGGCAGTTTCCTTCCAAGCAGTTAAAGTGAGGTTGACAACCTGAATTGCAGACCAGTAGCTTTGCTACTCATATTTCAAGGTTTCGGGGAATAACTCTTCTCAAAGTGTATCTGTTGAATGAAAAGCAAAACAATACTAGATACTAGCTGACATTTATTGAACATTTATTGTAAGCCTGAAACTGTGCTGAGCCCTCTTAATACATCATCTCATTTTAATTTTCACAACAATCCCTAGGTACTAGGTGCTCTAAATACCCCATATGTAGATAAGAAAAGAAGAATGGAAAGTTTAAATAAATTATCCACAGTGACACAAGTATAGCAAAGTGGCAGAGCTAAGATGAAAACACAAGACTCCAGAAACCAAGCTCTAATAAAACTTTTGAGGCCTTTGATGATTGAGTTTATTTCTTAGGCAGGTCTAAACTTGGGTTTAGGATGTAGAGTACCACTAGGAATTAGTGAAAACCATCTTGGCCAGCCAGCAACTTTTTGGTAGGAGAGAATGCGTTTTTTCAGCCAGTTATCCTCACACTTTCATTTGCTTTAATGGTTATTTTTCTTACCTTTCCTTATTTTTGTTTCTTCCTCCTGCAAGAGTTGATATATTTTTCCTTCCATTAATTTCCCAATTTTTTCTTAGTCTCCAAGATTTTGAGTTTTGCCATCTTCTCTCTTGTTACTATTCTAGAATAAACCATTCATCGCATTACTGTGAAACCCACTCTCTCCTTATATGTGGAGGAGAAGGGATAATATATGAGATGGTATAAGCTAAAGCCATCCCTTTTCATTTTCTTTTATTCCCTTCCCATAAGAAAGGGGAAAAAAATTCTTCCTGCCATGCAAAAGGGGGAGGCACTGAAGTGTTGTTACCAAACCAAACTCAGTTCCACTCAGCCACATGCAATGAAGCCAACATACTGATGCCAGAATGTGGTGAAAGAAAGTGAATTTATTGTAAGCTATCATACAAGTAGCCTAGGACAGCTAGTGCTGAAAAAGCCCAGACTCTCCAATGGGTATGGGTTTCAACAAAGCATTTGAAAAGTTCTGGTGAGGGAGGAGGTCTCAGGATGTGTGATCAGCTCATACACAGTTCTCTGATTGGCTGATTGTGAGGTAACAGGGCAGTGTCACAAGGGTTAACATTATCAGTCTTTAGGCTCTGGGAGACTTGGTAATATTCCTGAATTCCAGGATCTCGGTTTTGTATGATTAAGATCTCAGTCCCTTAGTCCACCATTTTGTTGCAACAGACTCAATTAGAAGTGTTTGGAGGAGTGACAACCTGAACTTTAATAGACAAAATAGATCTTATCCCCTAAGGAATTCAAGAAAATAAACCTGAAAAACAGTCTGGACCTGGCTAGTAGAGGAGACTTACTATACCCAAATAGCCAGTTATCTAACTTTATCTAAATAGGTTTTAACTTCAGATGTGGTATTATAAGTAATGGGAGCTAATGGCCACTGCACATCTCCTTTTTCTGCTAACATCTAAAGCAATCTCATTTCCAAAAATTTAATAGTTATAAGAGGTGACCTTGAAGTCATAAGGTTGTAGCTGCCATCTGCTAGCAGCCATTGCCTTAAGAATAGCTAGTGACCTCCCGAGTCTGACACTGCTGGGAAAACTCCTGTTTTCAACAAGACAGGAATGTGTCAGAAATCATGTCCACACTGGCCACCTAGATTTACCTTTGGATATCTGAACCACAGCTACTTCACTTTAACTTTCAAATGTGTTCCCCTCCTCAATGGCCAAAGTAGATGTACAATGCATATCTGAAAGGCACAAAATGGGCAACTGTGGTCAGTAAAGTTTTAAGTTAAACCATGTATAAACCAGTGTGACTTTACCATACCTCAATAAGTACGGTCGTTTTTTTTTTTTTTTATCCTTTCCCCTTTTGATTGTAAATTTTTCAGTACAAAGCATTGATGATCAAAATAGCTGTCCCTTGAAACCAGGGTGGTTGCTCCTGCCCCAGGTCTAAGTCCAATCATGTCCCTTGGTGCTAGGCCTAATATATATATAGTATAGTTCTCCACACTGTGCTAAAAATAATCAGATGTAACAAACAAATACAGAGGTTTGCTGGCCTTTGTATTTTTCATAAGCTATTCCATTAAAGAGTGAACCTGGGAATTACAGGCAAATAACCAACAAGGTTGTTTTATTACCTAATCATTTAGTTATAGTTCATAAGGTCTTAGGGAAAGAGTTAAAATTTATCACTAAAATATGTTTTTAACATCATCTGATATTAAGTATTGGTCACAGGGTGTTCATACCCACCCCATTGCTAGTAACATTAATAATGGAAATGAGTATTTTATATATGTGTAGTAAATAGGTTTTTCATTCTTTTATCCATAATGGAAAATAAAGTTTCAGTACATTTGGTTATATGATATTTTAAACTACATAGTAAAATGCAATGAACCAGTAGGCCGACACACTATATTGGAAATAGTTGGAATAAATTTGGTAGGTTGTGTTTATCTACACACTAAATTTTTATCGTTTGAGAAATACTGAGTAGTTGCACCAAAGGTGATTGATAACTGAGTCCATTCATTAGATATATTTTCTTCCCAAAAAAGTCAACAAAGCATAATTATCACACAAAGTAGAAGTGAAGAAATAAGTGTTTCAGAACACTCAAAGAGGTCACACCAAGCCTATATTCTTAAGAACAGTGATCATTATACAACTTGTCCTGGGTTTTACTAACTACGTATGCATGGTTAGAATTAGAATCTGGAAAAGGCTTTAATCAATAGCCTTATGATTATTACAATCTAATTATCAGAGGAGTTAATAATATCTATTAATTTTGAAATTGTCATGTTTCTATTTTTGTCAGGCCAAATATTAATTGTTTTTGGCAAAAGAAGAAACTAGTTTTACCTGACATTTTTTGCAAGGCCTATTCTGGATTATTTTTTCTGCTAGTACAGAGACTATCTAACTGGATTTAGTCTAATTTTCTAAGTGTTAGTTAAGGATAACTTAATGTTTTATTTTTAATTTTAATAAGTTAATTTAATATTTAAACCTACTGTCTTACATGAAGTGTGAATAAGTTGCCCGGTTTTAAAAAATCAATTTTATTTTACTTGTTTTCCTTTATATAAGGAACACAAATGCTGAAGACTGGGATAATAATGATTTCATGATTATTGAAAAGTGGAAAGTACAGTAAGTGGAAAAAGTAAATATTCACTTAGATATCTAGATATTTTGTCTACATAGAGCCAAAAGCTTTTTTTTTTTTAATCTTGATGCTTTCCTTTGGATTTTAACTTTTACTTTAGTCTGTTTTCTACTCATCCTTAATTCTCACACACCAACTGTGTGTAAATAGTGCCTGACTGCTTAAGAACTCAAGTGAGTACATGCCCTCAAATCATCAAATTTCACATCATAAAAATATACCTTAATATGTATACTTAATGTTTTAAGTAATAATTGTTGGGGAGAAAAACTTTTCTCTAACCTTCTAGGTTCTTCTGGCTGGTCTAAGAATTAAATTGACAAAAGACAGGTTAACAAGAGAAAATCAAAGAGAAGTTTAATAACATCTATACATGGGAAAGACCCAACAAAACTAAGTAACTCACCAGAATGACCAAAGCTGTCACCTTAAATACCATCCACAGCTCAAAACAAAAAAGAATGTTGTAAGTGGGAGTCTGTTAAGAGAGGTTACCAGGAAAAGCAGAATAAACAAGAGTGGGGTTATGCAAATTTAGCCTTGCCTGATCCATTGGTAAGAGTTTCTAGAGATTTAGTAAATTTCTTCCTGGTACTATAAGAGAGTTGCCCTAACAAATGGAGATTTCCGTTATAAACTTGAATATTTCTTACAAAACATTACTGCCCTTACTATGTTTTCATTTTTTCCCATTTCTGATGTTTCATAAAAAATAACCAGCTTAAAATAGTTGATTTGCCAAAGAGGCATCTTTATAGGTAGGAATTCTGTTCCCCTACAAAATAAAATGCAGCTATGTGCTTATGGTATGTGAATCGTGGTATCTGTATTTGCCATAGTCTAAGATCACCTTTGTCATTTACTACTTGTCATTCTTTCAATCCCAAGATTTTGTTTTCTTTGCTTTGACTGACTGGTTTTATAAATAACTTCGGGAGGGGAAGCTTTTGGTTAGACACCTACATGTAAAACTATTGATATGATTTGCAAACACAATAAAATGCCAGATAAGCATTTAAAACTGCTTTAATTTTGTCTTTGAGAGGGAACTGCCAGCTTCCATATTATAATCAGACTGAATTTTAAAAGTGAGTTATCGACCACTGCTTTCCTTTCTCTAATTAGCAGTTATTAGCATCTAAAGAAAGTCAAAAGAAAACAGGTGAACTGTAACCTGCCTTCACACCATCAGTCCAGCTTTTGAAAAGTCCTCCTGTTTGCAAGTGTATCAAATAATTACCAAACCACTCAGGCACACATTCCCCTAAATGACGTTAGTAATGGTAGAGGCTAGTCAAAAGTTCATTGAATCAGCAGGGAGTGTAATGAAGGCATTTTTAAACCAAATAGGTGTTTTCTTTCTCTTAAAAAAAAAATGCATACCTTACTGATTCCAAGGGGAAATTCTCATAGAGAAGCTATGAATCTATATACCAGAACCTGTGAGATGAGTCAGAAATAGTATCATATGCTCAGGCAAGCCTAGGCAAAATTGTGTGTTGGGCACTTTGAACTTGGTGGAACCTTCTTTCTGGGATATCTGCCTTTCTCTTTCTCCAGTAACCCCTCCTTTCGAACTTGGAGGAACTTCGTCACTAGTGATCTTGGTTTGAAAGCTATCCTCCGTTGAGGTGTGCATTTTGAATACATGCCCATTGACCACATATGGGAGCAGAATTTGCCACCCTGGAACATGTGTCTTTGATATCTTCATTATTTTAAGCTGGTTATTTTCTAAGTAACAGCAGACATGGGGGAGATTCTGAAAACTAAGTAGGATTTACCCTTTGTAAGAAACATTTACATTTGTACGTGAACTCTCCATTTGTAAGGGTTTCTCCCTCTCTGTGCCTGGAAGAGGAGGATGACCAAATCTAGAACCACTTATCAATGAAGAAGGCAGTGACTTGACTCTGCTTCACCATCACCCTGGTTTACTGTGCTTTACCTGGCAACCTCCAGAAACTCTCCCTACCCTCACCATCCTCTTCTGTCTTAGGCTGAAGACGGCATTGAGGGCTTCAGCCATGTTGGGAGTTACTCAGTTTTCTGGGTGTCTCCAACTATACGTGTTATTAAACTTCTGTTTGATTGTTTCCTGTTAATCTAATGTTAATTTAAATATTAGACCAGCCAGAAGAACCTAGAAGGGTACAGAAAAATTTCTTCCTCCCTTACAACCACACCACATCATTGTGTTTTACTAGAGTTCTAAGACCTAAAAAATTGGGATTTTGAAGGACTGTTGGTCTACTGGGAAGAATCTCAGAAAACAAACCAACTGTAACACTTTGGAGGACACATCCCTGCCTGCCCTTAGGCTTCCCTCTTCAAAAGTGTTTCGGAAACTTTCCTTTTCTCCATTGCCAGCTTTATTGATGGATTTTCCCCCTGTACATTTGTAAGGGGTGGTCAATTCTGCTACTTCATCCTAACATGACAGAAGGTAAGGAACTTCTGAGCTTCATCGTTAGAAGAAATAGCTTCAAATCCAAAAACTAAATATATTCAGAAGTGTAGGAGTGTTTTTCTCTAATTGTTATAGGCTTCTGGGAACACCAACTTTTTAAATTAGTACTACACTCAGACAACTAGGGTAATTTTATTATTTATGTATTTAGTCCATTTTAAAATGAAATCTATCCTCTGTCGAATAGTTTAGCTGAGGAATCTGTGTGCACATTTACATGTGTGTTCTTAATTTCTGTGTATTTCTTTTCTGTCATCAGTCTTAGCACACACCATCCCCTCAAAGAAAAGGCTTCCTCTGGACAGTAATATAGCTTGAGCATTATAATGTTTACATAAAATGTAACACAAAGACCAGAATCACCTGGGGATTTGTTAAAAATGCGTAATCTCAGGCTTCGCCTCAGGTCTACTGAATCAGAATCTGAGGTTCAAAATGATTACTTAATGAGGTGTATACTTTAAAGTTTGGGGAACGCCACTCTAAAGCATGCCTTAAGAGAGGCAGTATAACCTAATAACAGTTAGGAAGATTCTGGATCCAGAATGCCTAATTCAACTCTCGACTCCACTGTCTACTAACGAGGTGATTATGATGAGCATGTCACTTAAAAAAATCCCTCATTTCCACAAAAATAAGAATACTTAAATAACACATATCTTTGGATTCTTAGGATGATAAAATGAGAATGTGGCACATAATAAATATCTATATAAGTTTTAGTCACTTATTAAATATGACTTCTAGCGTTATTTCATAGTAATTATTGTTATTAAAAATTTTGCCTTTTTTGATAAAATGTCTTGAAAAAATGACATCCAAATTGCTAAGAAATAGCACTAAGAGTTCCTATTATGGCTTAGCAGTAATGAACCTGACTAATATCTATGAGGATGTGAGTTTGATCCCTGGCTTCACTCAGCAGGTTAAGGATCCTACTTTGCTGTGAGCTGTGGGGTAGGTCGCAGATGAGGCTTGGATCCTGCTTTGCTGTGGCTGTGGCGTAGGCCAGCAACTGCAGCTCCTATTCAACCCATAGCCCGGGAACTTCCATATTCTGTGGACGTGGCCCTAAAAAGCCAAAAAATAAGAAGAAAAAAAGAAAAAAGGAAATCACACTAATTTAAAACACTAATTTAAGGACAAAAAATACATATTTATTCTATTTTTTAATTGCGTGGTGCTAGCGAAGCCAAGGCTATATTCTCAATCCATCAGCTTTTCATGGGGAAAAAAAAATCCATTTTTCCACTGTAGTTTCCAGTAGAGAAACTACCTCTCCCAGACCCCACTGAAACCTCTGCCACTAAGTTCTTCCAGCCTCTTAACCACAGTATGACATCTAATAAATGTTTGACATTGCCTAAAATTGCTTATGAGAAAAAAATAAGAAAAATTTGTCAGCCACAACACCAAACAAAGAGCAGAAAAACAATGAAAAGGGTGTAGGAATGGTGGAATGTTCTGATGATGTTTGGGTCAGTTATAAAAACATATTGTGGTTGTTTAGTAACATTTTTGAAGCCACATGTGTTTTTCAAGTACCCTTTCCCTACTTGTGTTTCAGAGCAGAATGACTTACTACCTCAGCACTCATTATAGAAACCAAATTATAAATCAGATTTGACTAGGGGTTTAAATCATAATGAAGTTCATGTCTCTTATCTGGAATGCATTTTTTTAGGTATTTAATACTTACACCTGTGTGCTAAAGTACCATCTTAATGCTTCCATACTTTACTAACATTTTTTAAGAAATTTAGCTTTTTATTAGTAAGATGAGCATTTTATCTGCCATAATACTGTATGGTAAATGTGTAGACATGTGTGCTGTACCCCATCTCAGAGACCCAGAGGTGTGGAGACTAAGCAGGGGTCCTGTGTCTCTGAATCTTGAATCACTTAGCACTTGGTGAGGGCTATAGAAGCCTTACCGTGTCAGAGGCAGTGACCTACTCAGTGCTGTTGAGTCTTTGTCCAGCAGGTGGGCCTAAGGAGGTCTCTCCATTCTGAGTTAGAATTACAAAGCCCTCTAGCACTGCACAGCCTCTTGTATCACCATTTATCTCCTATCCAGTAGTAGGTGATCTCAGGCTTTCCCAGATCTCATGCTGAATATGAATAGACCAGTTTTTCAGGAAGGCACTTATAGTGCAGACACAGATGTACCGCCACGCACCACCCCAGCTCTACCCTGTGTAAATTCTGTGACCTCAAACATATTCTCTTTATTCTTTCTTTTTACAACTTTTAATTTGGACTGGATTTTTTCTAAAATTTTGTCTTCGTTTAAAACAAAAGAAAACCAGAAATTATTTTTATAAATAATAGCAATAGATGAAAAATTAATTTAAAAATATTTATTGAACCTATTTACATGTTCAGTTCTTAAAATCAACATAAAGAAAGTCTAATGAGAAAGGGGTAATGATTCTTTGGGAGAAAAAGAAGTAGAAGAACCATGCGACTGAATAGTAGCAGCTGAAATAGTATCATTAGAACCAGGAGTCTGTTTTGTGCAAGACTACTTTTTAATAATAAATTTGAATTAACTAATTAGATAATAATGAACCCCCCATCCATTAGCAACGTAGAATTTAGTTTAAAATTCACATTGGTTTTCATCTTATGTCTACCCTTCAATGCTGTATGAATTTGGGAAAGTCCATTTCTCTTCACTTTAGTTCTCTTATATGTGTAACCAGAGATAATGTGTGTCAGCCATGAGTGAATTGTTTTTATGTCTTTGCACATTACGTTCACCTTCTAGAAATAGGATATAGAAAATTATCCTGCAAAGTCAGAAAATAATGAGGTCAATTGGTAAGTGAAAGAAGAAATTATGTCAAGATTCATATTGTCACAAAAATCACTTGCACGTAACAAGGTTAATATTACATTCTGCTTATTTTTGTAAAAATACATATATCATCTGAAATATCAACTGTATTACTTAAGGTTTTTTTTCTTAATTTTGGTAAGAACACTTAACATGAGATCTACCATCTCATAATTTTTGAAGTGCACAATATACTGTTAATAACTCTAGGCTCCAGAGTTCTATACTATCACCTACTTTGCAGAGTCATTTTGATGAATGAGAATACACATTTAGCAACTGGCACAATGGGTAGGTACTCAATTGTGGGTTAATTTCTTCTCCACATTGAATGCAAGGCTCTATGCTCTGCAGCTTATGCTTGGATTTGTTTAGGGCTTTGTCCCTGATGAGATTCTGTTCTGTAACGTTTAAAGCTACAGTGTCTACTAGAACCTACTTGAGAATCAAGTTCTAAGTACACTCTTGAAGTATACATTAAAGTTGACCTAACATATTTCTTCCTGTTCAAGTACCCTTTTGAAATTTTCCAGTTTTGTCCTCTTGGCTTGATATTTCCCTTCTGACTGAAGCTTAAGAAAAATATATCCATTAAAAATATCTACTCTAAATTTCCATGCAAGTCCATTTATGAAAATAAGATTTGTTGGAGTTCCCTTCGTGGCTCAGTGGTTAACGAATCTGACTAGGAACCGTGAGGTTGCGGGTTCGATCCCTGGCCTTGCTCAGTGGGTTAAGGATCTGGCGTTGCCGTGAGCTGTTGTGTAGGTTGCAGACGCGGCTCAGATCCCGCGTTGCTGTGGCTGTGGCGAAGGCTGGCAGCTACAGTTCCTGTTAGACCCCTAGCCTGGGAACCTCCATATGCCGCAGGTGTGGCTCTAGATAAAAGGCAAAAAAAAAAAAAAAATAAGACTTGTTTCTCACAACCCCTATAAGATGCATAAATAAAATGCTCTATATGAGCCCTGTCTGTGTTTTCTATCATTGTTAGTCTTTTTTTTTTTTTTTTCCTTTTCTCTTTTGGTTGCC
>PVHT020000173.1:2082580-2114017 GCA_004024745.2 Catagonus wagneri | reverse complement strand
ATCAGGACTGCAACTGCTGGCCTACACCACAGCCACAACAATACCAGCTCGAAGCTGTGTCTACTACCTACATTGCAGCTCCCAGCAACGCCGGATCCTTAACCTATTGATCAAGGCCAGGGATCCAACCCATGCTCTCATGGATACTAGTCGGGTTCATTACTGCTGAGACACAACCTTTAATGTGTAACTAGAATGATTTCCTCAACCCCATACTAACTCAAGTATGGCCATTAGAAGTAAATCTTTTCAAATCTTCTCAAAACAAAAGTAAATTATGTCTCTGTTGGCCACACATTTGCCACTTAAAAGCTAAGAAAAACAAACAACTGGCATGATTTCCTCCAACAAAAATCTGCAGCTTTTACCCCCATTAGCTTGCTACACAAAGATAATCAGTGGAATTTACTTTTTTTTTTTAAATTTTCCCCATCTTTTATGCCAGAAAAGCCAGTCTTGCTGATCTATGTCTTGTTTCCAGGGTTTTCCCAAGAGTCCTCCTTCTAGATGGGAATTACATCAGTAATCTCCCAGTCCCTTGGCAAGGTGACTGTTTGCAATAACAGCTTACACATTTGTTGAAAGGCTTCGCAGTTTCACCCTTGAGTTCCTTCAGAATTCTTGGGTGAATGCCATCTGTTCCCAGTGATTTATTTACGTCGAGTTTGTCAGCTACACTTGGTAGACCTTTCATCCTCTTCACCTTATGATCTATCACCTCTAACCTGTATGCTTCCAACTTTCCCCCTTCCTTTTGCTCTTTTTCCCAATCTTCCTTATTGCTCAAAAACTCATCGTTAAAAATAAGGTTCAAAGTCATCTTACTATGTAAGATCATCTTTCATTTTTGTTAAGTCAAGTTACATGGCCACAGTATGAACTTAACTTCTAGGTAAAATTTTGCTATCAGTGATAATTAGAATGAGCCATCAGACTGAAAGGATGGAAGGAAATCAAGGTCCTTGAGACTATCCTTTTATTATAACTACTAACCATTCCCAGAAAATAGGGAAGGATCAATGAAATAGGAGTTTCAGTCAATATAACGTTTTCCAGAAGAGGCAAAAATTTTCACTTTAATCTTTGTAAGTCAAGTTAAACAATGTAGATAGGCATGCAGGTTGTTACCTCCCAGTGTGATTTAAGGCTTCATTTTGAATAGAGTATTCTTAAAAGAGGCTGAGTATGTTCTTAAACTTTATTTGGTTTTTATTTCTCAAGAGAACAGTTGTTTGTTCTGATGGCCTTCCCATTTTTTTAGTTTACATTTTTTTTTTTATTGGAAGCACTCCCCAAATTTCTCAGTTCATGGAATAAGTCTTTACTTCTTGTTCCTCACTTCCTGCCAAAAACCATTGGTGTGTACTGTTTGGTAATTGCCACTGTTAGGCCCTCTGAAGGACTGTTATTCAAGTGTTAGATTTAGTGATTCTAGTTACTGTTGTTCTGCTAGCAATAAAAAAGCAAATTATGAGCAGGCTTTCAACAAACAGTCCTTTATTGGGGCCAAAACTACCCTGGACTAACTCCACCCTAAATCGTTGTGACAGACTACTATAGAAACACAAAAAGGTTTGAATAATAACAGGAACTCTAAAGTAACAAAACAGCTAGTGTGCTCCAGTGTCCTCTGGCATCACCATCCAATGAGGACAAATTAGGTCACCTTAACATTAGTGCCTGCTTAGACCAGGCTCTCTCTGGTCAGTAGGACCTTGCCCCCCTTTCTGAAACCTTCCACAGGTATTTCTGAGATGTTTTAAACAGTGTGGTCTGCCATCATCAGGCTCTATGCAAGCTCAGCCTGCTTTTCCCTATGCAACTCAACTGTCCCATTCTCATTGTCCTCTCCTTATTAAGCTGATTGGGGCATCCTCAACAGAGCCTTTTGTGGTGGTGTTTGTCACACTGTTAGTTGATGTGCATAAGGTTCTGTATTTCCCTGTGCCCAAAGCTGCCAGTTTCCCAGGTATTCAAGTGTACTTGAATTCTCTGTAAAGGTTGAGAAAATGCCTGTTCTCCCTCTTCCCTATAAAGGCAGCCTAGCTTAGTCCCAGACTCAATACCAGAAAAGGAAACTTTCCAAAACTCAGCTCCTTTAGTTAGTGTCTCCTCTTAACCTATCTCTCCTTAATGGTTTTAAACTCATTCAAAAGTTTTGGTGGAAGTAGATTCCAAGATGTTATCCCACTCTTCATTGTTCTTATTAGCCTCTGTCTCCTTACACGCACGTGTGCGCGTGCGCACACACACACACACACACACACACTCATAAATAAGCCTGTGTGCGTATTTAATAATGAACACAGATCAACAGATTCTGGAAGAGTTACAACCAATTCTAGGAAAAAAATGCCTGGTCTTTAGTATAGGCTCAGCAAGAACATCCTTCTTTATTAGTATTTATCCAAGGTTCCCCTTGCCAGGCACACAATTGCTCTTTTTAGCTGACAAAAAGAATCTACCTTTGTTAGTACTGTTATGAATGCTAAGAATGATCTGGCATCCCATTAAGAATTAGAGGTTGGGCCCAAGCCACTTGAACTTGGACTTTCAAAATGCCCATACATATCCAGAAGCCTTGAATGACAACTAATTCACCTTCTGGAAATTTCAGGCTAATCAATATTTACTGAGATTGGACAAAGTCTAAGAGCTATCTATAATGAACTTCCTAACTTCTAGGCAACCTGCCATCTTTTTTGAGGTGGTGGAGGTTATTACTTTATGACCTCCTTCTTATTGCAGTATTTAAACCTTTACTTGCTGTTTCTCAGCAAGGATAAAAATTGTATTATTAGTATCAATACTACTAGTCCTACTCTCGCTATTACTTCCTACTTTCATTTCCTCTCATCATATGCCAGGCTTTATGCTAAGCACAATCATTTTAGCATGTCATTAAACCCTCACAACAACATTCTATTGATTAATTAATTAATTAGTTTTTGCTTTTTTAGGGCTGCACCTTTGGCATATGGAAGTTCCCAGGCTAGAGGTTGAATCAGAGCTGCAGCTGCAAGCCTACACCACAGCCACAGCAACTTGGGATCCAAGCCACATCTGTGACCTATACCACAGCTCACAGCAATCCCGGATCCCCGACCTGCTGAGCAAGATGAGGGATCGAATCTGCATCCTTATGGATTTTAGTCCAATTCATTTCTGCTGTACCACAACGGGAACTTTACAACATTTTAAAATAGATTTTATTTACATTTTGCAGATGAGAATACTGAAACTCACAGTACTTTCAAACATAACCATTATCAACTTCCCTAAACAGGGAGATTAGTTTACACAGCATCATGTAGTGCTATACCATCCAGTAGGGTAGCCTCTAGCAATGGTGATTATTTACATTTAAATTAATTAAAGTGAAATTAAAGTCATTTTTTCATCCACACTGGCAGTATTCCACAATCTCAATAGCCATGTATATTAGCTGCCGTATTGGACAGTACAGGCTATAGCATGTTTCTGTCATCTGTACAAAGTTCTGTTGAATGGCACCAATAGTCCTCTCTTATCCTTGCCTTAGTTGCTCTGTTTTCAGTTGAAAGCATCAGTGTTCTGAGTTTTCCTGTCACATTCATCTTCTTTGCCTTCTGGTGCCCTTCCATCCTGCTGACTGATCCCAGCCAATGTTAATATAGCTTCATCTATTTGTGAGTATATCCTCCTCTGATAAGTTCCATAATGCGCTTGGTTATTGCTTACCAAGAAAGTAGGGAATTTCAACCATTCTTTCAGTTATAAATATTTAGTTCACTAGTGTCCATTTTATGCTCTGTTATATTGCATTTCTCTTTGTATTTGCAGTAAAATTTGTTTCAGGGTGAATCTTGGTGTAACCTTTTGGAAGATTTTATAAATAAGAATTAAGCTCATCATGTGTTGGACCAACCATTCTCCTAACTTAGTTGAGGGGCAACACAATAGAGAAATATCACCAGGTCCTCAGATGAACAACAGTGACAACTGCTGCCTGATGACAGTGATTATAACTTACCATAAGTGGGGAATTGCATCTCACTTTCATAGGTGCATATTTTAAATGTGAAAAGAATAATTCATGTTAGAATTGATGAAACGTGAAAGCTTTGAACCTAAACCTACCCTGAAATCTGTTTGACTGTAGACAGTTTGCCCAACTTCTTCAAACCTATTTCCTAGTCAATAAAATAAGCACAGTCATGTCTGCCCCACAGAATAATGGTGTTATTCAAATAAAGTAATATATGTAAATGACTCAGTATTTATTAAGCACCTATTATATACTCGGTGTTGTTCTGTGGGTTGGGAGCACTTGGGTGAATAAAACTTTGTCTTATTCTCAAATAACTCCCAGTCTAGGATGAGAAACAAACAGGAAAATAAAGAATATATTGCAAAATAACAAGTATTATATGACTAAGTAAAAGACTGAAGGTATGGCACTAAGGCAGGAATGAGTCGTAAACTTTTGGAGATGGACATAAAAGCAGCCAAGGGAGGCTTGTCAGAGAGGTCTGTGGATGTGAATTCCTTCCCTTCCACAACTGCGTGAGTGAATGTCTTAGGGCAGAGGCAATGAATGATTTAGTTAGGAAATTGGCTTATTTTTTTTAGATCATCAGAGCAAGAATGGATCATTTCAGGAGTCTTTTCCTGGTTTCCTTCAAAATAAAATAATAGGCTTTCAATATATTAGTCTCGGGAAGTGGAATGATGGATAGTAAAATCTTCACTCTGCCCCGCCCCAAGGCAGCTATATTTATTTACTTACCTGAAATAATAAAAATGGATTTGTACTTCCTGATTTCATTACTTCCTTTTGTTAGGATTCTTTTGTAAGAAAAACAAGATTATTTTTAGGTTTTCAGTGACCACCATTCTCTGCCTTATGTCTATTACGCCATTTAATCCTAAATTTAAAGTTATTTTAGGACACAAAAAAGTATTTCGCATATGCCACTTTAAACCATACCTAATACAATCTAAGAACCCCACTGTTCTTGATCATAAGTCCCAAAGTAAAGTGATTTGATATAAATAAAATATATAGTGTTTGAATCATTTAAGTGTCAATATTCATTTTCAAATTCTGTAGGTAGTATAAAGGATGCCTATTTAATATGTAGCTCTAATGCAAATGCATTTATTCTTGTGCACCAGATGCCCTCTGCATTTTTGAACTCAGCCCTGGTTTACAACATCAGAGCCCTGCTCATCCACCTATCGCACCCACACGTCATGCCACTGCCTATGGGAGTCTTTTTTTCTTTCTTCTAGCTAGTCTTCTCATTGTTCCCACATACTCATTTCACTTCAGACCACGTTCTGTCTTGTCAACAACTCCCTTGATGTTGTTGCTTCAGACATCTGTTTGCTCTCACATACTGGCCCATTCCTTCATGCAGCAGGTAACATCGGCGCTCCCTATTACCCAAGATGCCACCTTCCAGCTTCTCTATCCTGTCCCTGGGACTGGGGGTCCCATCAACAGCCCTGCCTCCCAGAAATCTCTACACATCCTGAAACCCTCATACCTCACCAACATGTAAAGGACTGGACCACGTCCCAGCCCCAAAAGATGAAACATTGACTATTAAAGCTAACAACATTTGAACTTCACTTTATCATCTTGAGGGTAATTATGGTTCGTGTTGAAGGTCTTACAGAACATCTGGTTAAATGTTTACAGACCTTTAAAACCATTACCACCACGGCAGACAGATGTACTTTCTTCTACCTATGGGTCTGGGAATGTCTTCTTTATGGTGCATGGTGCTGCCTTTGGGACTCCTCGAGACATTTGCCAGAAATATTTCTTTCTATTTTATACCTTAGAGTCAGAAAATAGGAGCAGAGGAAATATGTTCCATGCTAAATTACATAAGATTTCCTTCCATAAAACTAGCCTTATTATTTTGAACTTGAGGCATTATGTTTTAGCATGTATTTAGTGCATACAGAAAGAATTTTTCCTAAAATGTCTCTACTTAATATATTCTGTATTCAGAGCTAGCATAATGTCTTCATCTCACTTATGAATATTTATAAGCCTTTTGAGATACAGTCTACCTATTTTTGAAGACTGCACCCTATTCCCATGCCTTCTGTATGACCTCAGTGTTTGACCTAGGAAGACAGTTAGCACATGTAGATGGAATGAACGTCATTGAGAATTTATACAGTCCTATAGGTCTTGAGATTCCCTGCTTAGTACAAAATAAATTAACAGCATGCTGATATAATTTGATCTTAGTCCTTTTTTTCTCTTTTTAGGGCCGCACCTGTGTCATATGAAAGTTCCCAGGCTAGGAGTCAAATCGGAGTGGCAGCTGCCAGCCTACACCACAGCCACAGCAACATGGGATCCAAGCTGCATCTGGTGCCTGCAACTTACATCACAGCTCATGGTAATGACAATGCTGAATCCTTAAGCCACTGAGAGAGGCCAGGGATTGAACCTGTATCCTCATGGATACTAGTTGGTTTTGTAACCTGCTGAGCCACAACGGGAACTCCTTCATCTTAGTCTTGTTTGTCATTAGCTGAAAAATAAAGGAAGATGAGGCGCAGGCTTTAAATGAAGCCTTAAAATAATTCCTGGATGTATAAAATAAAGGTAGCAACGTTTTTTTAAAAGACTTGTAGTAGTTTCATTACTTCCAAAGCTGGGTATTTTTATGAAATCTGTTATCATATAACTTCACCCCTGCCTCACTTGGGTTAAGTCGGGGCATATATTCTTCAGATGATAGAACCATGAAACCTCATTATTTAAATGTCTAAAATAATTACCAGTTGGAATTTCTGGAGAGATATCTTACCAACTCCTACTATTTACCTAGTCCGTGTATTTTTCACTTGAGTACTATTAAAAGCATACTTAAAAAACATCAATTTTAAACAACTGTCAAACCTATTTATGTTCTAAATCCAGATGCAAGTCACTTACTTTCCAAACCTGGGAGTGTAGGGCTGAGTTTGTCCAAATCCCATAAAGTAAAATATATTTCTACCTCTTCCATGCTAAAGAAAAAAAGTGTGCATGTGCACATGTATTTGTATGTGTGTTCAGGGTGTGCACCCACATGAATATGTATGTTACGAGTGGATGCAAGCCTGTGTGTTTTCAGAAAGAAAAAAAAAATCTTCTGTTTTACTTCTACTGTTCCTTCCATTTGTCTTTTAAAATTAGAAGTTAATGAACTTTTTCTATTAATAAAAATAGTATATATTTTATATGAACATTTAGAAAATGTAAAAGTACAAAGAATGAAATTAAACTCAACCACAGTATTGCCATTCAGAGAAAATTTCTCTTAAATGTTAATAGATTTCCTTCCAGTCCTTTCTCTGTGTGTATACTTTTTGGAGATTTTGTTGAACACCAAATTAGATAATTATTCTAGATATGCTATTTGATATTCTTTTTCTTTGCACGTAATAGTAGAAATTTACATACTGTATTGATATTCTTTTCCCCTGTGCCATTAAATATTTTGCATAATGTTAATGATATTTTATCATATGCAGTTTAACCATTCCCTTATTTATGGACATTTAAGTGGTTTCCAACTTATTAAAATAATGCTTCACTCTTGGACGTCAGCCTTTCCACACATCAGTTGCCTTCTCGGAGTGGAATACTGAGGGAAAAGTTTCCCAGTATGCACCCTGGGGAAAATGCCTTACTATTATTTGTATAGCTTCTTACTAAAAGTCTATGATGCTTGGACTATGTCCCCACTGACTTTAAAAAGTGCTATATAATTCAATATTTATCATAGCTGGATAATCTTCGATTGTGTCTAAGCACAACACACATTGTGAGTAAAAGTTAAAACCAGCCTCCTGTAATCTTGCTTTCTTCACATTCCACTGAAATTTACAAGATTATTGTCAGTCCGCTGGAATCACAGTATCCAAAGTTACCTTCTCTTCCTTGTCCTGTGTGTAGCATGTGACAATATAGATCTCGTGACTAGCACCTTACTTGCTGGCTTCCACCCGTTTTCACCTGGTGTTCCTCCTGCCTCTGAACTGTCCCATCTTCTTGTACTGGTTTAGCCTCCCTCACCTTCTCATGTAAAGCTACACACGCTCCCCCGAGCTCTCTTAGCTACTCCTGTTGCCTCAGCTACCCTTTCTACAATGACTCCCAAATTTATGTTTCCAGAGAAAAATTATTTTTGAACTTCAGAATCACACTTCCAATTGCTTGTTAGGCATTTCCACTAACAGCATCTCAGCATCAGTATCTGCAGAGATGAATTGATTCTCTCCTCCCACTCTTCTTCCCCAAACCTCAAATGTTCCTCAAATGCTGTGATGATTGAATAACCATTTTTTCATAAGGTTCTGAATGCAAGTCTGCATATCTGTGAACTATACATGAATCTGGATAATTTCAGACATCATATTCTTCCACTAATGGATTGAATCTTTTGTGAAATTCAGTCGATTTAAATTATGTACCAAGCCAGTGTCATTTGTTTGGACATATAAATTGATCCTCACATAAATCGGGGTCCTAAAATGTTTAAGTTCTAAACCTAGATAAAGAAGACCCTTAAAAAATTGCCTAGTCCAGTTTTTCTCATTTCATGGATAAGACAGCTGAGGCCCAAAGAGGAAAACCGATTTTGTAGATATCAGACAGGTACCTGTTGACAATTGAAAAGAGACGTACTCTAACCCAGACAACAGTAACTTGTCCTGTAAATCTTGCCTCCCTCTGTGTGAAGAATAAAATTATTAAGATATTAAAGCGTTCTTATTAATTGAGAAAGTTTTAACTTTCTAAAGGAGGACGGAAAGTGGAAATGGTGGTTATTAGCAGTCTTTTAAAGACATGTTTCTGCTATTTTAGGCTTCAAAAATTGGAAATTTATGAAAAATCAAACAAAACATTGGGCTGAAGTTCATATTTGCAGTATTTCTGCAAATAGGTGGTCTTGTAAGTAAAACAGTGTAGGTTTAAAAAGCTTGAAAAGGATATTTTCTCTCTCAGATAACCAACTGTTCTCAAATATTTGGAAGTGGGTTTTTTGTGTTGTACCCTTTGATGATTTCCAGTTGCATGTAAGTCTAAGGTCTTAAAGATGCAAAACACTATAATCTATCCTTAATCTAATGTCGTAGCTTCATCTTCTTCCCTCTGCCTCTTTCCTCACACCATGAATCCGCTCCAGGCACATGAAACCCTCTGCCATTCCCCAGAATAACATCTAACACCTCACTGATGCTTATGCTATTCCTTCTACTATAAATCCCCCTTCTTCCTTTCCTCGTCCCTCCTCCCTGGACTCCAAACTCCAGCTCATTCTCTGTAGTACAGCTCAGATGTCACCCATTACCTCCTCTGCGAAGACTCCAGAATTCCCCAGACAAAAGGAGCCCCACTCTCCTGTGATCCCTAAGCTCCTTGACCATGCCTGACAACTTTATTGGAGATAATTATTTGCCTTTCTCTCTACTGCTCCCTCCTCTTGCCCATAGGCTGTGAACCCCTTCAAGGAGGAGCCACTGGGTCTTAATCATCCTTGCAGCTCCAGAACCTGGGGCCAAAGCTAACCTATGGCCTTTTTAAAGGATCCATTGCTCAAGGAATGCTAAAGTGTTTTGTTTGTTTGTTTTTCACTGAATATACCAAATTTATTTTATCAATGAATAAAAGAGGAACCATCTTAGATTCCATTTAGTTTAATTCTAATAACTTTTTAGATTTGAAAGCAAGAGATGTATTGTTCTCTCTCAATGCCTTTAAGTCACCTTGACAATGACCCATCCTCACTTTAAGGTTTGATTACAGTAGGGAAAGTAGCTTCAAATTCCTAAAGCCTTTGGACCAAGACTTATAATTTTCAAAATGTAATATTATAATTTGCAGTACAATATAATTATTGCAAAGCTCAAATTTATTATATTCCCCTGCATACTGAATTTTTACTCTCTCTATGCTTTTGATCAAATACTGCCTAGTCACCATTCTTCATGGTCTTCTCTCCCACAGAATCTGCCATAATCCTTCATTCACTTTTATTTTCCTCATGCAATAACTCTGTTCCAGTCCTATTTTTCTTTCCCTGAGCTGTGAGTTCTGCCACTTCACAGAAGGACCATTCATCCATCCATCCTTTACTCATTCTGGATTCATTCATTTACTCATTCAACAAAGTGTATAGAGCATTAACTATGTACCAGGAAAGCGGCAGGAATCAAATGGAAGAGTGTCCATAGTTACTGAATGAGATAAAATTGTAAAGCAAATTTATTTAGAATCTGCACTCCATGGACAAAAAGGACAATGCTAAATGCTATAATGGGGACAAAGATGACAAAACACAATCCCTGCCTTTTAGGATCTTTTATTCTAAGAGGAAGAAAGACATGTTGACAAATGTAAATAGTGCCATGGAGAACCAAGATGTTCATTCTGGTGCTTTGCATTGAAGATTTAAAATTTTATTTTTGTACCAGTTATTAATACTGGTTCTAACAGTGGGTTATTGATAAGAGAATCCAGTTTTAATCTCAACTTATTCTACTTCCAGCTACTTTCTTACATTTTAATTCCTACTGCACTTATATCTACATCACACATTTTAATAAATTGTTATTTTTAAATTGTGGAAGCCACAGGGTGTGAGGCACAAAGTGAAAGAACCACTGGCTCCTCTTCCTGTTCTCTCTGCTCTCCTGTGGACCCTGGACTCAGTCCATCAGCTTCCTCTCAGCATGTAATACATACTTGTTGCATTAGATGAAGATTCTACTTCCAGGATCCTAGTACAACAGAGATAACAAATTTGCAAAACTCACAAGAAAATTTAGTCCTTTCTATAATAATGAGCCACAGACCGATCAGAGCAGGACAGAGGAGCATATGCAAAAATTCTTTAAGAAGTAGTTTCTAAATCTGTGTCGTCTATTCACCTACTACTCTTTCATGATAGCTTTCTGTCATAATTTTCTTATTTAACAGATATTAAGAATAAAACTTGTAAACATGGATGTTAAGAAAATGTTTGACCCTAAAAGAGATTATTTTCACCAAAAGGTTAAGGACCACTCGTGTCAAAATGGATTATACTTGGCACTGGCCTTTCTTCTTAGTTCTTCCAAGTTAATTAAATTTGAGTAATCTTTTTTTCTGATCCTTCTGAAATATAGTGGGAAAGCACAGGCTTTGAAATCTGATGGCCTTGGATTTAAATGACTGCTGTGTGAGTTTAGGCAAGTTTCTTAACCTCTATCTGTGGGCCTTAGTTTCCTCATCTATAAAACAAGAGTAATTTTTCCTTCTTTCATTCAATTGCCTGTTCATTCATTCAACAGAAATTTATTGATCATGTTTTGCACTAGAAATCATGCTGAATGCTTAGGTTATCACAGAAAGAAAACAGGATTCCAGTCCCCGTGGTGCTTTGTAATCTAATTGAAAATATAGAGAGATATAGGGAGACAAATTGTAATGCATCGTGGTAAGTATTATTATTGAGAGGTGCTATGAAAACGCATGTTTTTAGATTTTTTTTTTTCTGGCATCGGCTTCACAAGTAAAAGTCTAGGAAGAAACTAACCACTACTGAAATGCTAGCCTTGAAATACCACATACATACCCTATCATGGCAAACTTTATAGCACCTTAAGGGATAAGGCTATAAAACACAATATTAGTTTAAAATTCCAAGTACATAGATGGGAGGAAAGAATAGGGCTTACACACACACACACAGATAACTGTGTGTCAAGCACTGTGCTAGCCCTCTCGAATGAACCTTTTCACAGAAAAGAAACTTAAGAACTTGGAGAATAAAGTTGTGGTTGTCAAGGGGGAGAGGGAGGGAGTGGGATGGACTGGGAATCTGGAGTTAATAGATGCAAACTATTGCCGTTGGAAAGGATAAGCAGTGAGATCCTGCTGTATAGCACTGGGAACTATATCTAGTCACTTATGATGGAGGATGATTGAAGCTAATGTGAGAAAAAGATTGTATATATGTATGTGTGACTGGGTCACTTTGCTGTGCAGTAGAAAATTGACAGAACATTGTAAACCAGCTATAATGGAAAAATAAAAATTGTTTAAAAAACAAAGTATACACAGTAGTGATACAGACATATATGTGAACAAGTAACTTTAATGGAATCTTTGTGGTAAAACATGCAATAGAAGCAGAAGCAATAATTCTGTTGAATATGGAGTGTTGGAACCAGGATAAAGGTATAGAATAGGGAGACATTTGCAGTCTAGGAGATGAACGGGAATCAGTAAGATAAGGCAGAAAGTACATTGAAAACAGCTGTCTTTTAAATGCTGTGAAGGAGAGGAGAGTGAAGGAAGGAATGTGTTATAACCACTCACCCCGACTTACACCCCACTGTGTGTTACACTTATCTTAGACACATGTGGTTGGTATTATTGTCCCCATTTTTTTACAGATGAGAAAATACTGGAAAAAAAAAAAGGAGGAAGAAAGATTTACCTTGAATGTGCTTAGATATTGATGTTTCCTTGGCAACAGATTCTAAATTAAAAGCAAAATAGTGATGGAACTTAAAAAAAAAAAAGAAAATACTAATACATCTTAAATTCTATAAAAGTTAGAATAAACTACCATCACGTCTATTTTTTTCATTAATTTATCCTGTAATAAAGTTCAACCATTAAAAGCAGTAGAAGTGGAGTTCCTATCGCAGCACAGCAGAAACGAATCTGACTAGGAACCAGGGTTGCGGGTTAGATCCCTGACCTCGCTCAGTGGGTTAAGGATCTAGCATTGCCGTGAGCTGTGGTGTAGGTCATAGAGGAGGCTCAGATACCACGTTGCTGTGGCTGTGGCGTAGGCTGGCACTGTAGCTCTGATTGGACCCTAGCCTGGGAACCTCCACATGCTGAGGGCGCAGCCCTAAAAAAGCAAAAAAATAAAAACAGTAGAAGTTCATGAACAATACCTTCCTCAAGTTAAAAGTGAAGCAAGAAATCTAACAGAATAAAAGAGATTAAGAAAACTTCTTAAAAGTTCAAAAGAAAGCATAAAAGAAGTTATATAAAAAACTATATAGGTAGTTCCTGTCATGGCTCAGCGGTTACAAACCCGACTAGCATCCCTGAAGACTCAGGTTCAATCCTTTGCCTCACTCAGTGTGTTAAGTATCTGGCGTTCCTGTGAGCTGTGGTGTAGGTGGCAGAGGTGGCTCAGATCCTGTGTTGTTGTGGCTGCGGCTGTGGTGTAGGCTGGTGGCTACAGCTCCGATTGGACCCCTAGCCTGGGAACCTCCATATGCCATGGGTGTGACCCTAAAACTACAAGAGAGAGAAAAAAAGAAAAGGAAGGCTATCTAAAATGATAAATGGGCAAAGGAAAAGACACCATGGTTATTTTATTTATTTATTTATTTTTTTAGGGCCGATGGAAGTTCCCAGGCTAGGGTCGAATCAGAACTGTAGCCTGTAGCCGCCGGCCTACACCACAGCCACAGTAACGCCAGATCCGAGCCGTGTCTGCGACCTACCCCACAGGTCACAGCAATGCCAGATCCTTAACCCACTGAGAGAGGCCAGGGATCCAACGCGCAAGCTCATGATTCCTAGTCGGATTCGTTTCCACTGCGCCACCATGGGAACTCCAGGACACCACGGTTAATTTTTAAAAAGAGGGAAATTTAAATGTCTAATAAACAAATGAAAAAAATGTTTGAGCTATTTTCAAAGAAATGCAAATTAAAATATTGACCAGTATTATCTTGCGTTTGCAAAGACTGCAAGGCTCAATATCTATGGCAAGGTCAGGTTTGCAGATGCATGTTGATCTGTGGGGATCAATCTATCTTTCCATTTTATTTTCCCCATACTACAGGTCTATCTTCAGATATACTGGGTCTTTTGGTTGTTATTGCTTTTTAATCTACAGGAAATTTTGCTACTATTCCTTGAGGAATCTAAAAGCACCTAGGGTTTCACAAAACCAAGGCTCCTAAGAATTAGAAGAAAAAATGTTATTTTTTAAATAAATGAAAATGAGAAAATTCTCTAGATGGAGTCTGAGTTGGGAATTACCATGTCAGAACATAGAGGTATAAAATAAAATAATAAAATAAAATAAGGAAAAGCATGACTACTTTTCTCAGTCTCATGCTCTGCTTTACATTTGACTCTGACGGTAATAAAGGTAAGGCCTTCAGAACGAAATGACTTCCATCGTGTTAAGCCACAGGACCTCAGGGAGAATGAGGGACATGTTATTGGGGAGGGTGAGAGAAATAGCATACATCAGCTTAAAGCCTTGTTTTCCTAAACTACAGAAATGACCAGAAGACTATTCAAATATGAATCCTCAATAACTGAGCTCTTCGACTGAAAAATATTTCTCCCAGTCATGTAGTGATGATGACATCATGTGTCCTTTCCAACCTAAAAATAGCACTATGAACCCAGATTTCCTTGCCAGGTTAAATTTACCTCCAACTAAAACCACTCACCATCAAATATTGTTCACAGGATCTTAGTTTTGTCTGAGTGATTTAATTAAGCCCCCTCTATGAACTTAATTGTCTCTAAACTGTGCTTTCTTTTATTAAGAAATTTTGTGAAATAAAAACACAAGATCTGATTCAACATTTAGATTATTTTTATTTCACACCACTCATTTTTGCAGCCTGATTAAAAAATTAGACCTGAACACTAAACTAATTTTAGTTCAATAAAAACTGACAATGTATTATAATCAACTTTATGAGGGATGATTTGGGCTGAATGTAGTGAAAATGACTGAAGTAAGTAGATAATGGAGTATTTATCTTTGTAGGAAGAGAAACCTAGGTAGGGAGACTTTCAGCTGCTGCTGAGAAGTTCTAACTAGGAAGCTGCTAGTCACAACGGACCATTATGTTTCTAATTGCCCTTATTAACAGAAGAAAAAGGAGCACAGGATTTTCTCTGGAGAATCTTAGACAGCCTGCTGTTTCAAAATCAATTAGATGGTATTGGTCAATATATTTTATATTTACTAGTTAGGTTTTATCATCAGAAGAATAAAGATAAATCAGAAAACTGGGCAAATCAAATGTGGTCAGGCATTTCTTTAGAAACAAAATAGGATTCTTTCTACCTAAAAGAGGAAAATGGACAAAGGTATCCTAGATTGTTTTTATTGTTTTGTAGTGTTTTTTAACCTGAGAGTTCTGAATCTTAAAGACCTACTTGCTAATGAATTGTAATCAAACTTTCTTTATATGTTTGCATTTTTGTTCATTTCATTGTAAGTACAATGTAAAAAAAAAGCTTTTTTCTGTAAACTAGTAGTTCTATTGACACAAGCATTCCTACTGGAATATCAATATTTAGCATTCTATGGTTGAAATCCTGCTATTATGTTCAAAAACATTCACTTCCATTTCACATCCTGTATCAGAAAGATTTCTCCACCTTGCAGAGGAATTTTCCAAATTTTCCAGCCCTGATTATTTTTCTGTGTGTCACTAGGTTTAAAAGTTAATATTTGTGTGTGTGTGCATGTGTGTTGTTCAGGGCGAAGAGTGGGAGAGTAGTTTTTCCAATTATCTAAATTTTCATACTCTACTCTGATTATTTTTGATCTTCAGTACATCTATCATTCAGTACCTCTGTCATGATTTCTCATTTCAGTTGCATTTATTCGAAATCTCATATTTAAAAGAAGTTTTTTACCGACTAAAAGTAACCGGAAAGTATTGCCTGATATCAAAAGAATAAATGATTTAGGAAGATGAGAAACTAGATTAGGCCATTGTCAAAGAAAAATTGCACTATACAGAGTTAACTGTTACACAGGCAAGGAATACTTATTCAAGACTATTGCAGTAGGGGAGATATTGAACTGAACTCCCCCCCCCCAAAAAGCAAGGAATTTTTAAATACTGGGATTAGCTAATGGAATGTACTGGAGGATGGGTGTGGTAGGGGAAGAGGGAAGTTTGGTCAAAGTACTAAAGTTAGGCCATTTGTGTTTGCTTATTGGCACTTAATCAAAGTTAGACTCCTACCCTCCCACAGAGACTGGGATTGAGGGCTGTTATCTTTTTTGATGATTGCATTTCAAAGAGATGGCTCCAAGGTCCTTGAGAAAGATATTCATGGGTTGTAGAAGGCTCATATATCAAAGAAGCAGGGAAAGAAATTATAGTTGCAAGCTTCTAATGTAAATGCTCTAAGAAAAGGGAGGTCAGGGGCCCACATTCAGAAAGAAACCCTTATAAAATTGAGTCAAGCCAAGGGGAATATTAAGGCCATCTCAGTCACCTTGATATTTCAAAAGTTCCAGACAATCAAACAAGAGATGGTAAACTAATAGTTAAAAAGATGTTTTCTAAATAAGCAATATTATAGGCACGGATAATATTGAGATACTTTAATAAGCATCCTTCTGACCCAGACAAATCAGCAGCAGTGCATCATCACGTCATTTCAAGTCTTCTTATAATACATGAGTCAGTTGAGCTAGTGCTGCTGTTTCAGTGTTTGACTTGTCTTTGATCGTGGATTATTTGATTCCATTTGACGTTCCTTTGAAGAATCTTCTACCTGACTATGGCATGTAGATAGCCAGTTTCTATTCTTGGCTGTTTCCTCACATTTCATAGACAGTGTTTAATTTTTAGTCTTGGATGCTACCCAATATTGTTAACAGAGGCAAATATAACAACCCTCGTCCTCTATAAATTAGAAATAAAAAATGACAGAAAATATAATACATTACCCTCTACTGTTTTAAAAAGCTTTTTAGTATTTGGAAACTTATCTGGAACTGGATGGAACCCCTTCCTGCCCTGTAGATAGAAGTATGACCATTGTCAGTCTTTTACATAGAAGTGAAGTCGTGTGATAGATGAAACTGGAGTCCTTATCTTACTGATTTTTATATCTCAAGCTTGGAAGTTAGTAAATGTTAAAAAAAAAAAAATAGCCTTATTCCAGAGTCTGAGCCCTAACCAAGGTTTCTGTATTCCTGGAGGATTATTTCTGTATTTCTGGTTCCAAGTTCCTGCCCACCAAACTTTAGCTCTCACTCGTACTTCACATCCCTTGGCTGTTCTTTCCAGGTCAACCCAGATATAGAACTGGGTTGTAAGTAAGATATAGAACTCACTTACTCTTTTCTCTTAGAAGCCTCTCACAAAAGGCATTACCAGGCAATAAGTTAACAGAATTTAATGATAATTGGGGCAGTATAACACTGTGTGCCTGTGTGTATCTGCAGACATTTAAAATATATTAAAAATTTTAAATTTTACAATTACTTTGGCAGCCTTGACATCAGTGTGTTTTCACAGGCTCAATCTCCCTCTGCCTCTTCTTTTCCTTTCCTTACATTTATCTTCATTCCTTGTGCAGAGCAGGTACCTTCCCTTTTTTTTTCATGATCTCCTTTTTAAAAAGTACAGCTCTAAGCGTCTTACTTTTTACAGCCAAAGAGAATCATCAAGGATTTTCCTAAATATAAGCGTTCTCATGAAAAATCTGTTGTTAGCTTTTAAAATAACTGTTTCCTGGAGTTCCTGTTGTGACTTAGTAGAAATGAACCCAACCAATATCCATGGGGATGCAGGTTTTACCCCTGACCTTGCTCAGTGGCTTAAGGATCCAGCGTTGCTGTGAGCTTTGGTATAGGTCACAGATGTAGCTTGGATCCCTGGATGCTGTGGCTGTGGCATGCAGGTGCAGCTCTGACTCAACCCCCCAGCCTGGGAACTTCCATATCCTACAGGTGTAGCCCTAAAAAGCAAAATAAGCAAACAAATAAATAAAATGATTATTTCCATCCCTTTCCACCCAGGTTATCAAGGTCTAGGATATCATACTCAACATGCTTTTAGCTCACATCAGATTAATTTATCTAAAAATTTAATTGCTAACTGTGAAGCTAAGTGAAAATATTTGTCATTTATTAGTAAACCCTTTGTCCTATACTGAGCTAATCAAGAAACATAGAGTTCTCTCTCTTAGGGCCAAGAACAGAGATTTAATTTTCTCATCTTTTCTTTCCTAGATTCTTTATGTTTTGAACCTCGCAGATATCACATCACCCTTTTCACTTAAACATAGTTTCATAATTGAAACTAGCTTATCTTAAAGAGTCATTTTAAGACTATTTGTTGCTATCTCCAAATTGTCTTCTAGGCTTATTTATTCAATTCATGTTTCTTGAATACCTGCTATGTTTCCGGCACTAGGCTGGACCTGCAGATTCAGCAGTGACAAGGACATGAATGAACAAGAACACACAACCTCATAGAAAAAAGGTTTTGTTCTCCTTTCCACAGACAGTTAATATTGTCCACATGGTCTGCATTCTTAATTAGAAACAGTATGACCTTGTATGACCTTTTTTTCTGGATGTTAGATAATATCTGTTTTTAGTCTTATACTGTATTCCTCCATCCACATCGTACAAAATAAATGTTTAAAATGTATTTGCATATCTGTCATATTCCTAGGATTTTTTTTCAATTTCACATTAACTCTTCAAAGTTCTTTTTACTAGGAAAACTGAATTCCTCACAGGAAATAGGAAAATAATACCACCCTATAGAACTTTTTCTCTTGTGTGGTACCTATGTTAACTCACGGTTAGAAGCATATTAAGTAAACTAGAAAGATAATCTATAATGCTAGGTCACAAAACAGGGTTTCATTCTGCATTGGGTCATTTCCATTTCTTCCCCACGTTGAGCTGCCCAAGTGTAGAGAATGCAGATTGCCCCACAGACTGCCAGTTACTTACCTGATTACTTATGGATGTTGCCTGATCTTGAGGAGGTAGGTGAGGAAGATGAGGAAGTTTTTTGAGCAGAAAACTGGGAAACAAGCCAGAAGCTCAGGGAAACACCAATTTTCTATTGAGTTCTAGTGAGCACGAAGCTGGAGCTTTCTCTGCCTTTTGACCATTTGTCTTCCTTCCCCAACACCTTTCTCTCTTTGTTGGACTTTAAATTTTAAAGACTTTCCTCAGTCTAGTTATCTCACAATCTCCTATTCCCTCTGTTTTATCCATATTTTTTTTCTCTTTTCTACTCTGTATTTCCCATAATGTAAGAGATAACTGCATTAAAGAGGAGTCTCTAAAGGACTCTCTGTGTGGAAATCTATTTTGAAGTTGGAAGAAAGGCAAAGCAGCTTTCTGAACTTTTCTTCCCCTTGGGGCCAAGGCCGTTGCTCAATAAATATACTCTTCTTTCAAAAGAACTAGCATTCTGATCATTCAACACTTGAGGAACAACTGTACATTGGGCTTTACAGATCCAGCTTCACTGTAGATTAAGTACTAATTAATAAAAGTACTTTAGACCTCTTTTGCCTTTGTTAAAAGAGCTGTTTATGATTATAAAATTAGCCCAAGTGTCGTTATCGACATCCTTCGGGTTTTATAAGGAATATGTAGGTGTTCTTTTCATTCCTGAAACAATATATATCAAGAACATATTTTAGATGAAGTCCAGGTGCTGGGAACATAAAGAGCATTGAGAAATGATGATACAAAACTCAGTGAGCTATGTGGTTCCCACAGACCTCATTGTCTACTGGTGAAGAAGGATGGAAAAATAAACCATTGTGCAACACATGATAAAGGTTGTAACATTTGAACCAAGAATTACAAAAGTATAGCCATGGCTACCTTGCTAAGAATGGTGATCAGGAGATACTTCTAAGAAGAGTAACACTTGACTGAGTTCTAGAGGACAGATGAAATTTAGACTTGAAAGAGAAGTGAGAAGCAGATTGCAAGAGGGTGAAACTAAGAGGCAAGGGGTTGTGTAAAATCTGAGCATGAAAGAAAGTTTCAGCAAAAAAGTTTTATGTAGGAAAGGCTATGTGAGGAGATGTGATTATGGTAGACCATGGCAGACCTCATGTGCCTCTCTAGTGGGTTTGGACTTTACCTGCAAGCAAAGGGAAAGGCACCTAAGGATTTCTAGTAGGGCTGGATTGGAAGGGACAAGGGAACAATTGCAAAACTCCAGTTAAGAAGTGATGAGAGTAGAGTTCTCTGTTGGCTCAGCAAGTTAACGACCCTGCATTGTCACTGTCATGGCTCAGATCACAGCTGTGGTGCAAAGTTCGATCCCTGGCCCAGGAACCTGCCCGTGCTGTGGGCATGGCCAAAAAAAAAAGAAAGAAAGAAAAAGAAGTGATAAGATTTTGGCGACAGTCACAGTAATGGAGGGGAGGAGAATTATTTGAGAAATGATTAAGGGGTGGAATATAGAACTTGTTTATTGAATAACCAGATGAGGAAGTAAAAAATGCATGATGTCTCTCCAGTTCCTTGTTTGGGTATCTGCCAGCTGCAGTGCTGATTACTGAGAAAATGCATTGGTGGAAAACCTCTTGGAAAAGCTGTGAATTCCATTTTAGCCATATTGAGATTGAGACAAGAATTGCTGGTTATTAGGCTAAGAAGTCAATGAAAATGACAATTAACATAGTATTCACAAGCATATTTAGAGTCAAAAAAGTATAGAGTCTCATGAAATCTTCATTCATTCCCTCTACTGAAAGATATTTTATTTTAAAACATCATTTATATTTACCACCACTTCCCCAGTTTAGTCTATCCTCTGAAGAAATGTCACACTTACATTCTGTTCACAGGTTCCATAAACACTTTATTATGAATCCATTAGGATATATATTTGCAAATATTTTGTTTCACTCTCTTTTATCCCTTAGGCAATGTCACGCACATACTACTGCAAACAGAGCAGTGAAACAAGAATGGAACAGCATTATCTTGGTAGTTACCAATCTGTCATTTCTTCCTTGCCAGTGTCTCTCACTTTTGTGTTTTCTTCACTTTACCCATTATCACTGTCCCCAAATAGGATCCTAGCCACTTCCTGAGAGTCCCCTAGTGGTCTAGTGTTAGGACTCTAGTGGTTAGGTGCTTTTATGTAGTCACTTCCCTCCTGAGATGACTTAATCAGAGTTCTTGAGTGCACGCACCAGAAACTGATTCTGCTTGATTTATGTAGAAAGTCAATTTATTGAAAGACTTTTTGATGGCTTACAAAATCATGAAGGTGGGAAAACGAGGCTCAGAAAACAAGAATGGGAGTTTTCATAGCCTGAACCACATCATGGTTAATCCCAAAAGAAAAGGCCAAGGAAGACACTGCTTTCTCAGCCAAACTACCGTGACTGCTCCCAGAAGTAGCTGTGGCAGTCTCTTCCATCACTAGAATAAATTCTTCACCCTTGCTGCTTCTTTGAACCACCGGCTCCAGATTCAGAATCCCAGGTGGTTGTGTCTGACTGCCCAAACCTGGACTGAAAACAGGTCCATGCCCTAATTTCCAAGCTTCAGAGAAGGCAAGTATCTGGGTTTTCAACTTCTGTAGTTGGATGTAACACCCACCTCCCACTGAGACTCAAGCTGTAGAGAATTCTCCAAAAATAGGAAAGAGGGTCTGAATCAGTGCAGTCACAGAAACGCAGGTATTTTCCTGAATATAACCAAACTTACCTCCTGACTCTAATCGTTAATTTTTATATTTGATTCTAAGCACTGCTCTGGGCATGTGCTATATCCTAATGATGCAGATATCAAGAATGCAAGTACCTGATGAAGGGCTCCGCAAAATACATCCATTATGTTGCTCCTCTTCTTAGACACTAGAAAAGTTTCCAGTTACTTGAGATGCTTCAACATAGGATTCAAGAGCAGTCCATCAATTTATCTACATTACTTATACAGCCTTTTCTCTTATTCTCTAACATAAATACACTTCTTCAGCTAGGATAATTGATATATCTTCCTATGTTCATTCTCTGAAAAACCTACTTATGTATCCCACCTACCGCTCCATAGCCCCCTGTCTCTACTCACCTTATTTTCCCCCAAGTAGTATTCCAACTTCTATTCTTTGCCATCTTTGTGATTCTATATTTGAAATTCAATGAAAGTCACAAAACTATCAAATATTAAAGGGATATTACTTATTGTGAAATTACATAACGTGAATATATACCAATTCAAACCTATACCTTCATTCATAAATACCCTTTATGAATCTGTTTCTATTTTTACATGCAAATGTTTTCACTTCTCTAAGTAGATTATCAGTTGTTGGAGACAAGGATCTTATCTGATAGCATATTTCCTCTGCCATATCCAAAATGTTAAATACCGAGTCTACACTCTTATCTGTGGAGCAGGTGAGCAGATGTCTAACAAATTGCAGCTCTCACCACACACTTTCAAGGAATTTAGGATCTTGGAGCCCATTCTTCAGAAACTGAGTTTGTTTTGTCCTCTCCACAGTCTCTAACCCCAGGTAAATCCTACTGATCGTTGCATAAATGTACAAGCCTCATATCACAGTGAAAACCAGGCAAGGATGACTTGGCACAAATTCACTACCATTCCTAGGAATTACGTGAAGGGAACCCCCAGTTGATGCCAGTAGTGTCATCTTCATAGAAGAAAAATGCTTTATCATAAATGGGGAGACTAAATCTCTGCACTGCACTATACAATCCATTCATGCTTTGCAAAGTTAAAACTGAAAAGAAATGGGACTCATTAAGAATCTGATTATTTTGTCATTGTCACAGAATGACATATTAATTGGATAGTAAATTTGTAAAAAGCCCTTTTGAATGCAAACAAAATGTGCCTTTTGTAAATTAAGCAAAAAACAGATGCCTGTTTCTCACACAAAATTCTTTTCTGATGCCGTCAGAGCAGTACTTTTCACAGGAGTGAATTTGGGCAGATGGCATTACAATTCAAATAAAAGGGAATAGACTTCCAAGCGCATCCACATTTTCTTGTCATGTGAATGCCAGAAAAAATATTTACAGTTGCTAATGTTTGGGAGTGTCCTCATAAATATAACCTGTGTTATTGCATGAAGACCAAATATTAAATTATGACTGTAATGTGAGCTAAGACACTGTGCGTTGATATCTTTCTGTACAGCCAATAGATATTCACTAGATCTATTGCACGAGAAGGAAATGCAGTACAAAAAGATTTGAAAATAGTGAACTTAGACTCTTACTGTAGAGCAATGTGAAGATTATTTAAGAATTCTGGGGCATTCCTCAAAAAAGGATGTATGCGCAAATGCCAGGCCTTTCTCTTCATGTGGGTCTTTACATTTTCTTATCGACATTTAGAACATTGAGTCCCAAGAAAGGACATTTCAGAAAGGGATTTTTATTCAAAGGCATCCCAGCACCACCACCTCCCACCTTCATCAAAAATAATCTTAGCTGTGACATTGAGTTTGAAGCAGTTAGAGCATATTCCCTCCTCATAGGGTTGATACATGATTCGTGTAAAGTACTTAACACAGGGTCTGATATGTTTTATCTCTAAATTATATAAATTGTAGCTAACTTTAGTACGTCTTTGGTTCCAAGCAACTGAGATGAAGCAGGAAGAGATATGACTTTGGCTATGAAAAATCTGAAAGGTAACATCCTGAGATGTTGGGATAGGAGCATACATGGCATTTACTGAAGTTAAATGCCATTTTTACCTAGCGTCAACTCCCCTCAGTAAGAAGCATTGTCAGGTAAATATTGACTCATCTTTGAGGACCCAGCCCAGAGGGCTCTTCTCTGTAAAGCATCTGCTGTCTACTTCAAACCCTGCTGCAAATAGGCATTCCTTCATTTGAGAGTACCTGTGTACGCTTCTACCAGTTAGTGAGCATCGCTTATTGACATGCATCTCCCCATAATTATGCTGTGAACCCCTTTATACAAAAAATCTTAAATCTCTAGCTCTTAGCACCGTATTCAATAAATCTTGAATAAATGAATAATACAATTTATAATGTTCAAATATGGAATAATCAATGAATAAAGTAAGCATTGATCCGTATCTGTCTTCATTATGGTAAATATAAAGCCCATTAGGAGAAATGGAAATGAATCCAGTGACATGTGAAAGTTTCTTCCATTTCTGTGATTCTCTTAAATATTATCATAGATTTGTATATATTTTGATGAAAACATGATATTGGACACCTTTGTTTACCAAAAATTCTTTTCGTAATGAGAGTTTAAATATATTGCTCCTAGAAAAAGAGTATGAGAAAAATTTCGGATCTGCCTTTAAATAAGAGCTTTTGTTTAGGTCTTAAATATAAAATAATAAATCTGAAAGAGTATAATGTGGTAGTGTTTGCAAAATTAAACAAAAAACTCACAAGCCTTGCTAAGTATTATTTCTTCATCTATGTTGTAAATTAATATACAGTATTACTTATTGGCATGGTTGTTAAAAGCACATGATATTTATAATGGGGAAACAAAAGCAACTAAAAAATATATATTACCAAAAGCAACATACCTAAGGCTTTAATGCCTGTTTTTCCTAGTCTTTACTAAAATAATTTCTTTAATCCATATTTGCTTCTCTAACATCTCTGTTACGCTAAAAACTGGGGAGGAAGTGAGCTTTATGGAATGCTGTCAAAAGCAACTTTTCTCCCTCTCTGCCCCAGCCCAGCACTCCTGGAAATAGCTGAAATATGGGGCAAACATTCTCACCACAAGAGCACCGAACTAAAAACTGAATTAACATTTATTAAAGAAATAAACAAACAATGGAAGTGTTAATATCCTAGGAGGCCAAAGTTCCTTGTGCTGCCCAAGTCTCTACCTAAGACTGCACAAGGCATTTTAGCTTTCTAAGTGCCACCATGGGCACCTGTTCTCATTCGTTCATTTAACAAATGCCTGTGCTGAGCAGCTCATGTTAGGGAATAGAAGACAGGCTATGCTCTCTGTCTTCGGGTTTCTCACCAAGAGGCAGACAGAAAACAGATGGTTATAACATAGTCTTCAGGACTCAGAAGTCCCTTCTCTCAACGCTACGGTACACCATCTCCTGTCTCTCACCATTGTTTTTTCTTTTTCCTTGCTGCCCACGGAGTCCTTTCCAGTCTGTCTTGTTACATCTGATTCTACCGAGTTTTCTCACCAACAGCTCTTACTGTGGATCCTCTCAAATCACAGCGGTTTTAGAACTCTCTAATCTGTATCTTTGTTCAGTTGCTGAGTATAATACGCTAATTTTTAACACTGATAAAGTAGTTTTCATGTTCTTCTTCACCTTTTTATCTATTTTCCAGATTAAAAAAAATCCCTTTTCTAGCACTGTAATTCTATTTTTTTCATTTATGATTTTTATTTTTTCTGTTATAACTGGTTTAGTGTTCTGTCAATTTTCTACAGTATAGCAAGATGACCCAGTTACGCATACATATATACATTCTTTTTTCTCACGTTATCATGCTCCATCACAAGTGACTAGACATAGTTCCCAGTGCTATACAGCAGGATCTCATTGCCTACCCATTCCAAAGGCAATAGTCTGCATCTATTAACCCCAAGTTCACAATCCATCCCACTCCCTCCCCCTCCCCCTTGACAACCACAAGTCTGTTCTCCATGTCCGTGATTTTCTTTTCTGTAACACTGTAATTCTAAAACACCAGTTCTTTTCCTTTCAAGTGCTCTCTCTGAGTGACAACAATTGATTGATCTTTGAGCAGAAATAGATTTTATAATCACTTAAAGTTTGACTAGAAGAAAAATGTCACCGTATCAAACAAAGAGAATGTTATCATGAAAGTATCATGATTACCTTAATTATAGTTGTTACTTCTAGGGCTATGTTTGTAGTACTGATGTGATTTTTTGACTTTTGAACTGAAGAAATAAGTTTAACTATGCCTATTAACTTCATTTTTTCTAATAAAAAGCCATATCATAATATCTTTGTAAAGAGTAATTTATATGTATCTTAAATAAAAACTATAATCAGGCACAATTATATTTGTTTTCATGTTAGTTTTCCTATGAACTCCAGCTGCATCCCTTTAAGCAAAGAGATGTTAAGCAAAGTGTCCTCTTTTTCAGTCAAGCCCCTCTTTCATTTCTGAAGTTAGACTATTAAGTGCTAGTCTTCTTATTCTGAAACCTTAAAGCCAGCTTCACACAGGAAGAAAAGAATACATCATAATTTTTCAATCCTGCTTTTCCATACCCAATTTTATAAGCTCTTCTCCGTATTTTGCACAATTCAGAAAAACCTCTCTTCTTCCAGTAATTATGAGGCAAAAAAACTAATGATTTTTAGCTGCCACATACTCTAAATATGGACCCATCTTTACTCCGTTAAGTCCTACTATTGCTACTAATTGCTGGTATTGTTACTAATTGCTAGTAATTGTTACAATTAGTACTGAAGATGATGATGATGGTAATGATAATGACGATGACAGAGGAAGAACATCAGGATTAATCGTAGTAGAACCTGGCATTCACTGAGTGCCAAGCCGCTCGGACACTCTATTCCTTATAACATCATGCAGCATAAAGAAATAGGCTTATCCAGGGAAACCCAAAGTTCAAATCAGGTTTGTCAGAATACAAAGCCTTACAGTATTTCTGTCACGTATATTTACTGAAACACTTTATTTTGATTTAATGATAGTATAGCAAGGTTGTATTTGCAAACTACAACTCATTTGTAAGAAAAGATTTTTGTTTTAATTTAACTAATCTCATTTGCTTTGGTGCCTTTCTTTTTGTTAATGGATGGTGAGAAAGCTTAAAGTTGCCATTAAAGATTTTTCCTGTCCCTTTTATTTTTAAAACAACTTTATTTGGGGGAAGGGAAGGTGGCAATAGCCTGTCAGTTTTATAGTTCAAATTTCCCACCAGTACCCCTCCCCAGCGGGTCTCTCCTTTCCTCTTTCATCCAAGATGGTGCCAGGTAGTAGATGGACAGGTTTTCTTACGGTGACGAGGGCAGGTCTGTGCTGGGTCTGCTTTTCTCTCTGTCTTTGCGGGTTTCTGCTGCAGGATGCCTTATACCTGCTCAGCTTTTGGTCCTTGGCTTTATCCAGAGCCCTAAGGACTCCACACCTGAGTCTTCCCCCCCAGGGCTTTGCACCCCCAAGTCCTACTGTTGGCCCTGTGATGTAGAAGCCACACATTGATTCTTGGCCCTTCCTCTTTATATACCCACTTGAGCAGGCCTCAGTCTCCTAAAATAAATGGAGGGAGTGTCATTTGCAGGGAAGCATGAAAAAGAAAAGCATGTTAATATACTTTAAAAGCTATTGTCATTACTTGTATTTGCATCTGGACCCTACCCCCTGTGTATATCAGAGTTGATTCTGAAAATGCAAACTTCAAAGAATCTCAGGCTATTTTCTAATACCTTGACCCAATTATCATATCAATAATATTTTAGCTAGTGGTGTTCTGTAAACAAATTGGTATTTTCAGTGTTTTTTTGCCTTGAAAAGCCACTATAGATCCAAGAGTATGTGATTCCTTCCACGAGACTGTGTGGTCCTCTAGAATTTCTTCTATGCTTCGTCTGTCTAGTACCGCTGCTGTTGAATAGTTTGAATTTTTACATGTAGAGTCGTGCAAAAGTAGCTGAGTCCTACGCCATATCACATTGTCACTGCTTCTGTGATTTACACAGTCCAGTTGTTACCATGGGTACAAATCACAGCTCCACTTGGGCCTTTAACGCTTCCTGAAAGCCTGGCATCTAAGTTAGACACGCCTGCAGGGCAGCCTAATTTGTGGGATTGACTGGCTCTTTACATGCCAAGTAACGCAAGCTGAGATGGACTCTGACAGCTTTATATGGGTAATATTTTTCGCTGAGGTAAAGTGCTCTCCAAGAATTTTCCCAATGTTTTGGGCATCTCGATACCCTGCAGACACAGCAGGCATCGTGTTTTCTATTCCAGGCCTTTTTATATTTTGCAGATTTATTTACTGCGGACCGCATTAGCAAGTCCCACCCTCAGCTTTTTCCCGTGTTCCTTTGTTTTCTTCTACCAGGAAGCAAAGCAGTAAGTGCTGCACATGCTGTTAATTCCAAATCCTCTACTTTTTCTTACATTACTGTATCATACCTCACTACCATATTTTATAATTTTATCAAAGGATTTTGTATTTTCTTAGGAGATTTCATTTCCCCATTCCTGATACCTAATTTAGTCCTTCTCTCCAAGAACACTACAAGGATGGGACAAACCTGAATAGGTAAAGATTTGTATAAATCATAGTGACCAGATCATCGGGAAAAAATATTCTGCCCTCTTTTGTGCTAGGAGCTTATCAATGGAAGCCATTGCTCCTCTGTGTGTGGGTCAGGGAATTCAGGATTTGTACTCAAATTTCACCATGTCTGTCTCTGAGCAAAATACTGTATTTGAAGTGGATGCTTCTGATGTCAGGGTTGTGTGTATTAATAGACACTTTGTTGCTTTTTTATACTGGCTGGTATTACAATGATTCAGGATTCATTATGACCTTATAACCTAACCGAAGGTGTGTTTGTAACATTTCTACCATTGAAACCCTCAAATTTAAAGATGCTTTGTTCTCTGAAGTCACCATTCTTTATTCTGTATTGCCAAGACTGCGGAGTGGGCGCTGTAATTCCAATATCTCTACTTCAGGATCTAGCTAAAATATTTTGGATAGGAAATTATGTCACTAAAGAACATTTGGACAGTCCCCCCCACACACACACACATATGGCTATATAAATATAATTTAATATCTGCACTTTGGCATTTCTATCATTAAATTTTAATAGGCAGCAGTAGTACCTTAGATAAATCCCAAATAGGGAATCAGAAATCTCGTTGTTACAGTGACAGTCTCAGTAGTTGACCTCTTCTTTTCATGTCATAGAAAAGCATTTCCCTGCTTTATCTCTCAATTCTTATTACCTTGACACTCTGTGATCTATCTGTGATAGGTCCTGCTGAGAGTTATACATTTTCTCCACCTGGAACAAGTATTAAACAGAGCACTGTGAACTTTTCTGTTAATATTTAAAAACATTCCACAGCACAGAGAGAAAATATGGAAGCTATCCTTGCTTCTTTTCTCTCCCCAAATGAAGTTGACAATTAGTGTTTTTTACTGATTTTTCTTTTTAAGTGTCCTTTTCAAAAATGTCTATGAATTGTTTCTTTGTTCTGTCAGAAAAACCCAGAGCTCAGTAGACTAGAGAATCTCTGGCAACCCCAGATCACCCTAATTTGACAGATGTCCAGCTTACTTATCTTTAAAGCATTCAAACCTCATAGGGTCCATGAGTTTCATGGCGAAAGCAAAACCGGTGTTACCATTTAATGACGGGTAGAACTGTCATGATGCTTCTTGCACCCAGCATTGTGGGAGATGCTCCAAATAGAGAGATGGTGAATTTTTCTGCACATTTTAGTTCCCAGTCTGTGTTTGTTCTCAGTCTGATTTGTTTCACTGGTCTAAGTGGCATTTTAATTAAACAGTACTCTGAGGCTGTATATTAAATAGAAAATGAAATTAGGGCATATTCCTAAGTAGAATTCAGCTCGTCTAACATAATAAACAAAGGTAAAATTTAAATTTCATTCTTCCAAGTCCTCAGTGTGTTGACGTTCATTATTCAGTTGTCCCCAAAGATTTTAAACAGCAGGACTTTCTTGTATATATCCAATTCATTAAATTTAAAAAGACTGCTCTGCTAGAAAAATGACATCCATTGTGTGAATTCATCCCCAAATACCCAGTTGACAAATGTGTGACTGACTTATTGCATTAGGATTGTTTAAATCAATTGTAATGAATTATACCCATGAAACGTAACAACCTATGATTCCAAGCTCTTCAAAAATCACCTGAGGGTTTGGGTAGAGGAAAATATACATGTACTTCTCTCAGTAGCATATATCATAAATTTTGATGAATTAATAATTAGTGAAATTATTTGTTTAAAGTCTGGCTTTGCCTGAAACCATCAGCTCCATGGATGTTGAAATGTAATCCTCTACCTGCATAGCCTAATTTATTGCCTATCTCAAAGTAGATGAGCAATAAAATTTTTGAATGAAAAAAGAAGCTCATAAAATGTTATGAGATATTTAAATAGTGCCGAATTTCTCTTTTACTAATATATCCAGATCTTATCAAGAACACTTTGAACCACAAAACCATAGAATATCCTACTGAAAATCAAACATAAGAAAATAGTGATCATAACAACCATCAAAGCTGTGGCAGGATGTGGCCATTTCTTTCAACTATTTCTCCTAAATCTTTAATCTTTTCCTTTTTTCTTTTTTTTTAGGACTGTACCCGCGGCATGTGGAGGTTCCCAGGCTAGGGGTCTAACAGGAGCTGCAGCTTCAGGCCTGCACCACAGCCACAGCAGCACAGGATCTGAGCCACATCTGCAACCTACACCACAGCTCACAGCAATGCCCGATCCTTAACCCACTGAGCAGGGCCAGGGATTGAACCTGTATCCTCATGGATATTAGTCTGGTTCGTTACCACTGAGCCACATGGAGAACTACTAAATTTTTAAAATCTTTATTGATAAGGCAAAGTGGAGAATCAAAGAAAAATTTTTTATTTTTTTTTTTCTTACAACCTATCCAGGTCTTCATCTTGACTCGCTAAACAGTTTTTAACGTTTCTATTATTTATCAATACTTGATTCGAGTCATTAATTAAAATATGGGGACAGTTCAGTATGGAAGAACGTGTTCTAAGCTCCTTTGCTCCAAGTCCTCGTACTCCTTTGACCTCCCCAATTAAAGCTGCTACACTGATCAGCCTGTAGAATAGCCTGACCTCCTCATAGGGGAAATCGGGCAATCAAGGAGGAAGAAGGCTTTTTCAGTCTCCATGCTCCTACTCTGGGTCCATCCTCTTCCACAAGCTTTCCCTCTGTCAAGCCCATAGGCCAAGATTTATGTGCTATTTTATCTCTAAACAAGACCTTGCATCCTGAAGCCAAAATGTCATTCTTGGTCCCCAAAAGATAACAAAACTCTGATAATCTCCCCCATTGGGAAAAAAACAGCTATTTCCAATTTCCAGGCTTTTGTGGGTTTGTAGGTTTCCTGTTGCAATGACTTTACACTTACATTCCAAATGCCCAGTGCCTACTGTAATCACTCTGTGGCTGTTAGGGTTACCTGGAATGGCAGATTCCCAATACGAATGGAATGTACCTCTGCAAGCCTTCACAATGCCCAAAGAGTCTTTCTGCAGGAGCCTCAGATAATTTTCTAAGATCACTGTCAGCTTAGGACCAGGTATTATTTGGAAGACTTTGTTCAAACTTGTCCTCTCCAGAAATCTGTTCCTTCCCCTCTGAATAATTAATCTGGCCTTGGGTCTAAACCACTCAAATTAGTGTTTGCCCCACCCCATACTCTTGAAACTTTGTTACTGCAGCTTTTTAAATTTTTTTTTCATGAGGCTCCAAACTCCAGACCTACTGGACTTCCCAGTGCGGAAGGCATAAGAACTGATATAAGTTCCAGTCCTTATCATTGGGTGTTGCTGTCTAATTGTCTGACTGGTTTCACTTTGCATGATAATTTCTTTTTTTTTTCTTTTTTTTTTTT
>PVHT020000173.1:1975604-2081580 GCA_004024745.2 Catagonus wagneri | reverse complement strand
GGCATTTAGGTTGTTTCCATGACCTGGCTATTGCATAGAGTGCTGCAATGAACACTGGAGTACAGGTGTCTTTTCGGGTCATGGTGTCTGCTGGAGACTCACAGACTTTGGAAAACCTTGGTTTTTCAAATAAGACAATCTGGGGGGGTGGGGGGATGCACTGGGGGTTTGGGATACAAAATCTGTAAAATTGACTTGTGATGATTTATGCACACCTATAAGTGAAATAAAACCCATTAAGAGAAAAAAAAAAAAAAAAAACTGATATAAGTTAACTCCAAGACCCAGATACCAGTATCCTGATGCTCACTGTCAGGAAAGCCTACCAAATGTGCAACATTATAAGTACAGTTATTTCCCTTCAGGGTCTTTGTACAGTGAAATCCTAGTTTGTAATTTCTCTATGATTTGAAATTTTTTTCTGAGTGGTTAGCAGTTTCACGTACAATTAGGGTCATTTGCTTTTTGTATTCAATTTCAGGATTTTTCTGAACTTTAAATTTTTTTAATAAACATTTGCATAGTTTATAAGCAACTTTTCTCAAAAACATCTCATTTTCTTTCCTATTCCTCCAACTTTCCAACTTTATCATTCATTTCAGGGCCGCACCTGTGGCATATGGAATTTCCCAGGTTAGGAGTCTAATCGGAGCTACAGCCACTAGCCTACACCACAGCTGCAGCAAAGTGGGATCCAAGCCAAGTCTGCGACTACACCACAGCTCAAGGTAACGCCGGATGCACAACCCACAGCGTGAGGCCAGGGATCAAACCCACATCTTCATGGATACTAGCTGGATTTGTTTCCACTGTGCCTCAGTGGGAACTCCCACGGCCACCTCTTAAGCAGTTTCTTAAGTTTATGGTTCACCTTCTCATGTACCTTTTCTCAAAGATTCCTAAGCATAGGAATCTTTCTACTTAGTAATATATTCCACAAATCACCGTATAGCAGATCATAGAGATTTTCCTCCTAAGTTTTGCTGGTATATAGTACTGCATCACGTGTGCGTACCATGTTTATTTAACCAGTCACCTCTGCTTGGATATTTAGGTTGTTTCCAAGGTTTACTAGTAATATACTAGTTCAGTGAATAACCTTGTACTTTTTTTTCGTATTGTTGAAGATTAAACTTCAGAGAAATTTCACAGAGGGAGATTGATTGAGTCAAAGGGTAAAATTTGGTTCTGTTAGTTATTGCCAAATTTCTCTCAATAGAGATTGTACTATATTGCCCATCTACCACCACTGTATGAGGGGGGCAATTATTCCACAATCTTTCCCGAAGACTGTTGCTAAGCTCTTGAATTGTTGCAAGGAATGGTATCTCAATGTAGTGTTAATTTGCATTTCTCTTCTGTTAAAGGAATTTGTGCATCTTTTTATGTGTAAAGGACATTTGTCTATACTTTTTGTGAGCTGTCTATTCCTGGCTCTTACACAATTTTCTGTCAAGTTTTTAATTTTTTTCCCTCCACTTTTTTAATTGTTATATTTAACAATACAATATTATATCACATACAATTATATCAGTTTCAGGTATATAGCATAATGATTCAACATTTTTATGCATTATGAAATAGTCATCACAGTAAGTTCAGTTACCATCCATCACCATACAAAATTGTTACAGTATTGTTGACTATATTCCCCACATATACATTACATCCCTGTAACTTAGTTGTCTTATAGCTGGAAGTCTGTACCTCTTAATTCCCTTAATCTGTTTCCTTCACCATCCTATCCCTTTATCCTTTGGCAACCACCTGTTTGTTCTCTGTATCTGTGTGTCTGTTTCTGTTTTGTTTGTTTCTTTTTTGTTTTTTTAAATTCCACGTATAAATGAAATCCTTTGGCATTTGTGTTCTTCTAACTATATCATTTAGTCTGATACCCTCAGGGTCCATCCATGTTGTCACAAATGGCAAGATTTTATTCTTTTTTTATGGCTGAATAGTATCACATTGTGAGTTTGTGAGTGTGTGTGTGTGTGTGTGTGTGTATACCACATCTTCTTTATCCATTCATCTTATTAATGGACACAGGTTGCTTCCATATCTTGATTATTGTAAATAGTAACACAATGAATATAGAAGATCATATATCTTTGCAAATTAATGTTTTCATTTTTTTTCAGCTAAATACCCCAAAATGGAATTGCTGCAACATACCGTAGTTCTATTTTTAGTTTTTTGTGGAACCTCCATACTGTTTTCCATAGTGGTTTCACCAGTTTACATGCCCACCAACAGTACATGAGTTTTTACAAATATTTTCTCTTAGTTGTCTTTTAACATTAATTATGGGTGTTTTAGATGTACAGAAATTGTTTTTGCTTTTCTATAATCAGATTTGTTCAAGTTTCAGTCAGCGTAAGAAAGCCTTTACCCACACATGGTTTATAAAGGAAATTGTCCCCACTACTCATATTATTTCATTTGTTTCTTTTCCATTTAGGGTTAGCTATGGTGAATTGACTAAAAACCTGTCTTTTGAAGCTTTCTGTCTCTACTGAGACCAATTTTCATAAATTATATTTTCCTAGGAAATTATCCATTTAATTTAGATTTTTAAGTTTCTTAGCATAGATTTGTGCAAATATTCTATTAATTCTATGAATGCTTCCCTTTTGTCATTTTTTTTACTTTGTTATATGACATCTCTTTTTAATACTAAATTAGTGTTTGTTTTGCTGATTTTTTAAAAGATACAGACAGCTTTTTCTCAGTCATGAAGGTGGTGTTACTTTTTTTCCATTTTCTACCATATGAATTTTTGCTGTTATTGTTTATATTCCTTCCTTGTATTTTATTTTGTTTTGGTTTTCCTGGAGGGATTTCTTTGTTCTTTTCCTAGCTTTTTGAATTGAGACTTTACTTTCAGCTGGCTCTCAGCAGGTTAAGAACTCGACAGAGTGTCCACGAGGATGCAGATTCAATCCCTGGCCTCACTCAGTGGGTTAGGGATCCTGCATTGCTGCAAGCTGCAACATAGGTCACAGATGCATTCAGATCATGTGGCTGAGGTGTAGGCCAACAGCTGCCTCTCCGATTCAACCCCTAGCCCAGGAACTTCTATATCCTGCAGGTGTACCCATAAAAAAAGGAAAAAAGAGAGAGAGAGACTTCACTTTCACTATTTCTATGTATATATTAAAACAGGAGAGTACATTTTATAGTACATTATAAAATGTAATTTTATATATACTATACTAGTAATATATACTATACTATAATTATATATAAATATGTTATATATTTGTATATAGTATACTATAATATGTCCTCTCCTCACTGTTTTAATTGCATCCTGTTTTCATTTTCATTCTCATTACTTTTAGAAATTCTGCAATTTCAGTTTACATTTCCTCTTTGATATGAGTTGTTTATTTAGAGTTTTCAATTTCTAGATGAAAGTTCCTGTGATTCTGATTTTGTTATTAATGTCTAGATTTCACTGCATTATGGTCAGAGTTTACTGTTTGTGTTATTTCTGCTTCGTAGAACTTAAGTCCTCTTTGTAATCTAACAAATAGACAGTTTTGGAGACTGTCCCATGTGTACTGGAGAAAAGTATACATTCTCTATGATTGGGGTATAAAACTAGAAAAAAAGATGAGAGGAGAACCAAAGGATTTGCCTAATTAGTTATGTTATATTTAGCTTTTCTTTATCTATAATTTTGTCAGCTTGGCCTAAATTCCACTGGAACAATCTTAAATATTTGTTGTTAGTGTGTCTCTAGTTCTCTTTTACAACTCCTATAGAGGTGATTTGTATTATTTGATATACAGATATTGAAACTATTATGTCTTCATTATCCGTTGTGACCTTTATTGTCATAAAGTAGCGTTCCTTATCCTGATTAATGCTTTTGATTTCAAATCTGCAGACCAGTAGCAAGACTGTAATCCTTGCTTCCTTATTTTTTTTCCATTTGTCTGGCATATCTTTACCCAACCCTTTCTTTTTAGCCTTTCTGAATCACTCTATTTAAATGTGTCTCTTCTTTTACAGCATGTGGTTGGTTTTTTTTCTTTACAAGCTAATTAGAAAATCTGAAAAAGAGAAGTAAATTGCATTCATTTCTATGCTTTAACTCTTGTCATATTGGTTTATATTTTTTGTCTATATTGTGTTATACTGTTTTTCTTTCTCTGTATAGTCTGTTGGGATGGAAGTGGGGAGGGAGGGGAAGTTGTTTGCTTCTTTTGGTATTTAGAATAGTTTGTATTTGTGTTCTAATGTTTGCCTTTACACTGATATCTTTTATAAGACCCTTGTTCCTTTGATAGCTTTAAATGATATTCTGTGACTCCTATCTGTTGCCTAAGCAATAGTCAATGAGATCATTGGTCATTACCTTCATTTTATTTTCTTTTTTAATTGCCTTATTTAAACAGTGTCTAAACTGTTATAAGAGTTTCATGTTATTCCAACATCCTTGTTCCGACCTTTGTTCTACACGTAGATCTATAATTGAATGCCTTGAATGATACTATTTTTCTTACTCCAGTCATCTCTTGGCTTAATTACTATTGGTTTAATTAACATGAGTAGCCACCTTATGAAGGGATCTTATATGCAATATTCCTTAAGTTCTTGCATATTTAAACGTGTGGGGGGGGGGAGAGTGTGTGTGTTGATACTTAAAAGATAGATTGGCTAGATATAAAATCTTTGGTTCGCTCTTTCTTTGAGATGTGTTAAAATGCTGCTTCACTGTTGTCTGGCTATGTATGTTATTCCTGAGTTATAATATCAACATTTTTTTAGTTATAAGGAACTTATCTTTTAGCCCAGTATTTCCTCTATGTTTTAAGTCTAATGGCTAACTGATATATATATTGGAGTTGACTGTTCTGGGACAATGTTCCATGTACTTAGACAGCATTATTAGTTTAGAGATGTGTATAGTTATTTTATTTCTGGAAATTCTTCTGGATTATAGTTTTAGGTATTAGTTTTATTTTCTTCTTTATGTACTCCAATTATACATGTACTGGATTATCTTTGGCTGTTTCTATGTTAATTACTTCTTTCTGATTCTTTTACCATTTGTTTATTTTGCTTTGCTCTCTTGGCTCTTGTCATGTCTTCCCTCAACAGTCCTTATTATGTTTTCAATTAAATTTATTCTCTTGTGGGCACCTTGTAATTTAGTTTTAATTTCAAAGGTTTTTAAAAATTTATTTCCCCATTTTAGTCAACTCTTTTTTACTATTTTTCTGTTCTTTGTCCATTTCTGGTCAGAACTTTAAAATTTATGATTCAAAATGTTATTTTATATTTATAAATGCTTGTTCCAAAATATCTTGAGATTTTATCACAGCTTTCTCATGTGTCTTTTTGTTATTTGTTTATGTTTGAGGAAAGATAGCAATTTTTTAAAACATATTGCTTCTAATTTCTGATTTCTTACAGTAACTTTGTATCAATATTACCTACCTTCTATTTTTTTTTATTTTTTTTCCTACGCCAGCAATAAGAGCTTTGTATAAGCAAAAATAAGATTTTGGTGGATTACTTATATTCTTAGTTCATGAGAAACCTCTTCTGTTTATTTTGTGAAGTACTTATTCTTATGGATGACATCTTTCTTTGCAGAGAGAATAGTTGGTATGTCTTATGGTCTTATGATTCTTTTTTATATATATAATAATTTTTATTTTTTCCATTATAGCTGGTTCTTTTTTGTTTCTGAGACACCTAACTTCTACCTTATGCTTCTTTCCTTTTATAACCAAATTACCAAGGGCCATTTCCTCTATCAATGCAATCTCCCTCTTTTTCTTAAGAAGTACCTTCAGATGACTCCATTTCTCACTCTGCACACTTTCAAGGTTCTTTCTTTCTATTCCCCAGTAGCTGTGTTCTCATCAACCAGATCTGTTATCAGCATTTTCCAATTCAGTGCTGGGATGTGTCTTTCCAAGGGTGATTTTGTCTGTTTTTCCAGCCTCAGCATCCTTTCTTCTCTCTTCTGCACCCTTTCCATCTGACTGTCTGATCCAGAATGGGCTCCTGAACTGGCTCTGTTAGATGTGTTTATGCCTCTACTTACATACACCTATTCAAGTTCATAGAATTTTCTTTTTCCTAATTATGCTGTAGATGTGGGTTGTGGATTGTTTTATCTCTCTATTAGTAGATAATTATGGTTTTCTGGGTAAGAAGAGAGGGTAAAATTTAGATATCAGCCTATGTATTAGGGGAGGCCAGGCTGTTTCAACAAAGTATTTTAAGTGAATGATAATATAAATAGATCAATAGATAGATTAACATAGACTTATAGAAATTCAGAGGAAACTGGAGATGTATATTTTGAAGTTTATAGTGGTTTCATTACAGCCCAGCCTCTCTCCAGAGCTCTAGGAATATAAAAAAATAAAATAAAACACCTACTAGATTCATCACTTTTTCCCCTTCTAAGTGCAACTTACAAACTTAAACCAAATACACCTCTTTTTGAGTCTTTACCAGATAGCATCCTTTTTTGTTCCATGCCTTTCTGCCACCACTTGTCACCATCTCAAATAGATTACTCTGTCATCTTTAAGTTAGCATAACGAAAGTTCACATCTAAATTTGACAGTTTTTTCCCAGGTAGAAAAGGGCCCCTGAAAACCTAAAACAGTATCAAAGACACATTTCTGTATGTAACAATTTCTGTTAGGAAAATCTTGTGCATTTTCTACTCAAATTTTGTAAGATACATTAAGGAATAAATTTATTTGGAATTTTTTGTGCCATGGTATATTTTATCAACAAAAAACCCATGAAATTGTGGTCAATACTTTTAAAATCCATAGTAATAGTGGGGTAGTGAAACACTCAGGATAAATCCATGTGATAACACAAATTAAATGCCAGGGCTGTCAAATACAAATCAGCTAGTTCTTTCTGTTGTAAAATATAGTAAAGCTCCTATATCCAGCCCCATGAATGAAGACCTTTCAGCCTGTATTTCTGTATTATTGACTGAGTTTGTGCTCTTACATATAGACACTCCCTGAGAAAGATGAAAAAGAGAACATAAAGGAAATTTCTAACTTCAATTTTAGGTTCTATGGTCTGTTGTTTTGATTATTTTCCTATATGAACAGAATATAATTCTCTGGCAAAGAGGAGCAAATTTGAGTCCTAATACACAGAAAAAAGGTCTGGAAGGATACACTCAGCTTTATCTTTGTGTAGGGAAATGGGACTATGATTAACTTACATTTTTTTACAGATTTTGTTAAAAACAAGAACGTATTCATAATTTACTTTTATAATTATACTCCTTGGGAGCAAAGGTTATATGACTTTTCCAGGAAATTTTAATTATGTTTCCCAGTTTGTACACTATGTACAACAACAACAGAAAAACTAATATAATTGTAGGAAAAAATTTGAGTACTAGCTATTATTGTATTGCATATTATTCTACCTAGGAAACCTTTCTTTGTTTCTTATGTTCTCTTATGATGTTGTCACCTCTAAAACACAATAGCAAGAGCCTCAATTAAAAAACAAAAGCAAGTCCAAATAAAATAATATAGAATTTAAAGGTCCCCTACTCTTGTCTTCAAAATCTTAGAACTTAGTCTTCTTTCTAAATTGCTCTGTCTTCCCAGTTTTTTAAGCTGTCCACTAGGATGGAACTTCATACAACCTTATATGAATTAAAATAACCCATGCTATGGCCCATGTAAGATGCTGTCTCCCAGGAAAAGAGCAAAGCCTGACCTTAGATTTTGAACTCATATTACTGAATCTGCATCTCTAGTATTCAGGTGCAGTAACACCTAAATGTGAATGTAATATTATTTAGTTTTTCCAGTGAGCAGGCAACAGGGAAAAAAGGGTAAAAGAGCAAAGCTAAAAGCTATTTTCTTGGAAATGTGTATAAAATATCAAAATAATATAAAAGAAGACTAAATGCAGAAATCCTACATTCTCATTTTGTTTAAAACCTTAATACTATCCAAATTCAGTGTTATATGCATCTGATCTAATATTAATAAAGTATGAGTAGAAATCATCTAATCAATAATGAGAGTTAGTGAAATAGCTTTTGTCAATTTTTTTTCATTTTTTAATAAAGTATAGTTTATTTACAATGTTGTGCCAATTTCTGGTATACAGCAAAATGACCCAGTCATACATTTATATACATTCTCATTATTAAATTATCTTCCATCATGGTCTGTCCCAAGAGATAGGACATAGTTCCTTGTGCTGTACATCAGGACCTCATCACTTACCCATTCTAAACGTAATAGTTTGTGTCTATTTTTATTTTTATTTATTTATTTATTTATTTTTTGCCTTTTGTTATTTTAGGGCCACACCTGTGGCATGTGGAGGTTCCCTGGCTAGGGTTTTAATTGGAGCTGTAGCCACTGGCCTACGCCACAGCCACAGCAACGCAGGATCCGAGCTGCATCTGTGACCTACACCACAGCTCATGGCAATGCCAGATCCTTAACTCACTGAGCAAGGCCAGGGATCGAACCCGCAACCTCATGGTTCCTAGTCGAATTCGTTAACCACTGCGCCACGATGGAAACTCCTGTTTGCGTCTATTAACCCCAGACTCCTAGTCCCTTCTTCTCCTTCCCCTCTCTCTATTGGCAACCACAAGTATCTTCTCTATTTGAATTTTTTTTTCATTTTGACATTATTTTAAATTTCAGGAAAATTACAGAAATAGTACGAAGTATTTCTCATCCCTTTCACTTCAATTCCCCTAATATTGTCTTACATAAATACAGTTGTTGACATTCATGTAGATTAGTAACTAATCTTCAAATCTTATTTGACTTTGGCCAGTTGTCTTACTAATGTCCACTATCTGGTTCAGAACCCAATGCAGATCCTACCCTGTATTTAATCTTTGTGTCTCCATAGTCTCCTCCACACTGTGACGTTACCTCAGTCTACCGATTTCATAACTTTGACACTTTACAGGGCAACTGGCCAGTTATTTTCTAGAATGTTCAACTGTTTGAGTTTTCCAAATGTGGCACTGCATTAACGAAAGGGGCACAGCCTCCAGCCATACCTGATTATTATATGATTAGGTTCTTAACCTGAGGGCAGCTATTACATGGATCTACCAGGCTAAGTAACTTGGATCTGTTTTGAAGGAAATGAACTGGATTAATAAATAGGGGTGAGAGCAAGGGGAGGAGCAACAAAGTTGTAAAATTCAGAGATCAAAACAGTGAGATACTGTATCTTAGGTTCTTTATAGCTTTTTAGAATTTGAATCCCATTTCCATGTGAAATGCTATGCTAGGATTCTACTAGTTTCCCAATCATAGCCCAAATACTGCTTTTTTGAACTAGCATAAAGAAATCTGTTTTCTGCAATGAAAATGGATCTAACAAATACATAGTAAATAAACAAACAAAAATTGGAAAGAGCAAGTTAAAAAACTATAGCATGGTGTCTGTGGCAGAAGACATGCAGAACTAAGATGTCTCTTTGATTTTTGATTCTATTGCAGTTTTACAAAGCTTTTATGACTGACTACAAATTAACCTAGACATTTTCACAGACTTTGAAGAGCAGATCACTGTAGGAATGTCTAATCACTGAATTTGCTCCAAGGTTCCATGACCTGAAGAAAATCTCAATTACAACAGCTCTTAATGCAGCATTAACCTTGCTGATCTCAAGTGTTTATTTTTCTCTGTTGCATAGTATATGTTATTCTTTCATTAGTGTGACCTTAATCATCTGCAAATTTGTCAGGTATTGTTGAATACAGTATTCCAAATAACCCAGGACCCAAGAGCTCCAAGCAGCATTTTTATTTGGTTGGGCAAATAGTACAAAATTGGAAGTTCTTTTTCTCTTTTGTTAGCTTCATTTTAAAAGAGGGAATTGGCTTTAAAAACTAAATCAAGGCCAAATAGCTAATTTTTCACAGTGAAAGATGATTTTTAACTTTCTTAACTTTTCATCATGTAGATGTATGCTGTTCAGTTAATAATCTAAAGTTTATTTTATGTTTTGTCTTTTTATGAGTGAAGAAAATCTTATGGTGTTTTTGTTAGCACTCTAGCCTATTTTGCTAGTCAAGAAAAATGTCATTACGGGGAATACATATAATCACTTCTGCACACATACACACACACATACACATACACACACACACACCATTTTAAACATTGGTTGTAGATTTTTATACCCATTCTGTCATGTTTACAAATGAACCAATGTATCTTTTACTGTTTCTTCTAATTCATTCATCAATCCCTTACAAATATTACAAGTAAAATGAATGACACCTCTTTGTAACAGGTTAGAACTACAGTACATCATTTTGCCTCAAATTGTGAGTCGAGGAGCTCTTAATACTTCATCTTAAAAAGTAAAAATTGCTTATAACATAATTTAATTTTGTCATGAATTAATACTTTCTTTTCTTTTGGAAATACGAAATAAGCAAACTCTATTAATATGTTATAAAAGGCAAATCAGATTCTTCCTAAATTCTGATGAATACTACACAATTGCAAATGGGAAATGATACCAATGAATTGTTCCTAGAACTTGTGGCATTGTAAATCCACAACAATAAAGAATTAATTAACTCAGTGTTAGAAAAGGAATAGAAAAATACAATATCTTTTATAATCGCACCCCAAAAAATTAAATACCCAGGAATAAACCTGATCAAGGAGGTGAACAACTTATTTGCTGAGAACTTTAAAACATTAATGAAGGAAATTAAAAAGGAGTCAAAGAAATGGAAATATATTCCCTGTTCCTAGGTTGGGAGAATTAATATTGTAAAAATGGCCATATTACTCAAAGCAATCTACAGATTCAATACAATCCCTATCATATTTCCCATGACATTTTTCACAGAACTAGAACAAACAATCCAAAAATTTATATGGAACCATAAAAGACCCAGAATTGTGAAAGCAATCCTGAGGAACAGAACCAAGCAGGAGGTATAACTCTCGCAGACTTCAAACAATATTACAGGGCCACAGTAATCAAGAGAGTGTGGTACTGGTACAAAAACAGACATACAGACCAATAGAACAGAATAGAGAATCCAGTTATAAACCCAGGCACTTAGAGTCAATTAATCTTTGACAAAGGAGGCAAGAATATAAAATGGGAGAAAAGATAGTCTTTTCAGCAAGTGGTGCTGGGAAAACTATACAGCTGCAAGTAAATCAGCTGTACGAATCAGCCTCACACCATGCACAAAAATAAACTTAAAATGGCTTAAACACTTAAACATAAGACAAGACACCATAAAACTCCTAGAAGAACATAGGCAATACATTCTCTGACATCAACCATGCACATGTTTTCTTAGGTCAATCTCTGAAGGCAATAGAAATAAAGGCAAAAATAAGCCAATGGGACCTAATCAAACTGACAAGTTTTTTCACAGCAAAACAAACCATAAAAAAACAAAAAGACCACCTACAGAATGGGAGAAAATAGTTTCAAATGATGCAACTTACAAGGACTTAATCTCTAAAATATGCAAACAACTTATACAACTCAACAGCCAAAAAAAACCAACAACCCAATTGAAAAATGGGCAGAAGACCTAAATGAACATTTTTCCAAAGAAGATAGACAGATGGCCAACAGGCATATGAAAAAAATGTTCAATATCCCTATTTATTAGAGAAATACAAATCAAAACTGCAATGAGGTACCACCTTCCACCAATCAGGATGGCCATCATTAACAGATCAACAACTAACAAATGCTGGAAAGAGTGTGGAGAAAAGGGAACCCTCAAGCACTGTTGGTGGGAATGTAAATTGGTATATCCCACTATGGAAAACAGTATGAACGTACCTCAGAAAACTAAATATAGAACTACCATATGACACAGCAATCCACTCTTGGACATATATCCAGACAAAACTTTCCTTGAAAAAGATACATGCACCCCTGTGTTCACCGTAGCACTGTTCACAAAAGCCAAGACATGGAAACAACCTAGATGTCCACTGATAGATGAATGGATTAAGATATGGTATATATTCATAACGGAATACTACTCAGCCACAAAAAGAACAAAATAATGCCATTTGCAGCAACATGGATGGAACTAGAATCTTTCATACTACGTGAAGTAACTCAGAAAGAGAAAAATAAATACCATATGATATCACTTATATCTGGAATCTAATATATGGCACAAATGAACCTTTCCACAGAAAAGAAACTCATGGACTTAAAGAACAGACTTGTGGTTGCCAAGGGAGAAGGGGAGGGAGTGGGATGAGCTGGGATCTTGTGGTTAATAGATACAAACTATTTCATTTGTAGTGAATAAGCAATGAGATCCTGTTGTATAGCACAGGGAACTATATCTGGTCACTTGTGATGGAACATGGTGGAGGTTAATGTAAGAAAAAGAATTTATGTGTGTGTGTGAGAGAGAGAGAGAAAGAGAGAGAGAGATTGGATGACTTTGCTGTACAGTAGAAATTGACATAACATACTAAATCAACTATGATGGAAAAAATAATCTTAGAAAAAAATAAAAATCTTAAAAAAATAATTAATGAACTCTATACTTCAGGGATACATTTCTTGGAATTAGTAATTGACTCAAAAGAGAGCCAGAGGTAGGGTATAAGTGAAAGAATAGTTTACATTGTAAAAGGTAATTTTTAAAATTTGACCCTGAAATGCTTCCATGTAGCAATGCTTTTTAGAAGTAGGACTGCTCTTCATAAAACTAACCGTGTTAGGAGTTCCCATCGTGGCTCAATGTTTAAGGAGCCTGACTGGGATCCATGAGGATGTGGATTGGATCCCTGGCCTCGCTCACAGGGTTAAGGAGCCAGCATTGCCGTGAGCTGTGGTGTAGGTCAAAGATGAGGCCCGGATCCTGTGTTACTGTGACTGTGGTGTAGGCCAGCAGCTATAGCTCTGATTCGACCCCTAACCTGGGAGCCTCTCTATGCTGTGGGTACAGTCCTAAAAAGCAAAAAAAAAATAAAGAAATTAATTTAACTATGTTAGGCTCTTAATCTAAATGTCATTAAATATGATTATTTTACATACTATTGTATTCATGAGGTGATATTAAATATATTTATTCAGTTGTACTAATAATACACATTCGTAATATTATTGTCCTCTATTTTTTTACTTTAGCTGCTTATAAAAAGCACTCAATAGATATTTGTCAAGTTGATTTTTCTTTTTTAAGGACAAATTCTCTAGTACCTTGGGGTATTTGATGAAAACCACCTGGATAGTTATTCTCCTTAATCTAAATTATCTGTAGTTTATGCTGTATTAAACAGGGTGCCTAAAATTGTATCTGATTTTGTTAAGAGCTCTGGCATCAAAGTACAGGGTTTTTAAACCCTGAGTTGTTGTTAGGCTGAATTGAGTTAATGCATGGAAAGTACATTTGGACTATAGTGAATACTTGGTAATATTCTTATCATTTTGAAAGAAAAATTTCTCAAGGTGATTCACAATTTGGTATTATATTTTATTAATATGATTAATCCAAAAATTATTAAAGTCACAGCCTAGACTTTAAACTTAAAAAAACAAAACAAAACAAAACAAAAAAAAAACTTGGAGTTCCCATCATGGCTCAGCGGAAACGAATCTAACATTCATGAGGATGCAGGTTGGATCCCTGGTCTCGCTCAGTGAGTTAACAATACGGCATTGCTATGGCTGTGGCATAGGCCAGTGGCTGCAGCTCTGATTTGAGCCCTAGCCTGGGAACCTCCATATGCCACAGGTGTGGCCCTAAAAATACAAAGAAAAGGAAAAAGAAACTTGAAAAATTTCTTCAGTATTTAAGCTAAGCCCCAATTATAGAAGCAAATTTACCAAATAAAATTTAAAATAACTAAGTGAAAGGAAATATTCAACAAAATTAAAATCTAAACAAACTCTTAAAAACGTGTATGTAGCATATGTAATAAAGGGTTAATACTCTTAATAAGTAAGTAAAGAACTCTTATGAATTGTTTGATAAAAACAAGAACTGTACAAAAGGAAAGACAATTGCCCAAGGATGAACAAATAAAAAATGTTCAAACTAACTAAAAACCTAAGAAAGGCAAATTGAAACAACTATGAGCTTCTATTATAAAACAGTTTAAAACAATTTGGCTGATTTTTTAAAATAATGATATACAGTATTTTATCTCCATATCCAGAATTCAGAAGCTCTAAAAACTGCCTTTTACAACTTATTTGGCAGCCAAAAGTAACCTGATCTGGACATGCTGGCAGCAGACCAGTGCTAATGGCTGGGAAGTAGTCCTGATCTGTGCCTCAGTGAGAAGCACATGATTTGGGCGATTTTGATTATGAAGTGCTTTCTTAGACTTTGCTAGGAGTGTTATGTAATAGACATTTGCTTTATGTTATCCTTCTAAAACTGAAAAAATTATGTATTCCAAAACCTCTCTGTCCCAAAAAGTTATAGATGAAGAATCATGGACCTGTATTTAATTTGATGGTACAGAGAAACAAAGTCACTCATAAACTCCCGGTGATGTTATCAATTGGTTCTCCTTTGTAAGTGGAAGGTAACAATCTGGATATAGATAGATATAGATATATAGATTTATCAGAAAGCTATAAAGCGGGCATGCTCTTTAACCTACATTTCCACCTATAGGAATTTATCATGACTAAATTACTAGGAAAATGCTAAAAAATTTAGATGATATATAACTGGAGAGTCCCAAATGTTCAATAAAAGAAGACTGGTGGGATTACACAGGTTCTAGCCATACCACACATTACTACTATGCCACTTCAAAGGTGATATTGTGCAGTAATATTCATTCCCATTGAAAATGTCCTTATATTTTATTCAGTAGAAATACCAGCCTATAAAATAACATGCATTATATGATCTAATTTTTAACAAGTTATTTGTGTGTATACGTCTATATATACACGTAAAAAATATTTGAAGGATAGTCACCAAAATATTAATAGTACTTATCTCTTGATGGCAGGATTTCAGATGATTCTAATTTTCTTCTAAATGTGCTTTGTCTATGGTGAACATGTGTTAAATCTTATAATAGTAAAGCTTTTAAGTGCCATTTAAACATATTACTTAGAAGTTATCAATGTATCTTACTTAGATTTCAAGTTCTATGTTATATATAGTTCTTATATGTATGAAAATATAATCTTCATGTTTATAGGAGTTAATAATTATAAACGCTGTCTATTTGGAAACAATCATAAAACAAAGCCTAGTTTTCAAATAGCATGTTTTTTGCCTAAGGTAGATTTTATTGTATTGTTAATATTTTAATGTGTGTGTATTAAAATTTGCTGTGGTGAACTGGAAATATGAACCAATTGTCAAGGAAAATATGTTTAGAATTTTAGACTTTACATGAAGATATACCCAGAGCATTTACTGGTAGCATTCAAATTCTGACCTGTGGAGAGAGAACAGCAAGCTAACCATCTCCAATAGTGGGATGTCAATTGAGAATGTATAATGTCTTTGTTTCACTCATCAGAAAAAAACTTGTTCTCAAAACTATATTCTGAGAATACGATCTTTATCCTGAAATGCTCCTTTTAACAATACAAATAAATACGAAAGCTGTATACTCTTTCAGGAAAGCAGTTTGCCTTCTGTATTGCCTTGAGTGGTGATAACATGATGACGTGCCATTCTACTGCTTGGCATGGGATAAGTAGCTACACCAAGCAGTATGTCTGCAGAGAAGAGAGTTCTTGGTTTAAGTGCCAATTTTCAAGTCAGTGCTTCTTATAGTTCCCACAATATGTGTCTGAAATTTGGTGCTGACTCTGAATGCTTTATTCTGCTTTGGTAGACTATTTCTGCAATCCACGAACAATTAAATTATATTAGTTTTTATTTCAAATAGTGTTATGTTATTTACTGAAAGAAATAACTCTTTATTTTTCAGAGCTTCCATATGGCTGGGAAAAAATCGATGATCCCATATATGGCACTTATTATGTTGAGTAAGTCTAAGCTTGATATTAACCTGTTATTAATGTGTTGTGAAATGGTGTTAGTATTTCATTTATTGAGCATGTGTAGCTAATAGCTCCTTTATTCTCCTTTCATCTTACTTTGAAGTACCCACAAAGACTAGTAGCTCTAGCGAGCTGTCTCTTGCCTCTCCAGCTGGCTAATTTGTCATTCCTTTCCTTTGACTCAGGATGCTAAACACCAATTGGAAAAGTGTGTTTCACACTCTCCTCTAAATGAGTGATAATTAAAGATATCAAAGTAAATGCCCTCCATTTTGCAATCAAAATGTTGAGAGCTGACTAGTTGTGCAAAAGAGATGTTCTATTAAACCAGATTTTGAAGTCAATTAAATGAAGCAACTATACTTTCCAGTTGAGGGATGAAATAAAATTCAGATTTTGTTTTCTCTTTAAAGGCTTCATTTTACATCAAGAGTATTTTTTTCTGTAGACTAGACTTTCATGTTATCTGCTGGAGGGCTGCATTGCCTTAGTGTATCTTAGCATAATATGTGTTACCCCTTTTTGCATCCTTTTATTCACAATAAAGTCCCTATTAGTGATTCAGTTATATACACATTTTTACATTTTTCCTCAAGAAAATCAAGTAGTATGTATAATTTTCCAAAGTTAAATATGTGACTTCCTTTTCCAGAACCCCTCTTCTGATAAGAGAAATTTCTAATTTTTATCTGTTGTGTCACATTGTTAATGTTATTTGGGTGAATAAGAAAACATTCATTAAAAAAAGAAAAGAAAACCTTCATACTCAAGAAATGCAGTTTGAAAAAACTAAAGATGTTTACATTATTCATCAAGATGTGACCGTTTTCTCCAGTCTTCTGTTTAGCAGCAATAATCTAGATGGTAAATGGTTATAGACTGATAACATTACTGCTGAATTGGTTTTATAGCAATATTCAAATAATTACTGAGCTTTTACCAAGTGTCAAGCCCCTCTCTGCACTGGGGAGGTACCAACAGATGGGTGCAACCTATGTCCTCCTTGTCCTTGAACATCTCCTGCATGAACACTTGTCTTGAATACCTTGACCCACCATCTTCATCAGGCAAAGCCCCAATTTTGGCACCACAGTCCGTCATTTCCAGTGAATTCACTGGAATGACTGGAATTCCAGTGAATTCCAGTGAAGGTGAATTCACTTCACTTGCCAAATTCAATTTTCTAATAATATCTAATGTTCTAATGTCATGTGGATGCTCAGTAGGTGCAAAAATTAAGAAAAATACATGGAGGTATCATTAATTGCAAAAATAAAGGGAAATCACTTGTGAATAGTTATGATGTTCCTAGTCCCACTACAATGCTGATCAATTAAAATACACATATATTTTAATAATAATGTGGCTGCAGCTGCTGATTAAATTTATTAACATTAGGAGTTCCCATCGTGGCACAGCAGAAATGAATCCCACTAGGAACCATGAGGTTGCAGGTTCGATCCCTGGCTTCACTCAGTGGGTTAAAGATCCAGCGTTGCCATGAGCTGTGGTGTAGGTAGAAGCCATGGCTCGGATCTGGCATTGCTGTGGCTGTGGTGTAGGCTGGCAACTGTAGTTCTGATTAGACCCCTAGCCTGTAAACCTCCATATGCTGTGGGTGCAGTCCTGAAAAGACATAAACAAAAAATTATCAACATTAAAGATATCCAATAAATGCTAGCTTGTCTTAATTTGTTGAATTAGATTATCCCTCACTGATTACATCTGAATGCAAGGTAATTCCATGTAAGGAAAGAGAATGGAAGTATGTGACATACCAGATATCATCTTTAATACACTTCCTTGCAGAATTTATTGAATGCTATCTGTCATAGTGTTCCATAAGGTACACTAATACCAATAAATAGGTGTGTATCAGACCAGTCAAAAAAAAAAGTGAGGAGTTCCCTTCGTGGCTCAGTGGTTAACGAATCTGACTAAGAACCATGAGGTTGCAGGTTCGATCCCTGGCCTTGCTCAGTGGGTTAAGGATCCGGCGTTGCCGTGAGCTGTTGTGAAGGTTGCAGACACGGCTCGGATCCCACGTTGCTGTGGCTGTGGCGAAGGCCGGTGGCTACAGCTCCTGTTAGACCCCTAGCCTGGGGACCTCCATATGCCGGGGGTGCGGCTCTAGATAAAGGCAAAAAGACAAAAAAAATAAAAAAATAATAAAAAAAATGAAAAGTAAGACAGATAATTCAAACCTCAAGATAATTTTGAGCAGAACTATATGCCAATGTTTCTTAGAAATATCTTTTGAAAAAAAATCATCAAAATAATTAAAATATTTCAATTTGTTTTATATACTGTAAACATTACTTGAAATGAGAGAAATCTTCCATTACAACAAAGACAACTTGTCCCTTTTAATTGGAATATACCTATTTACAGTTTGTTTTAGCTATTCAAAAAAATCGAATCTCATCTCCATTACACCTTTATTTTCACAAGGTATATATTTGTTCTGAATTGTAGTCTTATTTGTAGAATCAATGTGAATACATGTGTGAACATAGTGGTTATTTATTACTTTCGTTCCTTAGAGTATTTTCATTGGAAAAAGGTTACCTAATTTCTTATAGTTAATTATAAGAAGAAACAATAATTCTTAGTTTAAGTTACTATATCACATTTTCATTATAGATATCATAAATATACAATAAAATATGCCTATACTAAGACTTTTTATAATTACAGTGCTCATAAGGAATCATATACTTTGATTTCTAATATTAGTATTCAGTTAGTGTAGCAAAACTAAGGTGGTCATTATTGTACATCTATAGCCAAGAAAAACGTCAGTTCTTAATCCCATCAGTGATGATGGGCAATAGGTTCTCTGTAGAGCAATCATTTTTGCTGTTTAATTACATACCCAGTTATACAATTAGAGGTACTGGTGACGAAATATGAAAAACATTCCACCTTACCACCACGTGGCAAAAAAGCCTGTGCAGGGACACTAGAAATCTAACTTGGCAGTCACTCTTCAGACAGACCAGCAACTGGGGGCAGAAGGTGTGTCATGGGCTTTCTGTCATCAGCAAGACAAGTCAGATTGAAATCAGCTTTGTCCTTCTGACTCAGCTGCGCAAACACTCATTTTCCTGCCAGCCACAGACAAGCAGATAGGATTCCAATCAATAGCATCAAAGTGTTTACACAAGCTGAAACTAAAACACTTGGGTTGAAAAATTTTGACCACTATTGCTAACTTCACCTTACCATGCCATAATTCTGCCCCTTGCAAATCCAATTTCAAGATTACAGGTTTAATGTACTTAAAACTCAGAAAAAGTTGAGTGCTTCATATATCCCATGAAGTAAGCTAAATGTTTGACAGTCTTTAGCACACTTATAATCCTCTTTATAGTATAATGAGGTAAATTGCTATAGTTGGGGAAACTCTGGCTGAAGAAGTAACTTACTCAGTGTTACACATTATTGAGAGAAATAGACCCAGGCACTGTGCTGTAGAGCCCAGCCTCCAAACTCCTGCTCAAAATGCATCCCAGAAATGTTGGTTCATAATCCATGATGGTCCAAACAAGCTTCTGGGACTCATCATTGGAGAAGAACGAGGGATTTCCAGAGAGCGTCTCCTCCCTGGCTCCTCTTTAGTACAGTGTCAAAATGAGAGGTCATGCTGCACACCGCCCAAACTGGCTTCTGACCCAGGCATTCTTAGCCACCAACTCCATTACCCATGACTTGAGAGTGGCTCTGGATACCACGGCCCCCAGGAGCAAGACTTGCAAGTCCTCAAAGAAGTCCGTATTGTGAGGCCCTCAATGTAGCGTTGCTGGCCCTAGTTTGGAGCCATAGAGGCAGCCACGCAGCTCTGTATTTTAGAGAACAGTGAGCCCTACTCAGCATCTTCGCCTATTTCATCAGCAGACGGGACAGACCACATTGCTACTCAATGTAGCTGCCAAAAGTGGTTAGCCCAATTTTTCCTGACACCAAACCCATATAGCACAGCACTTAGCAATATATTAAAAAGTCCTAAAGTTGCTAACTAGAAATGTAACTGTCACTGTTCGTAAAGAAAGGGAAAAATTTTAATGAAAAAAGTACAAAATGTAGGTTTGAACAGCTGTGACTTTTGTACAAATGTGTTTTTTTCTCCTCTTTTGTGAAATTATGCCTGCTGGGTACATTTTTGTTTCAATGGCAGTTAGACAATTTGCTTAACTAGCTAGCCCAGAAGACACAATTTCCTGGAACAGCTTTCATGCAAAGCTGCCTTCTCTGGCACCGACAGAGAAGCAAACCATACAACTATGGTTCAAATAATAGTGGAGACTGACAGATGTGATTTTGATGTAAAGATTTTACAAGTTTTCATGTGATGTCACACATCTGCTACTATGAAATGTTACTTATGCACAGTTCCAGAAAGTATGCAAGATACTGCATAATATCACCAATATAACATTAAATGTATGAGGAAAATTACATTCATTTCCCTGGTTAATGATGAGTGTTTGTCATCATGTAGCACATTGGAAAGTGGTTAGAGAGAATTTTAATTCAATAGCATATCTTAAGAATGTTTCTCTCCTTCAAGCTTTTGACTAGTTTTCCAAGTATTTCAAGAAAATGCTCCCTAACTTTAGGATTTTTGAAAGGTCAGCGTAAATGTAAAATATTTCCAATTAGAAATCAACATAAAAGAATTCCCTTTTAAGATTTTGCTTGTTCTTAGAGAATTTTTTGTCCTATACTGAAAGTTAATTTTTAAAAATTTCAATTTTTTCTTTAGTCTTCAAAAGCTAGTAGACTTTTTTGGATGCTATTGAAACATCTATTTAACAAAATTTGTGTAGTAGAAGATGCTTAACTAAAGTGCATTTTTGGTGAAGTGACTCAGTGAAATTTTTTTTTTTTTTTTTGGTAGCTTAGCAGAAATGTATTTTATTTCTCACAGTTCTGGAGGCCAAAGAAGTCCAAGATCAAGGTGCTGACCTGTTCACTTCCTGGGGACAGCTCTCCTTCTGGCTTGCAGACTGTTGCCTTCTTTTTTTATTTTAATAATTTTTTTGGAGTATAGATGACTTACAGTGTTGTGCTAGTTTCAGGTGTATAGCAAAGTGAATCAACCATTCTTTTTCAGATTCTTTCCCCATATAGGCTATTACAGAGTACTGAATAGATTTCCCCAAACTATATAGTAGGTCCCTGTTATGGATTGATGTTGTATATGGTAGTGTGTATATGCCAATCCCAACCTCCCAATCTATCCCTCCCTGCAATGTTATGGTTCCCCTTTGGTAAACGTAAATTTGGTTTCAAAATCCTTTGTTTTTTTTTTTTGTCTTTCTAGGGCCACACCCGTGGCATATGGAGGTTACCAGGCTAGGGGTTCAATTGGAGCTGTAGCTGGTGGCCTACACCACAGCCAAAGCAACATGGGATCCAAGCTGCATCTGCGACCTGCACCACAGCTCGCGGCAATGCTGGATCCTTAACCCACTGAGCGAGACCAGGGATTGAACCTGTGTCCTCATGGATACTAGTTGGGCTTGTTAACCACTGAGCCACGATGGGAACCCCCTTGGTTTAAAAATCTTTGACTCTGTTTCTGTTTTATGAAGTTCTTTTGTATCATTTGTTATTAGACTCCACATATTAGTGATCTCATATGATATTTGTCTTTCTTTGGCTAACTAACCTCACTTAGTATGATAATCTCTAGCACCACTCATGTTGCTACTGATGGCATTATTTTGTTCTTTTTATGGCTGAGTAATATTCCATTGTATATATGTACCACATCTTCTTTATCTGTTCTCCATTCCTCTGTTGATGGACATTGAAGTTGTTTCCATGTCTTGGTGATTGTAAATAATACTGCAGTGAACATTGGGGTGCATTATCTCTTCAAATTATGGTTTTCTCCAGGTATTTGCCCAGGAGTGGGATTGCTGGATTATGTGGTAGTTCTATATTTAGTCTTTTAAGGGAGCTTCATACCACTCTCCACAGTGCAGAGAACCAACGTACGTTCCCACCAGCAGTGTAGGTGGGTTCCGTTTTTTCCACACCCTCTCCAGAACTTATTGTTTGTAAATTTTTTTGATGCTAGCCATTCTAATTATCAGTGACATTCTTTCATTATTATTATTGAAGTATATTTATTTTATTGTTATTAAAATATAGTTGATTATATAATGTTTCATCAAGTTCTGTTGAACAACAAAGTAACCCAATCATACACATTTCTCTGCGCTATACAGTAGGATGTTATTGCCCATCCATTCCAAATATAACAGTCTGTGTCCTCAAACCACCCAAATGCCTATCCATCCCAGTCCCACATTTTTTACAAATCTAGTAAATTAAATCGGGCTCTTGTTTAGGCACTTCTGGAGAGGTCCAGGCAGAAAGGACACACCAGGTAGCATACAGCTGAGGAACTCAGTGGTGGAGGAGCAATTTCCCTAAGTCCTCATCATCCCAGGGAGATGTGGCAGGCATGGTCACACCTAGAGACACCATGCATGTACTCCCAAGGAAGGGCCATAGTCCCTCTTTCCACTCCATCTTTTTTATAGGACCATGAGAACTTGAGAGTGGCCATATGAAGGCAAGGAGGATAGTCTGCATTTGGGCAATGTTGCTGAAGGGAGTTTCAGACAGCCTTTTGAGAGAGATGTGAGCTGCTGGATGTGGAGAGTGTCATTTCTGCACAGAGAGGTCCTAGGACGCTGTAGGAGTGCTGTCCCTCCTGCTGGAGGAAGGGACCATCTATTCGTAGTCCCTATGGCTCATGGCTAGGCAAACCAGAGAAAGCTGCCACCATCTTTCACTGGGCAATTCTGTTTGCCTCTTCCCAGGCAATATTATAATAACAAGTAGATCACTGTCATCATTCTATAATGTGAGAAATGGTTTATTAATTCTCTCTCTGGATTAAACATGCTCGGTTTCTTGTGGGTGAACTGCAAATTGTCTCACGCCACCAATTTGTATCATCACATCTTTTGGAATCATATCTTAGACTAAGTTCTGAAGTTAGTCCATGAAGTGAATAATTGCAAAGACTCAGAATTATCCTAAAGTTCCCTCAGGCCCATATTGTTGTTGGAGACTAGCATGCTGAAACAACATGGCTGGTTTTTTTCCTTCGGTATGTTGGGATAGAATTTTTCTGGAATTAAAGTGGCTGGCTAGCATTTAGGTCTTTTAGGTCTTTAATAGATTCAAAACTAGAATTACATTCAGCTCAGAGAGATGCTATCAGAGAGATGAAGGAATTTAGTCAAAACTGAGGAAGCAGCAGATTGATGTCGTTCTTTGGCACATTATTATGAATAAAACAGAAGATGGTCACCTTTAACAGGTAAAATGTACTGCCCTCCTGCCCCCACATGAGAACTATAATTTCATCTTTTTTAATATGCAAATAGTGTTTTTAAAATTGCTTTGGGGTTATAGACCATAGTGTTAGTAGTAGTTTGTCTTTTTCTGCTTCCATGATTTTGAATTTAGAGGCTGGTACAAAATTACACTTAACCTCACCAGCGATTATCTGTAAAATGAGTGGTTTGCATCAGGTGATTGCTAAGGTCTCTTCTAGTTCAAGGAATATCCACTGCACCTGTGTTAACAAGGATAAATTTGGCCATTTTCCTGTGTTAATCCTTGTTGTTTCCTCATTATGCCTGCTGATCAAAGAATATTTAAAATTTAAAAGCATTTTCTTTCCATTTCTACTTGTTATTTGGCTAGACGACAACATATATTACCATTCTTTTTTTTTTAATGATTTTAACAATCCCATCATGTGAGTGTTTAGGAAAGACTTCCAGAAAGGGTGGATTATTTAACAAGAATCTAACTTAAAAGGCTGACAAAAATAGAAATGTATCTGATGTCTATAGACATGAGACTGATTATCATTAAAGTCAGAAAGGTAAAGATAAGCTTATTAACAAAAGGTCAGTTAAGAACTATATTTTTCTGACCACTGTCAAAGCTGAATACATTTGAAGGGAAAATTGTTTTCCCTTTTTTATAGTACAAGTGACATTGTTAAACATTATTTATTAACGGAGGACTTTATATTTAACTAGATGAAATTTTATTGCTATAGACAACTAATTAGCTAATAAAAATGAATATATCACAAAAATTTTATTATCAAATTTCATGCATTCACTCTAGCTATATAAGATGAACTTTAAAATTGTCAAGAAAAAAATTTCTGCTCTGTGGCTGAGGTTTACTGGTTCTACTACCTGCAAAAGGAGACTTTTAATTTTGCATTAATTTAGTCTAGAAGAAACTCACTATTAGGTGTGTGGTTTCCAAAAGCTCATTAGGCACCATTTATTGAGTCTGTCATTGTATAAAGAGCTTAGTTCAAATTTCCGTTAAGCACAATACTCATATGTGGAGGCTGATAAAGAACTCATTTTGTTCTTATTTCACTTTCTCCAGTTTTAATTAGGCATCAAAAATATGAATATATTTTCAGATAGGTAAAGTGATAGAAATGATTGTCTTCTCTTTTCTGTAATATTACTTAGTAAGTTAGTTGGGGGCATTGACCCAATATGTAAATATTTAACAACTATCAGCCAATCCAGAAAAGTCTATATTAATAGCTACCATCCACTAAGCACTTGGTATATATTAGGAATTTTACAGTTAATCATTACATGACACTTTACGTTAGATATTATTATTCCTGTTTTACAGAAAGAGATAGATACTTAAAGAAGCCAGACCATCATCTTATAGGTGGTAGAAATAGAGTTGCAGCCCAGGGTAGGAATTAAGAGACTTTATACTGTCCAAATTTAAGTTACACTTGACTCCCATACTCTGAATGCAATAATGTAATGTTGAAATCTATACAGTGCTTCATCTTTAAACACTTTCATATATTTCTTGTCAAAACAGTCCTATGAGGTGAGCGGACCTTTTTTTACAGATGAGACCTTTGCAGCTCAGAATATTAGGGGAACTTTACAAAGGGGGTGCAAATATGGCTTAAACTTCAAACACTGGTTTGATCTTAAAAATAAGAGAGAGACCCATTATAAGTGGCTTTCAATCAGATGAAGCCCAGGAGCTCCACGTGAGACTGGGAAGCCAGAATGCATGTGGGCCCCTCGCCTCTGTTACTGCCCATGGCCTCATCCTCTCCTTACAGGTGATTCTTACAAGAACCTGGGGCAAGAGGTTCTACCTTGCTACCACCTAAGGAGTTTCTGGTTGCTAAGTACCATGTTTTAATTTTTTATTGTATCACAGCAGGACCTAACATGTCCTTCTTCAGAGTTTGAGACGATGTACATAGTTGTGTTATTACTGACTACCCCCTTTCTCACTCACAATTCCAACCTTATTCATAAAGGTTAGTACAGAATCATCTTATTATCATTGTCATAATTGCTAAAGACCATGGCCCATGTTCAATTTCCAGGGTTGGTAAAGGCAAAGTTTAAGAAAAGTTGAGTTAGGAGAGCCCAACTGAGGCTGAAAGGTAACCCTTCAAGGAGACTCTTCTGTTCTGAAAACCACGTCACCCAAAGCTTGACTCCTTAACCGTAGTCTCATTACCATTTCATTCCTCACTTTTCACAATGTGCAAAACATATACACACATATATGTGTTTTCTTATAAAACCCATTCCGTCCCTTTTTCTATGAACATAATCAATGGGTTCTTTTTAAAAACATAATTTCATAATCAAAATAATGTGCAGCATTTTCACATTTTTATCTTCTGAAAATCAGCATGTAATTTACAGTATCATGAACATTTCCAGTTTCACAAAGAGCACAGATAAAAAGAAATTGAGCATTACCTGGCTGAAATATTTGGAGATTATTAAAAATAGTCCAAGCCTATGTATACATAAGTGTCATTTGAAAAGTGTAAATGTGTCAGAACCTCCTAAATCAGTGCTGTTGGATTTGGCCTACACAGAGCCAGTTTTGACTCACATATCTGGTTCTTACTGTGAGATGTGCAGAAAACTGGTCACCCTCTTTGAGGAGCAGATGAATTAAAACCATGGAACCTGGGAGTTCCCTTCGTGGCTCAGTGGTTAACGAATCCGACTAAGAACCATGAGATTGCAGGTTCGATCCCTGGCCTTGCTCAGTGGGTTAAGGATCCGGCGTTGCCGTGAGCTGTGGTATAGGTTGCAGATGTGGCTCGGATCCAGTGTTGCTGTGGCTGTGGCAAAGGCCGGCAGCTACAGCTCCTGTTAGACCCCTAGCCTGGGAACCTCCATATGCCACGGGTGCGGCTCTAGATAAAGGCAAAAAGACAAAAAAAAAAAAAAAAAAAAAAAAAACCATGGAACCTGTTTACCTGAGGGTTTGGCATAGAATTTACTTCATGAATAAAGAGAGAATTTACTTCCCATCTCTCTCTTCATTCATTTATCAAACAACTCTTTCTTTCCACAAATTGTGGCATCTATTAAATACAATTTAAATCTGAACAACTAAGGAACTTTAAAAGTGTGCAGGATAGAATGCTCTTCTGAAATAACCAACACCGCATCTTTCATCTTCATTTGGAGCTTTAGAATGGAAAATACAAGCTTCGCCAACGTGGGAGCCTAAATTCACCAACCTTGCATGTATATTATGGAAAGGATCAAACAAGTTATGTAAAAATTGAAACTATGATCCCGCAACTTTGCTCCTCTCCTAATGGCATAACTTTAGACATGGTGTGTTAATTATATAAAACTTTGCAACAGTACTTGTGCCCAAAAAAAGCAATCTAGTAAAAGCAATGAGGTAATTTACAGTCACCTTTCTTTGTTCTCGGTTCTGCTGAACCTTTATCCTCTCTTCCCACTACTTCTTTTCTATGCCTTTCTTATCTTCCTGGGGTCTTTATCTTCTCAGAATGATAGTCTTCCACCCACTCAGGCCCCATGGTCACTTATTAATGGCAAGGTATAGAAAAGTTCTGTGCAGATTTGAGGTTTTCAGGTAAAAGATCCTTTTCTCTAAGACTTATCAGAAGTATTTTTAAATTCTGTTTTGTTTTCTAATTCCTCCCGCATTACTTTCTAGCACATAATAGAAATTACTGTGTATTTGATTTTTCCCTGGTCAGGGCAATGATAAAGACTCAGTAGTCAAGAACAAATTTTTTAATCTTTTTTCTCACTCGGAATATTGGACTTGGAAACCTGGGGAGTTTTGCTATCATATGGAATTGGAATTATCTTCCTGTCATGTTGACTTGCAAAATCTACCACAGTCTTGCTCCCAGTCTTTTTCACCTCCCCTCACTGGCGCTCTTTCTCTGACTCCTTCCTGGATAAACCCAGACATCAGTGTTGTCACCTGCATGACTCCTCACTGTTCTGAGTGTCTCTGGTAACTCTGACTCTCCTTGATATTAGATCTGATATATCCCTGTACCCAGGGCTGTGTATGTCTACCATTATATATATGAGTGATATATGTATGCACAGGTTTAAAATATTTAATCATATTTTTTGAAGTTCATTGGGCTTAGGCTATATTGTGACCTCACATTTTAACAACTTATACCTACAGTATTAATAAATCACAATCCAGGAATTCCCTAGTGGTTCAGTGGGTTAAGGATCTGGCATTGTCACTGCTGTGTTTTGGGTTGCGAATGTGGTGTGGGTTTGATCCCTGCCCTGGGAATTTCTGCATGTCACAGGTGGGCAGGGCCAAAAAAATAAAAATAAAAATAACAATCCAGGTCAGCATAGAGTGTATTACAGGTTATACCACTCTCACCCATCCCAGCACACTATAATGTCTAGTTCTCTGGGAAATATGATTCTTCACAGTCATGGAGCTTTTTATTCATCCTCACAACACCAGGTGAGAACAATAACCAGTACATTGAAGGTAGTCAGTAAATGATGCTAAAATGTTTGAGAATTCTAGAGAGCACCACAACTTTTCTCTGGTCTAGAAGAGAGGACTTGTACCAAAAAAAGTTTCAGACATGCCCAGAGGGGAGGTAATATATGTGGCTGATTGCATGACATGCTGTCAAAAGTAGTCCTAGTTTGGAGTCCTGTTTGATTGCCACCTCCTTCACCATGGGGACAGAATGGAAGAAATGAGGGGGAATTTGTATGTCCTGATCCTGTCAGTGCACTCAGGGAAGGCCACCCTCTGACCCTCGCTCCCAGAGCCCTGTCCATATTCTAGTCTGTTCAGTCCCCACCTTGCTTCTCCAGGGTGTTTGGAGAGGGGCACTTTTAGTGCCCAGTCACAAATGATACCTTTTGTACCCAGCGGCCACTATCACACCATCTTGACTTCACTTGACAGTTTAGAAGTGTGTCTTTGGGTCAATGAGAAAGGGAAGAAAGCAACTCTCAAGTGGAAATGGTACCACGAGTACAGTATTTCCAAGGTGCTCAAGGTGGCTACACTAATTAGTCAAGGCATGAGGAAGCCGGTGCTCAATAATGTTTGTTGAACAAATGCATGGATGGAGGCAGACATGCATGAAAGGTCACAGATCTTGCTGTTTTCCAGTTTAACTCTCCCATAAAATATATGTTGTGACAGAACTTTAGGTGAAGCTTAGGGCTAGCTTATGTGATGTAACCAACACGCATTTGCGTAATGATCCATGGAATCCTTCAAAACAGAGAGTCTTTTAAGACTTTCTTGTGGTAGTAAAAAAGTCAGCCCACTTTAGTGATGAAAGATTTCGATCTGCTCTCTTGTGTTACAACAGACATGTGCTCATATGGAAAAACCTTATGTTAGGGACAAAATGTGGGCACACCAGAAGGCGGCCACTTAGTGTTGGGTGTAGGAAGGTTGACTTGGGGTTTGGGGTTCCAGCTCAGTATATGGCATCCATTCTATGCAAACTTACACCTTTGGGGGCTTCCCAAAATCCATTTTACTTGGAGCATTTTTTTAAAGAATAATTCCTGAATAGAATTGGATAAATTTCCTGGTTGCTTGGAATTTCGTAGGTTTTCTTCCCCCCCCCTTTAAAACATTTTATTGAGGTGTAATTGATTACAGTTGTATTAGCTTCAGGTTTATAGCAAAGTGAAGCAGCTATGCATATATCTACTCTTTTTTCCAATATAAGTTGTTACAGAACACTGAGCAGACCTCCCTGTGTTACATAGGAGGTCCTTGTTAGTTAGCTATTCCATATATAGTACTGTGTATGTGCCAGTCCCATCCTCCCAGTTTGTCCTCACCCCCCCATGGTTTCCCCACTGGTGGTTTGATTTCAAGATCTGTGAGTTTGTTTCTGTTCCATGAATAAGTTCTTTTGCATCATTTTTATTAGATTCTACATTTAAGTGACATCGTATGTATTTATCTTTCTCTGACTTAATTCACTTAATATAATAATCTCTATGTCCATCCATGTTGCTTCAAATGGAATTATTTCACTGTTTTTTTATGGCCATTGTATATATATGTACCCCATCTTCTTGATCCTATCCTCCATTGACAGACATTTGGGTAGCTTCCAGGTCTTGGCTATTGTAAATAGTGCTGCGATGAACTTTGGGGTACATGTATCTTTTTGAATTATAGTTTTCTTCAGATATATGCCCAGGAGTGGGATTGTTGGACCATGTGGTAGTTCTATATTTAGTTTTTAAAGGAACCTCCATACTGTTCTCCATGGTAGCTGTACCAATTTACGTGCCCACCAACAGTGTAGAAGAGTTCCCTTTTCTCCTCACCCTCTCCAGCATGTTATTTTTTTCTTTTTTAGGGCTGCACCTGGGGTATATAGAAATTTCCAGGCTAGGGGTCAAATCAGAGCTGTAGCTGCCGGCCTATGCCACAGTCACAGAAATGCCAGATCTGAGCTGCATCTGTGAACTAAGCCACAGCTTGTGGCAATACAGGATCCTTAACACACTGAGCGAGGCCAGGGACTGAACCTACATCCTTGTGGATTCTAGTCGGATTCTTAACCCACTGAGCCACAACGGTAACCCCTTGTTTTAGATTTTTTTAATGAGGGCCATTATGACTGGTATAAGGTGGTACCTTAATGTAGTCTTTTTTTAAGACTTTTATTTTTTCTATTATAGTAGATTTACACTGTTCTGTCAATTTCTGCTATACAGCAAAGTGACTCAGTCTCTCTCTCTCTCTCTCTCTCTCTCTCTCTCTCTCTCTCTCTCACACACACACACACACACACACACACACACACACAGGTTTTCTTCTCAATAGTCAGACCTTAATTCTGACTCCCACACTTCTGGATGGTCAGGAAAGTGCATGTTGCCTACTCACATCTGAACCCCTAACCTGCAACAATACTGGAGTCAAACACGTACACTGCCCCCTTTTGATCTAAATTTTTATTATTCCTTTTAATACAAGTTTTGAGAATACTCCATCAAGTTTTCTCCAATTTGGATAAATGGAATAAAATAGAATAAGTGAAATAAAAACTTCCTCTTGCTTTGGAAACAGGGAATAATAATGCTACAGGGATCTCCTGGGGGCAACCGTCTTGATGGAAGGCAGGACACTGTATGAAGAGCTTGGTTACTGCAGTCATATTGCGGGTATTCACTTCAGCCCCCACCACATGCTAGACGTGTGACCTTGTGTACATCATTTACTCTCTGTGTGCTTAAAGTTGTTTCATCTGTAAAGCTGGGATAAAAGTAATACCCCCTCATAAAATTGTTGTGCATATTAAATGAATTCAAATGAATAAGTCACTGAAGACCAGGGCCTGGATATAAGTATTCAAAAATGCCATAGTGATTCATCAAATATTTGTTTCTCAAATAGTCTTTACTAGGCACTGTGGTATGGGGTGCAAGGAGGGGCAAAGATTTATCAGACATGCAGTTTAGCAAGGGAGGTAAAATAGAAACAAAAAGAACCATAAACTAGGCTTTATGTAATATGAAGGCTCACAGTGCTTTGAAAAGGTAAAATGTACAAGTACTTGTTTAAAGACTAATGTTTTAAATATCCTTTATTTTAAAAAATGAGCTTTGGATAAATAGAAGAATTGGATCTATTTTACTTGGAACATTTTTTAAAAACAGACTAAGTGAATCCTTCCTCTTTAAAGATTTCTTTCCAATTCTAACACTTGAGTGATAATTTTCCTCCTATAAATATCCATTTGTTATTCACTACTCTACCTGAGGGAAATTTGTTTTATGAATGTGGGTTGGAAGATTGAGTCATTCACATGTTACTTTCTCCTGCTTATCCTGGACATGAGGGTGTCTGATGTGGGGACACAGGTCCAGGAGGCAGGGAGAATCATGGCCAGCTGAGAAGAGTACTCTCACTCTGGTTCTGTGTGAAACTCTCCCAGCTGAGGATTCTGTCCTCCTTTCCCCACCAGGCTGAGCATCCCAAATGTGGATGTATTTTCAAATAATTGATCTCTCTCCCCTTCCCCAGTAGTAGTGCTACATTATTTAGTTAAGGCATTGACCTATAATGTGTATTTTGTATGTATTTTATTATATAAGGGGGATTCATAACTTGGCTATTACTATTTACCAGTGACATAGAAACCTTGATGTTTCTCTCTCACCAGAAATGACATTTGCACTGTCAGTCATGTCGTGAAGCTCCTGGGGCCAACAATATACACAGACTCACTTTCTAAAATTTCAGAGCCAGTAGGCAAGCATTTAAAAAATGTTTTCTATCCACCCTTTCTTATTTCCATAAAACATCTCTCCTAAATGTTACTGCTAGGTGTTGGAGGAGGTTACTGTCATCAAAGGTATTGCTAACTTTTAGCTCCTACATTGAACAAAAGTAGTGAGGTACTTATAATCTTAGAGATAGGATAGAGCTCACCTATGAAGGAAACTAAAAGACTACACTGTCAATATCTTTCTATTTTAAGAGAGAAGACTAGATAAATTCTCTTCCACTGGTGTCTGCCAACTCTGACTCACTGGCTTCAGTCTTTTAAATCATATATATATATATATATGGGAGTGTGTGTGTGTGTATATACATATATATGTGTGTGTGTGAGAAGAGTGGATACACGCAAAGGTGCTCAGGAACATTCCATTCTGCTTAGCCAGGGTGTAGGGCTAGTGACTACACACATGCTTGTGATTGCCTCTGGGTGTTAGTGTGGGAGCAGGAGGCATCTGCGAGAGGATGAGTAATGAGATGAGAAGGATACTTCCATGTCACAGGATGGGATTTTGTTTGGTTTCAACGTCTGCCTACTTCCATTATGGCTTTAGTCTAATGGAAGGCCAAAGCTTTGAAAATCTCCATCCTGGACAATGTGCTTTATTCCTGAACTTGGGGAGGGGGGTTATAAAATGAGTTTTATCATATTAACCACATAGGAAAAGAACATTTCTCAATCCTCCCCAGGGCCACATACAAAAAAAGAGACTTCTAGTTGAATGAGGCAAGAAACTCCTTATTCAACTACCTCTTTACACCTTTTCAGCCTCTAACCCAGGGGATTTCAACCCTAGCTACACAATAGTTACCTGGGAAAAATGTTTTTTTAATGTCAGTGCTTATCTCCTATTTGGAGATTGTGGCTTGGTTAACTTAGGATGGGCCTGAGTCTTCTCTGTCTTTGTTTATTTTTCAAGCTCCTCAGGGTCACCAAGATCTACGAAATACTGCCACATATGAACTTATCTTGTTTCCATTCCAAAATGAAAGGGGGCAGTTAAGCTACAAATGAGTGACTCTTTGGACAGAGAGAGAAGGTGATGGAACGTCGTCCTTGAATATCCTGATCCCCTTGCCATTCCCACATGGAAGCATCTCCTATGCTTCCACAAAGTCTTTACTTTTTCTAAAGGGAAATGTGCTTTGGGGATATACCCACCTCAGAATATATCTTACCCCCTTAGCTTTTAACACGTAAAACTTCCATTACCAAAGTATGATAATAGACTAGATACAACTAAAGAATAAGAATTCCTGATAGCTTTCCAGGTTCCTGTCCTATACGGAAGTTGGTTGAACTAGCTAGTAATTCTCTAAACCAAGGAGGATGGCATTTGTCATTCACATCCCTTTACGCATTGTAAGGCCCCCAAATCCTTGCTAAAATACTTAAAACTGTCTTGGAAGCACAGGGAAGACAAGGCTTGTCTATTCAGCTGCAATCATATTTCATTGTGATAGATCTCTGAAATCTTGGGAACATTTTAAAAGTTAAATGAATGACTTTTTTGTGACAATGTAAATGTTCTGTAGCAATTAGCTCAGGACAGTAAAGACATCCCCAGCTTCTACTGTTTGTCAGGCACAAGTCATACTGGATGAATTCACTGGTATTTTCATTCTCTGTGAAATCTAGAAACTCACTTTGATAATGAATGGAATCTTTTCAACATAGTTTCCATATAGCAAATGGCTACATATTGACTTATCTAAAGAAGTAATTATATGCAGTTGGCACACCCAATTATATAGTAAGTCTACTCCCCAAAAGTTCTTGTGTTTTCTAAGGAAAAGTTATACATGCGATGAACAATGACCTAGCAAAACAGAAACAGAACAGATAGGACATGAGAAAGCTGATGCTTTCGTGCACATCAAAGCTGTTTCTTGGTTTCTCAAAATTGCTAACATGTATTTATTTGCAAACAAAAGTTTTAAACCACATGCTCATTATTTAGTTTTTTAACAAAAAAAAAAATATTGTTTCTCGCAGTGTTCAGTGTTTATTATACAAAGTTGAATAACACATGAACCCTGTACGCAAGTATGCTCAATCTAAAGAAGAAAATAAACATGAAAATCAACCATTAAAACACAGTATAGTAAGGTAGCTTGTTAAATTCACTATTATGAAATTATCATTTAGGATATCTCACACTATATCACAGAAACTTTTTTTATCCAAGATCTGGAAAGAATGGTTTCATGAGACCGTAACAGGAATACTGTATCCTTAGGAACAACTGTCTTGGGTTTATCTTAAATACTCTGAAGAATATAGCTGGTGTCTCTTTCCCATTGAATTAGCAACTTGAAAGCTTGAAACTAGTTTGCAGCATCACTCTAGTAAACAAACAGGATCCTATATTATTAATTTTGTATATTGATCTTCCACCTAGACTCATTAACATCACCCTGGATTTTCTTTACTCCTCATTACTGTTGCTGTTCTTTAAAAAGGACCTCAAATCCTCTTAATGATGAGGCAGGGTGTAAGAAAATGAAGAAACAGGAGTTCCCATCATGGCTCAGCAGTTAATGAACCCAACTAGTATCCATGAGGACGCGGGTTCAATCCCTGGCCTTGCTCAGTGGGTTAAGGATCTGGTGTTGCTGTGAGCCGTGGTATAGGTCACAGATTCAGCTCAGATTCCATGCTGCTATGGTTGTGGCGTAGGCTTGTAGCTACAGCTCCAATTCGACCCCTAGCTTGGGAACATGCATATGCTGCAGGTACAGCCCTAAAATGACGAAAAGAAAAGAAAAAAAGAAAAGAAAGAAAGGAAGAAAGGGAAAAAGAGAGAAAAAGAAAGAAAGAAAGGAAGGAAGGAAGGAAGGAAGGAAGGAAGGAAGGAAGGAAGGAAGGAAGGAAGGAAGAAAGAAAGAAAAGAGAAAGAAAGAAAAGAAAAGAAAGAAAGGTGACACAAGTCTGTTGAAGGTCTTTTGAGAGGCAAGGAGAGAAGCATAACACAGGCTGGAAATGTTGCTGGGTGAGGTTGGAGAAGGTTTACGGAACCATTGGAGGTAAAAGCTACTGTAACGCTTTTGTCACCAAGGAGTCACCATGCTCTGCACTGTGTAGCAAAAAAGAGCACAGAGCTTTCAAATCCTCCTTGATGGTAAACACTGAGAATGCCACTCTATTTCAGAAGGCACAGATTTAAAGCTGTCTTCCCTTCTCTCCATTGTCTCCTACTAAACTCTTTGAAATCTTGATGTGACCTAAAGAAATACTATTCCTGGCCCTGCCCTTACTCATCTCTGTACCTTCCCCTTTGGCCGCATACCACATGTACCTTTTGCTTTGAATATACTTGGAGCTACTGAAATCAGCAACACCCTGTCAAGCCTATTCTCTTTTCATGTGAGATTCAGAGCATCAGTGGTGTAGTGATTGAAGCAAGACAGCCTGGGTTTGAGGTGGCATCTTTAGCAAATTACTAAACTCTCTAAGCATCAATATCCTCATCTCTAAAATGAGGACATGAACATCTACTTTGTGGAATTGCTGTGAAGATAGGAGAAATAATGTTTGCAAAGCACAGATACATAGCGAGGACCCCACAGTTGTAAAGTCTAGCATTACAGTAGCTTTTACCTCCAATGGAAAATAATCTTGCATAAGACAGATTTATTTTGAACCTCATACCAGTGAGTTTCATTACCAAAGAACATTATTGTAAGTTCCTTCTTCCCAAATAGCATCATAACCTATATCAGAGGCAATATTAGAGGAAGGTCTTAGTGCCTTTAAAGAACCCCTTTCCTCCACCCCCACCCCGCCCCATAAAGCCTTCACTATGGACTCAAAATGATGACGGTGGTGGTGATTGATGATATAAGATGATGATGATAGTGGCCATGATGATAACAGCTGCTGCTACTTACTGAACATGTCTGTGGTTGAAACCCTGACCCAGTGTTCATTATCTCATTGAATCCTCACAAACACCCCAGGAGGAAGGCAATACTATGCCCGTCTTACAGATGAAGACACTAAGGTTCTGGTTTAATTACTTGTTCAAGGTCACACAGCTCATCAAGTGGCATAGCCGGCTTTTGAATCCAGGACTGACTGACTCCAGAACCTGTGAGGCAAGCATCTCCCCCACTCCAGCTCTCACGAGGAATTCCTTAGAAAGTGCCATCATTCTGTCTTGTTTCTGATAATCGCTTTCTGCCTGATCGAGAATTATCTGATTAATATTAACAGAAAATTGGTTGTTGAGATTTTCTTATACCTCCTTCCTTTTCTTACGTGTAGTGATAGACCTAAAATGAGAGGATCATGTGTGTGTATATGCATGTGTGTGTGTGCATACACATTGAATATGTGTGCACTTGTCTGTGTGAAGTCCTACACTGGAAAGGGAAAGTATGTAGATAAAAGATGCATTTTAGAGACAAACGTGGTCAAACCACAGCCTTTCCACTTACTAGACATGTAATTAAAGAGCAGTCTCATCACCTTTAAGATGGTGATTTTTTAATTTTTCTACTTAAGTATAGCTAATTTACAATGCAGTGCCAATAAAGTAGGCATAATTTTAATTCAAGACTGTTGCCATGATACTTAACTCGGGAAATTTATATACAGTACCTGGCACAGAGTTAAGTACCGAGTAATTGTTCATTCCTCTTCTAAGCCCTTTCTCCTCTTCATGCACTCTTACCAAATCCTATTTCAGTTTGTATAAAGAACCAAAATCAGTGTACATGCCTGCGCTCTGGTGAGACAGTCAATACAGAGAAAGAGCTATGTGGCACTGCTTCTAGGCGGGGTTGCTGGTTCCTACCCTCTCCATGGACAAGGAACTCTAAATTTTAGACAAGAATGCCTCATACTATAAGGATACTATAAGGAATTCTTCACTCTAAGCCCTTAGTTTAGCTGATCCACACTTGCTTAAACCTACTTGGTGTCTGAAATCTAGAAGTTTATTGTCTCAATAGGTAGGATGTAAATATTCTACTTTGGATTGATCTCAGCATCAGTCATGCTACAGATATTCCACAACCTGCACAAATATGCTTGGGAGTCTTTCTTCCCATATCCCAGGCCTTTAATCTAGGTTTGTATGACTCTAAAACATGTGGACTTCAGTTGCTATAAGAGTAAAGCAATCAGTGAATATACCTTACACTTATCTTGTTGGATATAGAGATTTTACAAAGCTTAAAGGATACCTTTCTTTTTTTCCTTCAACACTATTTGGTATAAATTTCATTTGTTGACCATTTATTTTAATGCACCAAACTCATTTCAAACTAACACAGTAGACCAGGAAGCAAGTGCACATTCTAGCTCTTTTGGTTGAATTGGGCACAATTTAAGTACAATACCATATGATAGAGCCATTGAGAACTCGGTTCTTGTCATAGAAATGTGTATTGTACACAGGCCAGCCCCAGCAGAGGCCTGTCTCTGTGCCTGATGGGGCATTTAGCTATAATCACAATGTATCTTAATCACCTGCTCTCCCAGTAGAGCTGTACACATTTCCTTAAATGACTTTGCTCCACTGTTATCCTAATTTGAAATTTTATTTTTCAGCCACATAAATAGAAGAACACAGTTTGAAAACCCTGTCCTGGAAGCAAAAAGGAAGCTACAACAGCATAACATGCCCCACACAGAACTTGGAACAAAGCCTCTGCAGGCCCCAGGTTTCCGAGGTTAGTACCTGTCGACACTGTCTATCAAACTGCTACTCTTCCCAATATGCTTTTAGCTGGGACCTTTTCATGTAACTGATTGGCTTGCCCCAAATTCCTAGATTGGCTTTAGCTGGCTGTTGGCTCTCACTCTAAACTCATGCGTTTAGCGATGAAGTTAACTGCTTCCGGCAGTAAGTATCTTAAAAGAATTGACAGCACAGCACGTTGCCAAGTGGCGATGAATGGGTGTGACAGTGAAATACAGATTCATAGACACTTGTTAAGTTTGCCCTCAAAAGACCAAGCACAAGAATGAGGCTTGTTCTTCTTTGTGACAGTAGACAGCTCCTCATCGACAGTACCTAGGGCCAAACCCGCCCGTCCCAGCGCTGCTCATGAGAGGTCACACAGCGTGAGCGACCTGTCTTACTACGGGTGCCGCCTCACCAGCAGGCCCAGGCGCATTGGTACGTCCCGGGCTGCTTGCTGCACCCGACTCCACCCTGGAGCCACCTGGCGGGAGGAGAGGCTGCACCCACTTTTCACGTCTTCGTGGGCTCTTACACGTGAAAGCACCAGGGAGGCTCCTGTAGCCGGAGGCCTAGATGTGCCTGCGGTTGATTTCACTCCCTTCACTGCAGCACAATAAGAATGAATGTAAAGGTCTCGCGTTGAACTCTCCAAATTGTAAATGTTACTTTCATAAAGGAAACAAGGTTTTCTGTGTTTTTCATTTCTGTTTTAAAAAAGCTCGCTCTCTTTTTCATGAAGATATATGTGATAGGTAAATAGACAAAGTCAAAGTACAATATAAAAACTTATTACTTTATAGTTTGTCCATGACATATCAGCCAAAATGTGACATTAGCAAGCGGAATTTTTAACTAAGTCACCATGTACAGTTTGGCTGTTACAAATAGCATACTGTATCACCCAAAATGAAGCAACTAAAATTATATATAAAAGCATTTAAAGCAGATATGAATTCTGTTTCCTAGCATGACTGTCATTTTTAAAATGTTTAATATACCTGGGTATATATTATTGATCATAACTGGAAAAGCATATTACATAACAAATTACTGGTTAAACCTACACAGTGGGTTCAAGTTCTGTTCAGATTATTTAGGTATATGATCTGAATATGTCAACATATTTTTACAAACTGTGTTACCTTTACATTCATAATTATATCCAGAGATACTGGCTTGCCTCTTGCTCACATTTTAGAGTATACTAAACACTATCAGGTCAGTAGAAATGGATTTATCCAGTTATCTTTATAGCATCTCATAAGCAGAAGCTAACTCAGTCCCACATCCAGGGACTCTTTCTAAACAATTTAGACATTTGCAGAGGTGCTAACATTCCACTGCTCCTCTTCTTTTTAAAACAAAATAGTCCGGTTTTTTAGTTCTATTTCTTCAAGGTTTCATGCAGGCGCAGCTGCTCACACATATCTCCTACCTGGACCCTTCAGAACAGGAGGAACAGTTCCAGGTGCTTCTGGAGGATTTTAGGCTCCTCTTTATCTGGAGGCTCTGATTGCCTGTTGATTCAGCCCTTTTTAAGCCCAAGAAAGTGAATTTAGTGGATGGAAACATTGGCTTGACAAAGAGAAAAAAATATCTCTCTCCAAACCAAGCAGCTCTTTCCCATTTCCCTGGATGCTGGGACTGCTCTGTGTTGTACGAAGCGCTCAGAGGTTTGCACCCGCAGTCACACCTGCTTGCATTTATTGTAATTAACCCTACACTTACCCCAAGATTGCTGCTTGGTGACTGGCTTTCCCCTGTGTAAGAGCGTGCCTTAACCGTGTTTTTTCTTTTTTAACTTATATTGGCCAATGTAGAAAAACCACTTTTCACCCGGGATGCATCCCAGTTGAAGGGAACATTCCTCAGCACCACATTAAAAAAGAGCAACATGGGGTTTGGATTTACCATCATTGGTGGAGATGAGCCTGATGAGTTTCTGCAGGTGAAGAGTGTGATTCCTGATGGGCCTGCAGCACAGGATGGAAAAATGGAAACAGGTAAGTTCTTTAATACTTTAGAAAAAAATTTTTCCACATTTTTTTCTAGGGCAAATATGAACAGCTTCTTTCTGTGTTTTTAATCTGAAGTCCAGAGGTCTCTTCACTTTAGGAAAACCACCAATTATGTTTCCCTTGAATTTAATGATATTAAATTGAAGTGTTAGGAAACATCTTTAAATATCATTTTTTGTCTCATTTTTCCAACTGCTCTATTTGTTGGATTCAATGGACCCTTGAGATTGACACTTTTCTAATTTATTTCTAGAGTTCCTTAGGGATATAATTAGCATTGCATACTTTTCTAGCTCATGTTGAGCTATAGATATTTTTAAAATCTGTATTAATCTTGAAATATCCTCATGCTGAATTACCCAGGTTAGTTATTTAAATATGCATGCTCATTTCATAGAAAAAGAAAAAATTCAGTGGTATTCATCTAATTTATGTATCCCCAATGTTTTAATATATAAGGTTTTCTTTCTAATCCTTGTGAATGAATTTTCATATGCTGTTACGTGAATAACCTTTCATATACCTATCAACATTTAATCAAAATTCATTTAACACGGAAATGCAGAGGCAAATTGTTAAGGGCAAGGAAATATGGAATATGACTGATGCACAGAAGCAGAGAGAAAACTCATGAACTAAGCCTGATTTTGCAGTCTGATTTTAAATTCTCCTACATGGCCCATGACCTTGTATTAGTCCCATAATTTATAAATACTACTTTCCTTATTTGATCTTATGTATTTAAAGTACTGATTCAAGAGTTTTAGAGTATAGTTTTTGAAATGCCTTAGAAATTACAAAGTGAAATAACAGTGGATCACCATTTCACACTTTGCCTAATGTTGATATAAATTTTGATATTCACTTACTAAGGTCAGTGGTCCCTAGTAGATACAGAAATAAGAGAATTACTTTTGAGGAAGATTTAGGTTCCATTTGTATGCCCCATATATTTATGAATTGTTATTCTGTGGATTTTAAAGTGGTTTACGTATGAAAAAACAGCATAAAATTCAGGTTTTAATCTGATATTTTTCATTTAAAAATTACTGTTTATTAAATGGTTCCTATAGAAATAACTTCGTTTAACCTAATGAGAATATCTGTCACTGTCACTCACTAGTGAGTAACAATATATTTAATAGATGGTGCATTTCCTTAAAAACTAAAGTTTCAAAACAAGTTCGCCACATTTCAAGTGTTACTGTTGTAAAAATAATGTGTACATAATTTTCTGCAGGAGTTAGAGAGTATCTAACTCTGCTGTTTATCTGGTGAGATTGTACTAAGCAGCCACACCCTTACATTGCCAAAAAATCACTGGGAAACTCAAATGACCCAATTAAAAATTATCCTATCCCCTACAATTAGCGAATGAGGGAATTATGGAATTAATACCATCTTAGTAGAAGAAAAAGAATCCCCAATGCTTTTAAACTTAAGTGAAATATTTGACAAGCCCAATTCTTGTCAGAGTAGAGAATCCAGTTATTTTTATCTGATCCAACCCACTGTTCCATGTTTCAAAACAAGAAAAGATGTCTTCAATGTAAACTTAAAATTAAGAGATTTGCACAGTAAAACTTTTTCACTCATTTTTCTAGCTTGCCACATCCACACAGTCTAGGTTAGCCTACTCAATAACCAAGTCAAACCTTTTATTAGAATTAGGAGGATTTTCTTCATTAATAAGGAGATATCACAGAATAGGTGATTAACAGGAAGAGAAGAACCTAGGGTTCATTCTGTTCACTTCTCCTATTTCTTCCTCTATTTATTCATTCAACAAACACCTGTTAAGCTCCTCCCTTTCACACTTGTGGCTGTTCACCAGGACTAGAAAGATAGATATGAAAGGGCCAGGCTCTTGAGGAGTTTACATCTAGAAAGAGCTTTGGATATAGATACAAATAATTGTAGCGTGATATGGGTAGGATGAGTCTGTGATAACCATGCTGTTGGCACTAAGGAGAGTCCAGGGATGGCACAAAAGAAATTTTTTTCTTTAAGTGTGTTCCTAACGATCTAATTTTATTAGGATTTTATGGGAACAATAATTTCTCTCATCAGAAAAGTAATTAATAGAATGTTGAAATCTACTGCTTATTAAGTATTCAAACATACTGTGTCTATGTCTAATTGTGAGACGATGTAAAGTAAAACATAAACATTTCTGCAGTGTTCCACAAGTTATAATAGAGGGAATGGCTTCTCAGTTCTGTTCAGCAAATATTTATCGAATACCCATATGTGCCAGGCCTTTTGATAATTATTTGAGATGCAAAAATGAGGAGACAAATGTTTCTATCCTCACGTAGCTCACAGTATAAAAATAATGAGTGATATGTTAGTGAATATTTATCACAATGCAAATAAAATATGTTCAAAGTCCAGAAATAGTATAGAGGAAAGGGGTGTCAGTTCTATTAGGAAGAGCTCCTAGAAGATGGTGTCTGACAGAGTTTTGACGGAAGAATGGGCATTTGCTAGGTGGACAAGAGAAGAAAGCTATGGGAAGAAGAAATAGCGTGTGCAAAAGCATGATGGGGAACGCTAAGGAAAAGATTTATAAGCGATCTCAGTGCAGGTTAATATTTCACCTTCTGTGGGCAAATGATAATTATAACTGAGAAAGATGAACTATTTGGGCTTGTATCAAAGAGCAAAGAACGGTATCTGGTCATATATCCTCAAACAGAAAACGAAAATGCATGAAATACCTATATATAAGACCTTTCTTGGGAGTTCCCATCATGGCTCAGAGGGTTAAGAACCAGACTAGTATCCATGAGGATGCAGGTTAGATCCCTTGCCTCATTCAGTGGGTTAAGCGTCCCACGTTGATTGCTGTGAGCCGTGGTATAGGTCGCACACATGCCTGGAATCTGGAGTTACTGGGGCTGTGGTATAGGCTGGCAGTTTCCCCTTCTCATTCAGCCCCTAGCCTGGGAACTTCCATATGCTGCAGGTGCAGCCCTAAAAACAAAATTAATTAATTAAGTAAGTAAAAAACCATTCTCATATAAATTTTCAACCAGTTAGGCATAGAGGCTTATTCTATGAATGATGTTTTCTTTACCTGTGTATCACTAGAATCTAAAGCAGTGCCAGGCAAATAGCAGATACCCGATAAATATCTGTTGGCTTGTTGGTTGGATGGATGGATGGATGGATGGGTACACTTAGAAATCTAGAAGTGAAATTTGAATTGGCTGAATTCCACTGTTCTGTTACAGCCCAGTTGATATTGATTGGACCAAGAGCTTACCCTCAAAGCAAAAACAAATCATCATTCCAATTTCTGGATGAAATTTAAAAGACAAGTACATGTTAGACACAAAATTAGTTGCCTTTTTTGTAATGATTTCATCTATCATGAACCTCAAGAATTAACACAAATAGACACTACAGATATAAACAACAAACCATTGATATTTAGAAGGTGAGCAGTCTCATTTGATATTGAAATAAGCACAAAAACATTTTAATCAACTTTTCTAGCTCTAGATTATCTTGATTTAGGCAGCGAGTTGTCAATAGTTTGGACACACAGAAAAATCCAGTGTACTAAACTGACCTAGAGTCCTGCACTACAGAGACAAGGGTGGAGTAGGAATTCTTTTTCTCAGTCAGCCCTGACTCCTAAGAAGTGATAGAGAACGGGAGGAAAACAGGATGCTGTGCTCCTCGCTGCTTTTTGACAACTAATTGAGCCAATCCCCAATGGTCCTATAATTTTCCAGAGGAAGCCTTCTTAGAAGGAATTACCACAGTGCCCAGAAACCATCTGACTTCTGATTTAAGTATTCTACACACCCCAACAATCATTTGTAAGCACCGGAGATCCTGAAAACATTCTTTAAACCATTTTAAAAATCAAGGTCGATATAACAAGGCTTATGTAGAAACTACAGAGGATAAAAGATATTTATCTAGCATCTTTCAGTTAAAAAGCTTCCCTTTTAAAACATGATGTTTCATGTTTTCCCCGAGGCTAATTTTTGAATCAAGGCTTATGGTTTTCCACAGTACAAGAGGGAGGAAATTTGACCCATCCATGAAGTTCTTCTATGGACAGGTTGAATTATGGGGGTCACTCACAACTCCTTAGTTTTTATTTGTCCTCTTCTACTCTTTTATTAGTAAAATGCCAATAAATTGTCTAGGATACCAATATCCTGACATCCTATAGCTCCGGGCATTTTTCCATTTGAACAGATTGATGTTATTGCTTTTACTGGTTGCCACATCTTTATTTACTTTTATAAAAGGGGCATAAGATTAACTTTGTCAGAATCACTTAGGGAGTTTTTAAAAGATGCAGATTTCTGTGCCACTTGACCTACTGACTCCAAGTTTCTGGAAGTGGTGTTGGGAATGTGCATTTATGTACATTTTTAGCATGGCCAAAGCAGTACATGTACATGGTTTTTAAAAAATCGAAATATTTATAATGCACAAATATTTATAAGGCACAACTCCTGTCCTACCCCTGTTGTCTCAGTTTAACAGTTTTAAACCTGTCATATATTTACTTCCTTTTAGAAAGAATGATGCTTCAGCTCCCCCACCACCACCACTGGCTTTCCTCCATTCTTCCAGTTGAGTTTTACAACTCCTTTTTAGTAATATCTCCACAAGTTCTGCATTATCATGACTTTGCAAATTTGTTTACTGACCCCAGTGGTGTACCATTTGTGCATTTACCCCCATAAATGGCTATGTAGAGTTTTACTTTTTCTTTTTTTTTTGACAATCTCTTTCTCCAAATGATATCCCCCCCCCAAAGCATCATCATATTGGGTCCTTAGAAAGTCATCCTTTTCTGGGTATCTTTTGTCCTCTTACTTCTCTCTGGGATGGTGGTACAGCTGACACTTGAGGACTTTCCCTTATGTCTCTCCCAAGCATAGTCCGCTGTTATCCATCTCCATATCCTCTTTTGTCATGGATGCTCATTTTACTAGAGCATGGTCTTCTTATGTCTTGTGATCCTCAACTGTCTGTATTTAAAAGTAAGACACTGCAAAGGTTGCTTGGGAGTCTACATCTGTGTCAGAGTTTGAAGACTGCTCAAAGAACCAAGAGTAAATATATTTGAGAAGCTAAACAAGCACAGTTTATTTCTTCTCCACTGGAGATATTAGTATTGGTCGTCTGGCTAAAAATTCAATTCAATTTTCTGGTGCTTATAGAGTACAAGATGTTTTTGGAAGCATCTAAAGCTCATAAATGTCTAAAAAGGCAAAAAATGATGTTTGCATCAAAGGATTTTTTAGAAAGTTATCTAACTTGGATCTGAGTCTGAATATTTTGAAGATCTTTCAAATTGAATTGTTGGAACCACCTCCTTTATTTTTATTAGAAAGATAGAGCTAGAGGCCTGGTGATTTTGCTGCTCACAATCTCTGGATATGGTATTACAACTCACTATCTGGGGTTGTTAGGCAGTGGCAGAATATGAAAGTTTTTTAAGTGGGGTGCTTTTTTGCAACCCCCTCATCTCTGACATTGGGTAGGTGATGGGAGTTCTCCATGCAGATGTAGCGGGGCAGAGCCTCTGTATCCTTGTATCCAAGGATTCTATAAAGTGAGACAGTCCTTCTTGTCCGTGTTTCCCTTTCCTCCCAAAGTACACTAGACTTGGTATGTCCTGGCCCAAAGCCTACAGGTGATCCTAAGTCAATATCAAATACAAGAGGATGTTCTAGAATAAATATCTCATTTATTTGATATCTAGAGTAAATATCTTAGATAAATATATAGTTTCAAAAGCACACTAAAATGGGAATCAGCAAACCCTTTCTATAAACAGTCAAATTGTAAATATTTTAGACTTTGTGGGCCAGGTGGTCTCTGTCCCAGCTGTTTAAGTGTCTCATGAAAGCAGCCACAGACAGCATGTGAACAAGTGGGTATGGCTGTTTTCGAATGCAACTGTATTCACAAATACAGGCAGTAGCAGGGTTTGGTCCATGAGCCATGTGCCAACCCCTGCTCTAGAATATATCTTCCAAAGCCATGACATGTCAGTTATCATGCCTATCCACATTCCGTATTCTAACATTCTCTTGAGCTGTCTTGTTTTATAAGGGCCCCTCTCTGTGAAAGTGGCTTTGCTCCTGTTCTCTTCATTGCTGTGGGTTTATTCTTTCCAAAGTCTTTGTTAAAGGGGATGGCCATGTATGTTCAGTCTGTCATCTTGAACTACAGGTCTTAGAATCTGCATTATTACACCAACTGAAGTTTGAGAACCACTGCAGGTAGTCGTAGCTGGAAGACTTCTTTCCTACTTATCATACAGTGTAGCAAACATTCTCCATCCTAGCTTGACCCTCGCTCAACCAAGCCTATGCTCAGAATTGCTGTGAAGGAGTGTTTATGAATATTCCTGGGGACTAACTTTTGGGGTAGAATCTGTGGCCATCTACTCAATAGAATAAAGCTAATTAATCTTTATCTTTCATATCAACTACATTGACATTGAACTCTGAGCCACTTCTCATCCTTTGGGCTTTTAACACTTTTTGAGGTACTCCATCTCATGATTGCCTAATCTGAAATTTTAAGGTACCTTTTTGCTCTCTAGGGAACCACAGAGATTAAACTGGGGCTGTGAGCTCTATGTGGACACATTAGTGCCCTGTTGTCAACATGAGAGCTATTGCCCTTCTTAGGGCATTAATTATTAATCATTAAGTAATGATTCTCCACTTGACAGTCACCCAGTGGTTTCCCACCCTGCTCCACCACAGTGTTCATTGGTCTTCCCTAACTACTCTTAGCTCCTTAGCAGTTTAATAAAATCCCACGGTGGTTAATTAAACATCTCCCGAGAAAAATCTATACATGTGAGAAAGCCTAAGAAGTAATTCAGAAATGTTTTCTTTGTCTTGTTTTCTCACTACCTTATAATCAACTTATTTATTCAGGGCAGGCTTGCTTTTAAATTCTGAGCACACAGTGTGTTGGTCTCTCCCATGACTCCTCTTTTTCTGACTGGCTGCCTTATAAAAATGTCCTAGTGAATCTGCCAGCTCTTCATCACCACCCACCTTCACAGCCAAGTGTTCACATTTAGCTGGTATAAACCACTTAGATGGTTCTGTCAGTTGCCAGAAGGAAATGAACTAATGTAGTTTTTCCATTATTTGAAGTATCTGTATAGTTTTCTAATGCCACATTGCAAACCACCCCAAAAAATCAGTGCCTTAAAAGCACAATTAAATGTTTGCTCGTGATTCCACATTCTTGCCTGGGCTGGGCGGGTTGGTTTTCATCTTCTAGTTTCACAATGAGATTCTCGTGCAGCCACCATTATATAGAAGGCCCCCTGGGGCTGGGATGTGCAATGTGACTTCACTCATAGCTAAGGCCTCTGCTGGGATGAATGGGACCCGTCAGGGCTGGCACGGCACCTGTCTGTCCACACAGTCTCAACGTCAGGGTGGCTGGACTGGCTTACATGGTAACTTAGGGCCCCAAGAGATCGAAAGGGAAAGCTATCAGGCCTCCCAAGGCCTAGCCTGGAACGGACATAGCGTTATCAAATCAAATCACAGGTCAGCCCAGATTCAAGGGGAAGGAAACCAGGCCCCAGGTTTAGATGACAGAAGTGGCTTAAAAAAAAAAATCCATAGTCATCTTTTCATCTACTGCAGTATCCTTCCTTGCTGGGGCTTCTTTGTTTCTGAATTCCTTGAGTTTATTCAAAGCTCCCCCAGAAAATTAATCTTTGACTTTCATGGGCACTATCCCTTCTCACACTCTTCTGGCACAGAAGAGTTGATAATGTTTTTGCCTTCCAGTTCTCTATCATGCTATGAATAAATAATAGTGAGTTGTAATATCATATCCAGAGATTGTGAGCAGCAAAATCACCAGGCCTCTAGCTCTATCTTTCTAATAAAAATAAAGGAGGTGGTTCCAACAATTCAATTTGAAAGATCTTCAAAATATTCAGACTCAGATCCAAGTTAGATAACTTTCTGAAAAATCCTTTGATGCAAACATCATTTTTTGCCTTTTTAGACATTTATGAGCTTTAGATGCTTCCAAAAAACATCTTGTGCTCTATAAACACCAGAAAATTGAATTGAATTTTTAGCCAGACGACCAATACTAATATCTCCAGTGGAGAAGAAGTAAACTGTGCTTGTTTAGCTTCTCAAATATATTTACTCTTGGTTCTTTCCAAACAAACCTGAGTTTCAAAACCTCATTTCATGTTGTTGAAACACCTAGTGTCTCCACCACTAGTGATGTGTCCTTGAGGTCAATAACAGAACATCTCACAGCTAAAGGAGAGCCGCGTAAATACTTTCTATCCAATATTCTACTTTCATTCAATATGTAGGTGATCTAGATGCCAAGCTTGACAAAATACTTGATTTTAGCTACAACCCAAACCGCCTGAAAGGATTAAAAAACTTGTTGCCCAATTCTTAAAATCATGCTATGCTTCATTATTAACTCATTTAATTTCCCAAAAAGGCCTTTGTAACACAAATGAATGCTGTTGCAGTACCTCTTTCTTTGTATATTTCTATCTTTTCTCTCTCTATAAATGTGTATACAGTGCGTTTTTATGCTGTCTTCATTTAAAATCACAGTCTCAATAAAAGCTCTTGAGAAGGAATAATTAGTTTATAAATCCTATCCTAATTCTCATCTGAGCCCCAGAATTAAGAACTTATTCCCATGTTAGCACAGATGTAGCAGAATTTGCTACTTTTTTTCTCTAGTTTCAGTATTTTGTTGTTGTTTTTAGGGCTGCACCTGTGGCATATAGAAGTTCCCAGGCTGGGGATCAAATTGGAGGTGCTGCTGCTGGTCGGTGCCACAGCCACAGCAATGCAGGATCTGAGCCGCATCTGTAACCACACCACAGTTCACAGCAACACCTGCTAAGCGAGGCCAGGGATTGAACCCACATTCGCATGGATAGTAGTCAGGTACATTATCCCTGAGCCACAAGGGGAACTCCTAGTTTCAGAATTGATAGCCATTTGGATAAGTTACATGGTAACTGAGTTACAATATTCATAACCATTGTACCTGTTAACATCATGGCAGTCAGTGCCCTTAAATGTGCTTTTGTCACTGTTATTTGTAAGTTATTCTGCACCAAGCTTTACATTAATTTGCAGTTCAAGTCACTGGCCCTCCTAGGAGCTAAGCAAGAGATGGGTGGGGCCTCCACTTACCCTAAGAGCAAAACTCAGGATAGTGCTAGATGTCATAACACCAGGGATGTTGTTTAGAGTACCCTTACTCGATCTGAAGTTAGCATTTTAAAACTTCTGAAAGCTTATTATTTAGGCTTAGTGGTAATGGACTAGAGAGTTTAGGGTTAACTTCTTTTATGCCTATTCTATGGAGAAGGTGGTTGGTTGTCAATGTATTGGTGAAAGGTGTTCAGCTTAAGTTAGTAGCATTTGAAATAAAGGTTTAATCTAAATGCATTTCAGGTTTGTTTTTTTTTTTTTTTTTTGTGGGCAAAATCAAGATGGCAGAGGAGGAAGACACAGCACTCGCCTTCTCCCAAAGCTACATCAAGAAAAACCAACTATATGTGGAGCAATTTACACAGAACATCTACTGACTGCTGGCAGAAGGCCTTAAACCTCCCTAAAGGGCAAGAAGCCCTCCACATAACTAGGTAGAACAAAAGGAAAAAAAAAGAGAGAGGAGAGGAAAAAACAGGATCAGGATGGGACCAGCATTCCTGAGCTGGAGCTGAGATGGGACCAGTAACCCAGTCTTCATTTATTTCATGATGGTTCCTCATCACAACAAATAAAAAGTCTAAGGAGGGTAGGATAGTTGGAAAATGTATGAAGCAAAATTCATGTTTCTGTTGTGAGAATTATACTCCCAGAATTAAATAGCTATATAAGGTGTTGGTGTATATTCCTATAGATTACCATCTGGGCTTGCAAGTGCTCAGTGAAGCATTTAGTTGAAGATACACACAAACATATATATATATATATATATATATATATATATATATATATATCATCATCTACAGATATGTATGTGATGTAAAAAAAAAAAAGGGAAGAAGAAATATGCCTTTCATTGTTTCATCCACTAAGTCTTAGGTCTTAGTTCGTAATTATAAATCTCTTAGCATTCTAAATGAGAAGACTTCACCGAAGTCAATAGGAGATAAATTATCATGCAGACCTTTGTTTATAAGCATAATTCTGCTGGTTTTTGCAAGCTGCCAGTGAAATTAAAGTTGGGGTGTGCTAGAGTCTGCAAATATCAAAACTGCTACAGCTGCAGAAACATTATTCCTGGATCCAATGTAATTAGTGTGCCTCACACATGCTCCAGCTGAGGATTTGCATGAACTGACAAGAGCACACAACAGTAAATCTTATGTCATCACCTCATTTACTACTTTGTTTGAAAATCCAACTCTGTAAGGTGAATTTTACATTTTTTAATGGCAAGGACTATCGTCAGAAAGGAAAACACTTCACCACATATGGGACATATTGACAAAAGAAGGGGAACCTTGTTTTGTGAAGCCAAGATTAATAACCTAGGACTGTCTTTTTCCATAGCAATACCTTTGTATTCCTTCTCTCTTTGTCTTAAAGTGTTGGGTCCTGAAATTTTCACACCTCTTGTTCCTTTCTTGATTTTCTTTCCTATTTTCTCACCTGACTAGGAAAAAAAGAATACTATATATTTCTCCCATTTGCTCATGAGAGAATGAATGTTTTTTTCCATGAAAAAAGCTGACATAGAGTTTTACATCTCTGAATTTATTATGAAGCACTTAATATACTTTTAAGCATGGTGACAAACCATGATGACAAACTATGTCACAGTACTGGCATATTTTCAGAGAAGTTTCTGATGGACTTGTATAAAATTATAATCGTAGGTTAGCACAGAAGAGCTTAGAAGTCCTACAGTAATGATGTTAAAATATGCATGTGGGGTATGTGGTGTGTGTGTGTGGCTGGTGGGGGTGGTATGTGGGTTGGGGGGGGCACTAGATACAGCAAGAGTTGGAGTTAAAAGAATCCATCTTGCATACAGGGAACATTCCTGGAAAATGAGATGCCAGGACTTTCTGGTCATTGACATTTGCCTACAGGCTACAGCAGTGGTGACAGGTGTAATCACAGAATTTACAAAGTAAAACCTCAAGTACAAATTAAAAGATCAGGCATTGTTCTCAGTGTTTTTCATCAAGGGTGGGTCCTTGAGAATATTTTTTTTAACAAAATGCAAAGGTCAGTTTTTTCCTTTGAAAAAAAAAAAAAACTACCTGCCATTTCCTAGAGAAAAGGTGACATTTTTCTATGAAAAGGAGACATTTTGCCCAGAGGCAAGTGGAAGCAGTTTCTGGGATCACCTGACAGCAAGTTTACATAAGAGCAGAGCAAGATGCTGGGCCTCTGGCAGAAATGACATTTTCCTCCCTATTCAGTGTCGCAAATTCTAAAAAATGCAAAACTGATTTTTTTGGTGGTAATTCTCCTAGTCTCTTATTGATGTATGCAGTGACATTACTAATTAATGTTGTGAACACACACTGAACTAAGACAAGGAGAGGTTGTCCAAAGCTGGCAGGCTGGGAACTGAGCCCTGAGACAGAAATCCAGGGCTTTCCATTGGATTTCTATCACTGACGCATCTCGTGTTTCACAGTCCACCTAGCACCTCATAGCACAATACCAGTGTTCTCCTCTATTAATAATTATTCAGAGTAGATATGGGTCCATTTCCTCATTCATTTATTCGACAAATTTTATAGTGGGATGTTGAGTGGTACTCTTCATAGAGTGGGCTCTAGGACCTGTCCACCTCCCTCAGACACACCACAATCAACCCCTCCACTTTCACCCAAGTCTGTGTAAACAGAAGTTGGGGAGGGGGAAAGAGAATCTTCAGGGTAGTTTTCCGTATGTGAGATGCAGTGTTTGTGTTAAAAGGTTTCCAGTGGTCCCCATGAGAAAGAGAAGGGTGCTTCTTGTCCCCATCTCAATCCAAGCTGCGCAAGTTTTTCTATGGTTGAAGTAACTCTGAGGAGTTGACCTTGACTAAAGCCAGTTGTCTCCTATCTAATGCTCAAGAGAGCTACCTGCTGGGCAAGGATACCCAGCATCAACAGGCAGGGCAGTGCTCCATTATGGCCGGATCTGATGGAGGTGAAAGAGGTTAAGTTTGAGCCAGATATTGCACTGACCCTATGTTGAGACCACAGATGGATCCCAAGAGAGATCCGGCCACCGGATACCTCCCACTTCAAGGGCGAATTATCATTTACAAACAGCCACAGCTACACCGAGAAAAAATATCATTACAGCCAGTTAAAAAAATAACCCCTCCTCTCTGTACATAACACACTAGAAGAACTAGAGCTTGAAGAATAAAGAAAGAAGCATTGTCCCAGAGGCAGACCACCCTCCCCCACCTCAGAGCTGTCAGCGTCCCTGTACAAGCCCATGCAGATAGTCAGAGGAAAAGACATTTAAATCAAGTTTAGGAAGTTGAAGTGTCAAGAAGACTGGACATAGGATAGCCAGAAGCAACATAAAAGTTAAGAATTTGCCCAAGCTATCATGAAGAAATTGGGAAAGAGACATGAAAATAGGCATGAACTATAGAAAAAAATGACCTCATATTTCTACCCCCACACCCTAGATGAGACTGTTCAATAAGCAGGGTGTGTTCATTGAGTACCCACCATGCATCAGCTATCCGTTCCGGTCCTTGGGACCCATGGATGAATAATACAGCTCTGCCATTAACAAACACCAGAGTCTGATAACGTGGAAAAGGTATGTGTATAATTTCAAATAGCATCTGGAGGTAAATACTGAAATGGGTGTGTGTACAGTGCTGATGGAGGATTAGAGGAATGACTGTCAGGAGGGAGAGGCTAGGGAAGATTTCACAGAGGAAGCATGATTGAGTGACCTAAAAGAAGATGGAATTTATGGAGTATTCCAGATAGAGGGAGTATTGTGTGCAAGAGTGCAGACATCCATTCATCTAGCAGACACATACGGCAGCTTTTACTATGAGTCAGGAGCTGTGCCAGGTAGGATCCCAGCTTGTAAACCCAAATCTAGGGGACATGCAAAACCCTAAGCTGTTTGCGATGCCTTAAACCTAGGAGGCAACAGAGAAGGACAAGGGAAGCAGAAGTTGTGGTGAAAAGCTGCCAGCAGCTTAATGTGGAAGGGAGCTATAAAATGTATTAGAAGGCGTGGAGGGGTTACAAGCAGAGGAGCAACCTGATCAAATGTACATTTTTAGAAAGTTAATTCTGGAGTCTGTATAAAGTATGCATTGTAGAGAAACAGACAGGTGTCGGAAGAGAAACTAAGAGATGTGCTGGGTCTCTTCCATTTTCCTGTTCAAACCCACTTCCTCTGGTTCCTTTTATGGACTCCCTTGCCCTCCAGCTCCCAGCTGGGCCCAGTGAGTGGAAAGAAGTGTCTGGTGATCAGAAGGCAGGAAGAGAGCAAGGTCCTGGCACTTAGTGCCTTGCGTCCTTTGGTGCCAGGCAGCTGTGTGCTGGGCATCTGTCGGTTGGAAGTCTCAGCTCTAACAACCATAGGAGGAGAAAGAGGAAGTGAAATGGCAAATACCTGGACAGCAGAGTGAGTGTTCTTGTCTGAATGGAAGACATAGTGAAGAAAGAGTCAAGCATATTTGCTCTTTTGGGCTTCAAGCTTAAGCAACTAGGTGGACTGTGGTGCTTTTAGTGCAGAAGGAGAAGCAAGTCTGGAGGTTTTTTGTCTAGTGTTTTAATAACTGTTAAGGCATGAGGAATGGGGCTGAATTAGGTAATATGTAAACAAGCCTCATATGTATAAGGTTTATTTTCATAAGGTTTAGCATCGATAAATTCTTGTCAAAGACAACTAAGTTCTCAACTCCATAATTTATATTTTCTTTGTTGACTGTTTTATTTTATGTTGCCCTTTTTGATTCCTTTTCAGGAAGAAGTAGTAGCAGTAGGATTCATTTTATATTTCCAGCAAAGTCTATATTGTTAACAACTCAGTGGGATGGGCGAAGGGAAGAATTACATGCCAAAGGCTACAACACAGAGAATGCACAGTGCTTCAGACACTGAGTAGCTTCCAAAGGAAGAAGGTGCAGCCTTGTTCTCCATCAAATTCTTCTAGGTTTTTCCGATGGGAGAACTACCACAAATGGTTGAAATTTATACAGAGACAGATTTTGATTTATTTTTTTAAATAGCTTTTTTAAATAGCTTAATGACAGTACTACCCTCAGTGGAATAGGTTGTCTAACAAATAATAATATTCATTCACTGTAAGTTTCATGGCACGTGCTAGACTTAAAATATAGTATCTTGGAGTTCCCGTCGTGGCGCAGTGGTTAACGAATCCGACTAGGAACCATGAGGTTGTGGGTTCAATCCCTGCCCTTGCTCAGTGGGTTAACGATCCGGCGTTGCCGTGAGCTGTGGTGTAGGTTGCAGACGCGGCTCAGATCCTGCGTTGCTGTGGCTGCGGAGCAGGCCATTGGCCACAGCTCCGATTAGACCCCTAGCCTGGGAACCTCCACATGCCGCGGGTGCGGCCATAAAAATGACAAAAGGCAAAAAAAAAAAAATATATATATATATATAGTATCTTGGAGTTCCCACTGTGGCTCAGCAGTGACAAACCCAACTAGTATCCATGAGGACGCTTTTTCAATCCCTAGCCTTGCTCAGTGGGTTAAGGATCCAGCATTGCCATGAGCTGCGGTGTAGGTAGCAGACATGGCTTGTATTCAGCGTTGCTGTGGCTGTAGTGTAGGCCTGTAGTTGTAGCTCTGATTCTGCCCTTAGCCTGGGAACTTCCATATGCCGTGGGTGCAGGAGAAAAAGCAAAGAAAGAGGAAAGAAGGAAGGAAGGAAGAGAGAGGGAGGAGAGAGAGAGGGAGAGAGAAAAAGAGAAAGGAAAAACAAGAAAGAAAGGAAGAAAGGAAGGGAAAGAAAGAAAATAATATTGCATTTAATCTTTACAATATCTCTGTGGGGCAGATATCATTATTCTTCTTTTACAAATAAGGAAACTCAAGTTCAGAAAAGTGAGGAAACTAGCCCAATCTCACACCATCAGTACATCCTAAGGCTGAAATTCACCCCCTTCTTAACCACTGTACTACTACCTTCCTGAAAAATTATCATTTCCCCACTTGCCCAGCATTAGAGATTTTATTAGAGCCTCATTAATCACTTCTCAGGTATCCCTGGTCTGGTTGGGGGTTGAACCACACGGCTCATAGTCACCATCTCTCAGGTGTGGAGTCACAGGCTCCTCCCTTATCTCCCCTCCCTTCCTTTCATCCCCCCAGCCCCTTAGGTTGCTAACTGTGTGTGTTGTACACGTTGTGTCTATGTGTGTGCTGAACTTACTCTGTTAAACAAAGTCTGTATTTTTTATTAGTGAAGAGAGTCATTGAGGTAAAGTCCTGGTTAGAGGGGAAAATAGTCTGTTCCCCTTTGAAAAGGGATGTATATATCCTGTCTGTGTATTTTATATACCTCTCTGTCTGGTTAAAAAGAAAGCTTCAAGGTCAGTGCACAGAATGAATGATATTTTATAATAGCATGTATTTTTGTTCTTTGCCATATGCCCAGATTTTAGCTGGGAGGAAGCCAGGAAATATATCTTGAAGCCATTTCACATTTTTGTCAATAAATAGTGTCTTTTACAATTAAGAGGTACTGAATTAAAGGTGCTTCAAGACTTCCTAGAATAAGACATGTCAAGAAACTTTTTTCAAGAACGTTGTTTAGATAGCCACGTCCTCTAAACACAGAACTTAGAGTCCTAAGAACATTTTATATGATCATTGAGATTCATTGAGATTCATTGAGTTTCACCCCGCAGAGGGTGAAACTATGTTCTGTGAAAAGATACCTATGAAGAAATGAAATTCACCTAACCAGTGAGTAAGGTATAGTGAGGTAGGAGTCCAGGGCAAGTCTCTGAGGCTCCTAATTCCAAAATATTTCCTGGTTTGGTTTCAAACCTGGGACAGATGAAGGAATGTAGTGTTACCTGAGAAGCGGTTCCAAGAGAGTTCACTTCTATGTAGGATGTAGAAATATCCTTGAAATTTTCCCATCAACCCAAACAAATGATACCTTTTTACTCAAAGGAAAAAGTCTGAATGCCCTTTGCTCACATAGCTGAAATGGTGAAGCGAAGAATGTGATCCTCAGAGAAAATCGATAGAGTCCGATATTGAGAATTTGCATAATACTCTGTTCATCGTACTCTGAAACCCAAATATGTATCTGTTAGCCTTGTCCAGTAATCAACTGACATCACAGTATAAGATAGATAAAATGTTACTGTAAAAACATTTTGAAAACTGCAAACATGCTTCCGTTGTAAGTTAGGGTTACAGTGATTTTACATTCTCCAATATCTTAATCTTCCATTTTCTCCATTTTCTCTTACTATGCCGATGTGCATTCTTGTCTTTTCCCTTCTGGGTGTTGTCAGTCTACCTAATTAGATTATAGACTTATTAGGTGGAGGGCAATGGCTAATGCTGTGTTTAGTACAGAAACAATACACTGTTGGTATTTAATCATCCATAGTCTCCTCTTCTGGCTCAGCAGGGTGTAACAATTCATCTTCTGAAACCTCACTAGAGTGAAAATTTCCCCGCAGAGGGTGAGAAGCAGGCAAGAAGGACAAATGAATTTTCATTCAACACTCAAAGAGTTCTTTTTACAAAGCGTAATAGCTAAGCCGTTAATCTATAGAATGGAAAATCACCATGAATAGTTGTAAAAGAAAATAATCAATATGCAGTAGTTTTTTTTTTTTTTTTTATGCAGCACCATTCAATTCCAAAAGAGCTGACAGTTTTTAGAAACAAAAATCAAGATGTGTTATGCCATTTGGGAAAGAAAGTAAAGCAAATACTTCATATGTGGAACTTATATGAGTGTCTCAAAGCTCTTTAAGGAAAGCTAACTCAGTATTCCTTGGAGAATTACTGGTGAAGCAAGAGTAGGGAAAGCATTAATTTACCTAGTTTATAAGGAAAGAAAGAGAGAAAGGAAGAAAGAAAGAAATAAAACATTCACAACCAAGCTCTAGGATTCAGAGTTTTATCAGTTCTGAGGCCAGAATCCCTGATTGCTCATCTGCTGTTCAATATAGTTTGTAAACTCTGTAGGGATTTAACAGTAGCTACTCACTCTGAGGTTAAAATTTAAGTTTTGCTCAAATTCATAAAAGAGCTTCATGTTTTCTTCTTTTTAGTTGAATCCCTCTTGGTTTGTGACTGGGTTTAACATGGCTTCTTCTGGAGCTTTATTTAGCTTAATTGACAAAATCTGCTGAAGGAAAGGCAGGAAAAACAAAATTGCCCACTTCCCATCGAGAGGTGGATTCTGTAAGAGTTCAATACATTAATAATAGAAAATTCTTTTAGCAACTCTAGTTTATGATGTATATACACAAAGGGTTACAGAGTTCTTTTTCTTGTCAGCTTGTAAGTAAAGCATCCTTTCTAAAAATACTGTTAACACCACTTGGAGTTCATGTAGAAACCAACTTAAGAATCTCAGAATGTTTAAGGAGCTTCTTCTCTAATCTCCTCAGTGTAAATGGAAGTAAGGGCAGGAGCTCTTTGCATCTGTATCAACATTACCATGTGATGCAAAAGGTGAATTTTTATTCCTATGCACTCAGTTTCATTACTAGGCTAAAATTTGGTGAAAGAGTAAGGAATACATAAGCTTTTATTTGTTTCTTGCAGTGCACCTTGGAGAATGTATGAAAATAGAGGTGACTTTGTTTTTTTTCTTTTAATGATTTTTACTTTTCTATTGACAGTGTACAACAAAATTACCCAGCAACATATATATATATTCTTTTTCTCACATTAGCCTCCATCATGCTCTATCACAAGTGACTAGATATAGTTCCTAGTGTTATACAGCAGGATCTCATGCAAGAGTTTATCTGAAAGCACTTCCATCCAACATAATAGCTATAAGGGAAAAAGGGGCACTTAGTAAAAGAGATTTAGTAGTATGAACAAGAATTGTAATTTGAATTTATTACCATTTTCCAAGTACCTACTTTAAATGTAGTTAAATATCCTAGTGAAATCTTATGTGCTTGGTATATTAATTGAACTATGTATGTATATTTATTAGCACAGCTGTGAAGCCTTCATAATAAATACTGATTTTAAAAATTTTTAAAAAAGAAATAGCACAGTATTGTAGATAATTCTCTATCACACAGATAGAGAGCTAAGAAACTTCCCAGTGGATATCCTGGGACATATTTGTGAAAGATCCTGAACCCAAAGACTCTTTTTTTTTGGCTTTTGTCGTTTTTAGGGCCACACCCACAGCATGTAGAGGTTCCCAGGCTAGGGGTCTAATCAGAGCTACAGCTGCTGGCCTATGGCACAGTCACAGCAACGCGGGATCTGACCCGCATCTGCAACCTACACCACAGCTAACAGCAACGCCAGATCCTTAAACCACTGAGCAAGGCCAGGGATCAAACCCTCAACCTCGTGGTTCCTAGTCGGATTTGTTTCCACTGAGCCACAATGGGAACTCCCTGAACCCAAAGACTTCTGATGTAACAAAATATCTTCTCTGACCAATTGTGGAAATAACAAAGCTTCCATCATGAAAAAGGTTTAAAAGAAGAAGATGTTTTAGAGTGATCCAAGGGAAGTACAAGAAATTGTTAAAGCAAAACCAAATCAATACTAATAAAGGAGAAGAAAGAGATAGGGAGAGAAAGAAGATACAACTTCTTCCAGAAAATGAACATATTTATGTACCTGCCAACTAATCTTAAAGTTAAAAACTTACTAAAATAAAAAGAAATGAAAGAGAAATGAAGTAGAAGCAGGACAGAGGAAAAAGCTCTAATGTTGAAGACATAATTTCTTAGCGTCTTAATTTACATTTAATCCTTATTTGAATAGTTTGCAATTATGAATATAATAGGGTTTGAGCTAATTGGCTGAGAATGATAATATCCTTTAAAACAAGCTTCTGGCATAATGTCCAGTCTTCTCGAGACCTGTAATTACTGGTGTGTGTTGGGCTCAATGTGTTAGTAATAATACCCCTGACCAATGCTTGAAACCCTGCAAAGAAGAACCCAGTATGAATAGTATGACTGAATTCTATAGATGGCAGTGCTTCTAAGAAATAAAAGGAATAACAGGGTATAGGAATTCTATCATGAGCTCTTATTTCTGGGAAAATGGCAAAATATGCAACCCTACTAAATATATGCCAGTTAACATAGTTCATTTTGGATGTGAGTTAACTCTCTAGCCCACAAACGTCCAGAGCCAGATGATGTATCTCACTTAATGCTAGGCCATACAATTTAATGACTGACTTAGTTAAAATGAAAACACTTAATTCCAAGTGAGAGGCAACACAAAATGTAACCAGAATAGTTGGCTTGAAAACTTGGAAAAATAACTCCTTACATTCTTGCCTCCATATCCTCTGCCCAAAAATATGATGATAAATTAGATTATGTCATAGATACTCTCCAGCTCCAAAATAATATAAATGGCCAATTGTGATGTCCACAAAACTACAGATGTTTTTGTAATGACATCATGAAACTGTGGTCTTAGAATGCCCAAATCAGCAAACTGGATAAAGTTCATCCATGATAAAGGAATATGCTCAGCACTTAACTCTGGGTAACAATGTCCTATCCTCTAATAGAAACAGCCACAGTGAGTCGAATATGATCTAACAGAAATCACAAATACCAACAAAGGCACAGTCAACTGATTTTGTGATTTATATTGAATATATATGCAAGAGACTGTATAGCTAAAAAATAACAACAATGGAGTTCCTGTTGTGGCTCAGCAGTTAAGGAACCCGACTAGCATCCATGAGGATGTGGGTTCGATCCTTGGCCTTGCTCATTGTGTTAAAGATCCAGTGTTGCCGTGAGCTGTGGTGTAAGTCACAGATGCGACTAGGATCCCTCGTTGCTGTGACTGTGGCGTAGGCCAGCAGCTACAAGCTCTCATTGGACCCCAAGCCTGGGAATCTCCATATGACGTGGGTGCAGCCCTAAAAAGGCAAAAAAGAAAAAAAAAAAAATAACAGCATCAAACATTTAATTATCCTTGGACACACTACACAATCACTGTAATTGATTGAGGAAAGACTGATGGTTAAAGTTACCAAACAAAAGGCAATACACTGAAAAATAGTGAACTCAGAGGCCAGGAGGCCAAGAGTGGACATACACCTTATTAACACTGATAAACTGTTACTAATGGAGCCAATTCTAAACTTTCAGTGTTATGGATCATGCTGCCCAGGTCTAGCTATGAGCAATTTGTGTTATAACTGATGTCTCTTATCTGCCCAGCCTTCTTTTTCTGTGCTCTCTTTCTTTCTTGCTGGTATAATAATTCCTTGGCAGATTCTCTGTCTTACAGAGTTCTACTCTTCTTCCATATCCGTCCTGCCTCTTCTCTCTCCCATCGCCACCACACAAACATATGTGAAAAAATTAGAGTTATAATTTCTGGAATATTTCCTGCATTGATAGGTGAGCCCTATACCAAGGCCAAACATAAGTTATTTTTGTAGAAAATGAGCATGCTACATTAGTCTGTCTTAATTCCGTAATATAATTTATTTTAACTTCTTATAGGGAGTGGTAAGTCATCTTTTTATATCTATGGAAATCAGGAAAAAGCAATAAAGAAGCATTATAAATACTTAATCTATATTTCATCCTATAAAATGTCATTGTAAAATATATGCTATCTAACAAAATGTCCATAGCAATAATACTCATTCTGAGAACATAGTAGGTGGCTCATAAGCTCTCGTTTAAAGACTTCTACTAGACTGATGTAATTTAAGGCAGTGTCTGTACATTACAGTATTTGAGGATAAATCACTTATAAAAATCAATTGTTGCACTAAGCCTTCAGCTACATGATAATTAGTACAGAAACATTAAGTTTGATTAGTCTTTCTAATACAGGGGGAGGAGAGTGCTTTCAAAGTAAACAGCATCTTAGTATGGGTTACCTTAGTATAGGTTGACTCATTTTTTTTATTTATTTGGTCTTTTTGTCTTTTTAAGGCTGCACCTGCTGCATATGGAGTTTCCCAGGCTAGGGGTCCAATCAGAGCTGCAGCCACTGGCCTACACCAGCGCCACAGCAATACGGGATCCAAGCTGCGTCTGCAACCTACACCACAGCTCACAGCAACACCGGATCCTCAACCCACTGAGCAAGGCCAGGGATTGAACCCACATCCTCAGGTTCGCTAAATACTGAGCCACGATGGGAACTCCTAGTTTGACTCATCACCATGCTATCTCATGTCTCCTGAGTGACTAGTTCATAACTTTCTTTCTGTAATTTTAGGTCATGTGTACAATAATTTTTTAAAAGTCATTCTATTTCAATGAAAGTTTTGTCTGGATATATGCCCAGGAGTGATATTGCTGTGTCATATGGTATTTTTGTATTTAGTTTTTTGAGGTACCTCCATACTATTTTCCTTAGTGGTTGTACCAATTTATTTTCTCACCAATAGTGAAGGAGTGTTCCCTTTTCTCCACATCCTTTCAGCATTTGTTATTCGTTGACTTGTTAATGATGGCCATTCAGATTGGTGTGAAGTGGTCCCTCATTGTAATTTTGATTTGTATTTCTCTAATAATTAGTGATGTTGAGCATTTTTTCTTGGGCATGTTGGCCATCTGTATGTTTTCTTAGGAGAATATTTAGGTCTTCTGCCCATTTTTCAATTGAGTTGTTTGGGTTTTTTCTGTCGTTGTTGTTCTTGAGATGTATGAGTTGTTTGTATATTTTGGATATTAGGCCCTGTCTGTTGCATCTTTTGCAAATATTTTCTCCCATTCGTGGTTGTCTTTTCATTTTTTAAAATAGTTTTCCTTGTTGTGCAAAAGCTTTTGAGTTTAATTACATCCCATTGGTTTATTTGGTCTTTATTGTCATTCTAGGAGGTGAATCCAACAAGATGCTGCTATGATTTATGTCAAAGGGTGTTCTGCATTTAGAAAGCACTTAAAACAACCCCTATCACATAAGTAATTTGTTGCTAGCTATGATGATTATTTGCTGTCATTTATCACACTTAAAACATTTTCATCTTTGATTTATGTTTCCATATTTTAAGCTGCTTTCAAGGTATGATCAACAAACTATTCCATCCTTAAGTGATAATGTCTAACTCCACTGAATATTGACTTTCAAAGGGTGAGTCCCTAGAATTCTAAGCAGAGACCTAAGGAAATTACCAGCTACAAAGTACCCTATCAGATTTTCATGGACTTCAATAAGATTCAGTAATAGAACATCTAAGGCAAAAAGGTGTAGATGGAAGAAAAATAGTGAGCATAGAGAATGCAGTGTAGATAAACAGATTACTGTGCATCCATGACTATCCAGAAAGATAGTATATCCAAAACATGATGGCTCTGGCCTCACCCTGGCCTACCTACCTTCTCCTTAAAGATTGTCTGCCTCTTCTTGCTCTAAGCCCATATTCACTAAGCAGCTTTTTAATTTGTTCTTCCAGATACTTTGATAACAGGAAGGGAGAACCCCTCAGTGAAAATGGAATATGCCACTCTAAATAAGCTTCTATCTTGTTTTACGGTGATCTCTCTTTCTAGTGTCTGAGTTTCACTAAGAGTCTGACTATTTCAGAGTGTCTTCAGAATGTCCACAGGGACTGAGAACCAGCTTCCTAGATCACAGTGACTCGATCTAGACATTCCCTCCTTAAAGAGGTCTTAGCAGCAACAATCAAGCTCCCCTATTCACATACCACTAGAATACCATGGTCAATGAATTTCATCATTGGCATAATGAAAAAAAAAATATTCACTATTAGAAATCTATTACATGAAACTACTAGTAATTTAAAGTGAGGCTTGGTTCTGTTTGCTCCAGTAACATTTTTCCTAGTGACTTGACTCAGATTCAAATGTTTAATATCTCGTATTCAAAATCTGACATTATTTTATTTATGTCTCATTACCTTATTTAGCTGTCTCGGGTACCTTATTACTTATTATTGGGCCCCCTGGACTCTCTCTTCAAAGACTTATGTCATCTTTGCTCATTCTAGCCACTTCTGAAATGATTATAAAATTTTTACGATGGAAAATTTAACCGTGTTCAGAGGTAGAAGAAACAGTATAATAAATCTGCATGTACCGATCACTCAGATTATAAACTCTTAGCCAATCTGGACGTGTATTTTCTCCTCGTCTGTACTTAAATTCATCAAAGTCAATCTTAAAGTCCATATCCTGTGATAAGATTACCCTTCAATAATCCAGCTCAAATTTGATCTGTTGCCTTTCCGACTTTTATAGGACAAAATGCTTCACATTTTGTTGCCTAATGACTTTTTTTTTTGCATTACTGTACTCTAGTATAAGCTCTTTGAGTATGTGGGAAGATGCCATATAGATACATATATATATAGAATTGCATCTGAAATAGCTTGAATTTCACAGTAGGTGATCTATATAATTAAATCTCATGAGCTATCTTATCACTACTTGTCAAAAAAGGGATATTATTGTCTAGAAATGAATAAATAATATTATCACCTTAGTGCTAAAAGGTATCTGCACTTATTTAAATTTGTTAGCCAAATGATGAGAAGCCATTTCTCATTTTTAATAACTGTCTTCATAATAACAGCTTACATAGACAATATAGGTGAAAATACAAGCATAAGCAATTTACAAGTATAAATAAAATTAGCCTTTATTTTACAAATGTTGGTCTATGAATATGAAAGTAAAATTATAGAGATGACAAAGATAAATCTATGACTGACATTTAAGTGTAAATGCTTGCTTTACTTATGTGGAATTAATATTCAGATAATCTCAACTGATGTTGCCTATTAGAGAAAATATGAAGAGAAAGAAAAATTTATTCTTCCTGGATATAATTCATGCTCTGGAAGGAATGCTAATGATAGTGAAAACTTTTGAACCTGAATTGAACGTATGTATTTCTCTATTCACGTGACTATTTTAAGTAAGATTTAAAACTCTTTGGTGAAGTTATTCAAAAAATTCTCAGTTGCAGATTATTTGGCACTGACTATTAATCTGCCTGTCTTGTGTAAACATTATTCTTAAAACCCTATCAATTCCTTTCTATAGGCTGAACTGAATTGTTGATTGAATATAGAACTGGCCTTAAAGACCAATAGAAAAAATATTGTGAAACGTGGCAAATGGACAGCCCATTCATTCCAGTTTCCCAGAACTTCTAATATTTAGAATATCATTAAGCTGAAATATAGTCATTTGGTACTGAAATTACTGCAAAAAACCATAATTTTATATCCTGGGGATCTTCTGCATCATAGCATTTTACTAATAAGATGCATTAATATTTGGCAGTATGTCTTTTATTTAAATGACTTGATGACAGTTTCAAAGGCAAGAACACTCTAGATAGTACTTTATTTTATGCCTGTAGTTGGAATGTAGACAAGAAACCAGTGTCAACTAGTGCAGCAGTGGCCAAGTTAAAATGAATTTGAATTGACAAAACAGTGACTTTATCAAAGTGCTATTATTTTAAGTGCCACCCTCTATAAAAAGTACATAATGCAACCCATATTCTACCATTCTGCTTTACCTGAGTTCATCATTCACATTACTGATGATTAGAGGGAGAAAAGGAGTTGAGTGAGAAAATAAAAGAAAAACTGACTTAGGCTTGCTTGCCCTTAGAAATACCTGCTAATTAGCCTTTCAGTTAACTAAGGAGAAGCCTTTCAAGTCTTTGGTAACAATGAAGTGAGACTACATTAGCACTTCCATTTCTGCTCTTTTCAACAAACATGCCTGGTCTTCTGTTTGTTACCACATCAGTCTATTTGCAATAGGTATTTTCACACTTTCTGATTCATTTTTTCCCAAATGTGATTTTTCTGCCTGAATTGTCAGTTCTTTGAAAGCCAGGTCATTTAAGGTGATGGGTGGTGAGCAAAAGTTATGCCATAATGTTTCTGATACCAACAAATATTGGTTATTTCTTTATATTACACTTATCTGTAAATAATCAGAAATGTATTACAGATTTAAAATGGTGTTTTATCCTAAAGCACATAGTTCTCTTAGTTTCTAAATTATAACATTACCGATCCGGAATGCTTTAAAATAGAGGAGGGGAAAAACATGGATTGAATGGCAAAGGGAAAGAACTGTTACCCTCCCATGTATAGCGTGCCATGGAGAATGCGATGAGAACACCCTTTTGAAGGATTCCGTTTGCCTTGATTCCCACTTGTAAAGTAGGTTGGAACTTTGCTTACTCTGCTGTTTGGAAGAGGCATTTCAAATACTGTTATACTGACCAACTTCTAAATATCTTGCGTTACTTTGTACGCTACCGTTGAACATAACAGCAATTTTGACTAGATAAGGTGAATCATGAAGTAACTCACTTTCTTCAGCAGATACTCATTTATCTCACTGTTTACTGGGCACAGGCACATATGATTAGGCATCAGGCTACACAAGGTGCTCTTCCTTGGAGACTCAAAGTCATGCTTACTATCCCATGGAGATTTCTGTCCAACCTCAGTACAAAGAACCATCACAAGAGGGAAAAGTGACGTTTAGCTAATGGATGACCAGACAGGGTTTCATTAAAGTGGTGGTTATCATTGGAATTGTGTCTTGAAGCATAGGCTTTTAAAAGGAGACGTGCATTCTAGATGGAGGAAATAAAATAAAGAAATCAAGAAAGGCTAAAAGGCATGGAGCATGTTAAAGGATTGTAAGTAGTCGGGTTTGTCTACAGTGCATGACAGTTCATTCAGTAAACATTTACTGAGTCTGTACTATAAGCTTGGCTCATGCACTAGTGGAAACAACATTCTGATGCAAAGAAATAGTTAATCTGAAAACCCAAATAGATACATAATATAATGGCAGGTAATGAGAAGTGACACCCTTTTCAAGCAATCTTGCGCTCCTTACTGATGTTTTCCTGCAACTCTTGGAGCATATGATCTTGCCTCAGGGCTTTGCATTTTCCATGCTCTATGCTTGGAACACTCATTTTCAAGAACTTCACAAAGCTCACTTCCTTCACGCCTCTATTCAAATAGCTTTCTCTCAGGGAAGACCTTCTTTTTAAGCAGCAACTACCACTCTCTCCCAACACATCCTGTCTCACTTGCCTGCTCTGATTTTCTTGATGGAACCTATTTTCATCTGGCATGCTCTTTAATTTGTTTATTGACTCTCTCTCCCCAGTGGAAAGTAAACACCATGAAAGAAAGGGATTTTTGCCAATTTATTTTTAGTGCTAAATTCTCCCGACTGTACCCAGCACTGGGGAGGCTGTCTCTAAGGAGGTGGCATTTGAATGAAACCCTGAATAAAAGGAAGGAGCAAGTCACTTAACTATCTGAGAAAAGAGTTTTCCAGGCAGAGGCAAAGGCAGGAGCATCCTTGGCTGGAATGGAAGAAGCTAAAGAAGAGAGTGATAGAGTATGTCAGAAAGATAGCATAAGCCCTGCTAAGGATCTACGTTTTATTCTGAGAGGGGAAGCTACAGAGGTTTTTGTTTTATTTTGTTTTTAGCAGTGTAATGACACAACTTGACTTACTTTTGTAAAACATCACAAGGTTACAGTATGGAGAACAGACTACGAGGTGGAAAAGCAGGAAGAGATCGACAGGTAAGAAGGCAGTACCAAGTAGTTCAGACTTGTGTGAGAGCAGTGGAGATGTACGATTCTAGATGGCTTTTGAAGGTAGAATTAACAGGGTTTCTTAATAAAATAGATGGACGTGGTTAGAAGACTTCAAGGATTTAAACCAGAGCAGTTGTGTAAAAGGAGTTGCCATTAACTGAAATGGAAAAGATTATGAAAGGAGCAGATTGAGAAAGGGGAGGAAGGATAGACATTGAGAGTTAGTTTTGAAATTGGTGAATTTGAAATGCCCTTTAGATATCCAAGTGGAGATATCGAGTAGGCAGTGGGATTTTTAGACTGGATCTCAAGAGAAAGGTCACAGCTAGAAATATAAATTTGGAATTTATAAGTGTACAGATTGTATTTAAAACCATGGGGGAGAGCAGTTTCTCGGGGCCACCTGAGGTGCTGTCTCCTGGGTTACCTGAGGTGAAGTCCTACTTTCACCCCAAATAAAATTTAACTCTCAAAAGAGTGAATGGAGTTCCCACCGTGTCATAGCACAAACGAATCTGACTAGGAACCATGAGGTTGCGGGTTCGATCCCTGGCCTCGCTCAGTGGGTTAAGGATCCAGCATTGCCATGAGCTGTGGTGCAGGGTGTAGATGCGGCTCAGATCCCACGTTGCTGTGGCTGTGGAGTAGGCTGGCAGCTGTGGCTCCAATTGGACACCTAGCCTGGGCACCTCCATCTGCTGCGTGTAAAAATCAAAAATAAATAATTACATAAATCAAAAAAATAAATAAATAAACCATGGGGATAGATCAGATCACCAAGAGAATTAGTGTTCATTACAATAGTACCCACTAACATTTGCATAGTGTTTTACCATTTACTAAACACTTCCACACAGACTAGAAAATTTTGGAAGTTGAGTTGAAAATCTAAGAGGAACTTGGAAAAAGAAGAGTGACTGGCAGACTAAGAGAAATATGAGAGAGAATGCTGACTTCACAGTGCTTTACAGATGATTGAATATGGAGATTGAGGTTGTTAAAGACAGTTCCAGTTCCTTCATTTGAAAATATGTGGGGGTGGGGAGGATGCATGAAGAGGGATGATGATAACTGTTATTGTGAACATGGAGAATTTCTGGAGCTTTAAGAATATCCAGATGATGTAGAGGAGGTAGGAGCTTTTTGCCAAAGTCAAGCCCTCTTTACTCTTCAAGACATAGTTCATACTTGTGCCGGGAAGTCTTTTGCCAGCCTCCTTTTCCAAACTCATCTCCACATCCATTACACACTTAGATTTGCTGGCTTATTTGTCTGTGTTTGACTGAGTTCCTTAAAGAGAGGAATTTTATCTTTGATTCACGTGTCCTCGGAACCTTGGACAGTGCCGGAGATATATTGGATGGATGGATGGATGGATGGATGGATAGCAGCAATGAGAATCCAGCTGAAGCTGTTTACATTTATTTACACTAAAGACAACTAGTGTGGTTTCGTAAAGCCCAGAATCAGGTGGAGAGGGCAGAAAGTGACATTATAGGTCAACAGCTTGATCTCAAATGGCATCTGTTCTGTAGGAAATATCTCTCAGGTCACCTGGCCACCAGATTGAAACATAAACATATGAAATACCATACCGAGAAAGACCTGGTGAGACAATTAAGTTCTCTAGATGTTTGTGGATGAAATTGTGTTAAAAACTGCTCTCTGAAGTTTTTTCCTCTGTTTTAAGAATGGGATGAAGGTATTTATTATACCATAGTCTATTAAGTTCAGCATCTGGATGAAAATGAACAATAGAGGAGGAAAATTTAAAGTGGAAGACAGCTATACTCACCACTGTACCACCAACATAAAGCTAAATTTCATGCCTTAATGATTTGAACCCTGAACCCTCACATTAAACATGTTCAATGCTTTATTTACTGAGCTACTCAGAACCAGTGTTTTTAAGGGTTCAAACCTGCAGTGATTAGTAAATGATTCTTTGAGACCTAATGCAAGTATAGTGAATATAGACAACAATATTGTATGATAGTTATCAAACTTGCTAAGAGATTAATTCCTACTTTACAAGAGTTAATGCAAATTGGTAATAAAAAGTGCTTAATACAGTGCCCAACACATTTTAGTTGTCATCGGCATCATCATCATCTGTGATCCTTTGTGATATGTACACTTCCCATCTGAGATCAGGCAAAAACCCAATCAAACAGCAGAAAGTTAAATTTTGTTATTCTTTTCTAAGTGGTTTTAAATAACATATTTTTAGTGAAGAAACCTTGTAAATGCATAGCAAAACAGATAGAAAATCTATAAGGCAGTTGCTGTCAGGTTTGTGACATTTCTATGTATTTTTGCCATGTTCCCTGGGGAACTAATTCTTCTCTTGATGCTAAATCACAGCTCTGTATGCATCATTATTTAAATTTGAAAAGTGTAGAAAATAACTTATGAATATTAACTCCCCCCATTTTTCATGGATTTGATCTGTAGAGTATTGATTTCTACCTGTGAATAATGTTGATATTAATAACCAGCATGGGCTGTAGAGGATGTCTCCTAAGTTCTCTTGTTACTTGTATAAAAATTCGCAGATAGGTGTAACATAAAATTTCAAATTATTGCAGTAGTACTTTCAGCCTTTTTTCAATCACAAGTCCCTAAACTTTATGAACCCTGCTTGTCTTTGGCTATATGGCAAAGCCTGTGGATACTTCTTGGAATAATATTTCTAAATACACAAAATAAAATGTGAAACTATCTATGATTTCTGTGAGTGACAGGGTTCTGCTGTGCTACTGTTGTTGCAAACACGAGGTATTGAAGGAAATGGTATGTAACTGAAAATATGATAAATTTTTTTCTCAGTCCTCTCTGATAAAGATAAAAGAGGTAAAAGAAAAGTTTTAGTCACTTTGTGATGTATATGCTAAAATGCAAAATTGCCACCCTTTTCAAATTAATTACTATTGTTTTACATACATTTGAATTGTATTAAATTTATTTTTATAGTTTAAAATACCATATCCACATTATAGAAAAATAAGAAAACCAAAAAATTAGAGGAATCACTTTAAAACACCACCTAACATATTCCCTACTGGCATTTTTATTTACTTCTTTCCAATTATTTTGTAATTGCCATCATCATATTGTGCCTGTAATTTTGTATCGGCTTAAAACTGTGCACTGTAACATGAACGTTTTCCATGTTGTCCTACACTGTTTATAGCCACAATTTTCATGATTGTGTGATATTTCTTATTTCACTTAACCATACCATCCTTACTGGACAGCAACATTTTTGCGATTATGAGCAGCATTGTTTCATAATGGGTGCTACTTAAACTTTCTGTGTGTGATAAATTCAAATATGACTAACTCTTTCAGCAACCAGTTAGAAGTTATAATACATACTAAGGGTTTAGAACCTACCATCTATTATTTCACTTTAATAATCACAATGAGCCTTCTCTCTCTGTCTCTTTTTTTAAAGCTTTTTTTATTTTGAAACAGTTGTAGATTTACAGAAAAATTGTCATAATAGTACCCATATACCACCACATCCAGTTTCCCTTACTATTAACATTTGACATTGGTATGGCACTTCTGTTACATTTAATAAGCCTGTACTGATACAGTATTAACTAAAGTCTATACTTTATTCAGATTTCATTAGTTTTTACATAATGTCTTTTTTCTGTCCCAGAAAAGGAATGCCCTGGCTGGAAATCCATGATACCACATTACATTTAGTAATCATGCAATACCTCCGTTAGGCTCCTCTTGGCTGTGACAGTTTTTTAGACTTCCCTTGTTTCTGAACCCCTTGACAGTTTTGATGCATACTGGTCCAGTGTTGTGTGGAATGTTCCTCAATTAGGATTTTTCTCATGGTTATGCTGAGGTCATGTATATTTTTTAAAGACGACCACAGAAGTAAATCACCATTTGTATCACATCATATCAAAAGTCTATACTGTCACCATAGCATCACTTGTTGATGTGAATCTTTTATCACCTGGCTAATGTTCTGTATGTCAGACTTCTCCACCATAAAATTACCTCTTCCTTCTTTTTTCATACTGTAGTCTTTTGAAGAAAGTCATTTTGGGTGGCCCACACTTATGGAGGGGAGTTATGTTCTGCCACCTTACACAGCTGCATATGTTATTTGTAATTCTTCAGCATAGGAGATTTGTCACAAGCTTGCTTTAATGAATGAGAAAACTAAGAGAGATGAAGGAACTAGCCCAAGCTCCCTATCTTTCTAGGCTAGAGCTTACAGCCTCAGCTCCGTAACACAGTTATTAAGGTGCTCCTTGTGTAAATCTGACTCTTTGTGCTTTGCCACGTGAGCTGCTCCCAAGCTGAATGGGCCATTGGCTGTTCAGCAGCAACTAATACATTGGCCCATTTTGGGATATAGGTATACATTCTATAAATATCACATGTGCATTTGCAAATACCACGCTCCTTCTGATAGCAAAGAATTTCCAAAATCACCAGAAGTCACCAATTTGGGAGAAAGATGAGAGAGAAAAAAAGACTAAACTAGTTCATACCTTGATAAATAGTGTTCTGCTTATCTCAATGGATTGACTGAAAAAAAAAATATGTATCTGTATGAACCAAATATTATTCTAGGCATAAAGCATACCCCAGTAACTGAAGCCTCTGCTTCATGGAGTATTTTAGTGGGAGAGAGAAAATATAAAGGGATAAATCCATCCTTAATAGTATGTCATTTAGAGGTGCAGTGAAGACAAAGCACAGCTAGGGAATAGAATGCTCAAGGAAGGGCTCTCTGAGGATAGGAGAGAGACCTCAATTATATGGACCTTTTTTATTATATCCATTCAAAATATCCATTCAATTGGTCTCAATAATTAAAGTGCCAAAAAAACTGCATTAAATTCAACTTTTTTTTTTTTCCATTTTTGGCCACTGCAGCATATGGAGTTCCCTGGCCACAAATCAGATCCGAGCCACAGTCATGACCTCAGCTGCAGCTTCAACCACACTAGATCCCATTGGGATCCATTGGGCCTTGGATCCTGACCCATTGGGCCAGGCCGGGGATCAAACCCACAACCCAGGGCTCCCAAGATGCCACCGATCCTGCTGAACCACAGTAGGAACTCCACAATTCAACTTTTTAAGTTTGACCACCGTATTAAAAAGTGTTAAGTTCCTTAATTGGGGTGCTGAGCACATAGCAGAGGGGCAATAAATACGTGTTGGTTCATTGGTTAGTTGGTTAGTTAATTGGCTGCTTGGTTGGTTGACTGATTGATGGCACTGAGGCAGTTTTTCAGTGCATTACTAATAAGTTAAAAAGAGAAAGACTGTATTTGCTAAGTGTTTCCATACTTGTCCTCAGACCTTCTTCCTTAGGCAAAAAGTATTTCCTAATGTGAAGTTTTTTAATCCAACAAACATTACAGGTTCCTAATGGTGTAGACTCTGATATGAAAATGAGTAAAAAACACAGGATAGAATTAAGACCTTTAGAGTTCTTAGGCCTTGAAAAGATAATTGCCCTCACACGGAAATCAAAATATAAATCATGCTAAACAATGGAACTAGGGTGAGAACACTTAACAACATTCCTATTTTTTTCCTTGATGACTATTGATATCCCTCCCTTTCTTGGAATACACTAAAAATCAAATTCTTTCTCCTAAAATGTTATGTCTAAGTTACTGTGCTTGTTCTTTTGGTTAATTCAGCAATAATGGCACAGAAACTTACCCCCAGAAGTTCACAGTCTACTGTGGGAAACACAAGTGTTAAAATTAAAGTGTTAAAATTCTTAGTATGGTAAGAATGACACATAATTGAAATATTTACAACATACTGATAAAACATAGAGAAAATGGCAAATATTGCCCAGGAAATTAAAACAAGGAAACTGGGAAAAGCAAATGTATTTTTAAAATAGATGCATGTATTATCAAATAGAACTTAAAGAGTGCATAATTAATTTTGAATTAACATTCTTATTCTGTTTACATTGATGTTTAATGGGAAATAATGAATAATGGATTAAATTTGAAGCAAGGCATGATTGTATTATTTAAAGATTATTTTTCATGTAGCCTGTTATTACATTGTCGTGTTAAATTTATGTACAGAATCTGCTTATCTCATGGTAGAAGAATTCTTCCCACTGAGGTTATCCATCCAATGAAATGAGCAAAGCATTGCTGGATTTTTCAGTCCTGGCAGTTTCATCTTCTTCTTCATTAGTGGCTTCGTTCATTTGGGATAATACACCCCCACCAAAAATTCGGCCACTTACATTTATCTTGCATATTTATTTCAGGGAAAGGAGATGATAGTATTTATAGTAGTTCCTTCTCTTCCTCCTGTCTAAATGATAATCTGGATACCTTTGTTAAGTCTAGAGCATGTCTAGATGGGAAGATGTTTTAAACAATTCATCTCAAATCCACAAATTGTGAAAATACCATAGATTACTTAAGGTTTTTTGATGCTGAATCTATCAAAGTTGTCAATTATAATAGTCACCCTACTTAAAATAGATTAGCTTCTGTGTTATATTACAAAGCATAACAGAAATGCATACACACACGTAACTCTCCGTAAAAAATAAAATAATAGTCTATCTTAAATGATTGTTATAAAACCAAAATTACTGTTCTAGCCTGTATGATTAACAGGAAGAAACCATATAGCTGTAGTGTATATTGCAATTGTGCCTTATATCCTTAGAAAATATATGAAAGTTCATTCAGGTGACTTTTGAAGATTAATTTGTCAGGTAGCCTTTATGACTTTGAAATGACTTAGAAATACTAGAGATACTTAGAAATGACTTAGAAATACAAATTTTTAAAAGCTAAAATTTCTCTTTGCTGTTTTCACTACACCCTTTCATGCTGTCTGTAGATTATGGTAGGCTTGACCTTAACTCTTAGAGATTCTTTATTCCATGCCTTCATTCTTTCTTGGTCTACCTAGCATGTTTCTCTTCCATTAGATTCAGTATTTCTAACCATGTGCTGACTAGACACTCTGCCTCACAAGCAACCTACCCTGACCTTCTCTACAACTTCTCTACTTTGTGAATCCTCAGGCTTGACTAACAGTGTGTTTATGGACCTCATTTCTCAAACTAGAACCTAAAAACTGGTTCCCAAAACTTCTCCTTCTCTGTTAACTCCGGTGTTCAGTAAGCTTTGACAATTCCTCTTCAGAAATCCTCTCCTTTCTTAGCCCCTGCCCTTGTCTTTGTTCAGAGCCTCATTGTCTGTTACCTCAGTTAATGCACTGGTCGTTCTATGCTGCAAACCCTAGCTTTACCTCCAGAATTATCTTTAAAAAAAAAAAAAATACTGATCATGCCATTTCCCTCATATAAACCTCTTGGGATTGCAGAGGTTTATAAAACAGAAAAAACAGTTCCTTAGCCTGGAATACAATGTTTTCCACTATGAAATCCCGATTTACCCTTTCAGCCTTGGGTGGCACTAATTTCATCCCACCTACATTGAACTCTCTCAGCCTCCCTTTCATTAAACCCACCTACTTGCATAAACCTATCTGTTTGCATACAAAGCTAAATAAGCTCTGGTGTTCATGAATCATGCCCATTGTTTATTCCAAACCATTCATGTCAACCAATTTCATACTTCTTTTCACTGCCAGTCCTTGACTACATTTCTTCCTGACCCTGTGATTCTTATTCTAGTTCCCTCTTCCTTGTCTTCCTCCTTTAGAACACATTCTTCATGCTTTTTCTCCATCTTTGAATTCTGGCTTCCCTCCTTTCTCTTGGTCATTCCAGCATAGAGCTTTCCTCTAAATACCTCCCCCAGAATCCGCAGGATGCTTCATCTCAACACAGGTTTTCACAATTATTGTCATCTCCAGATTTACACTAATCGTGCCAGTGAAACCCAAGCCATGTCTTGACTTTGTGTGGGGTAGAAGGAATACCTGTCCTTGAAATTCTGTCCCTCCTTTTTAGCTTGCCAGATTCCTGTTCACAACACAGAATCACACATCAGTTCTTCTGTGACACCTTCCCTGAATCCTTTAGAGAGTAATTCACCATGTTCCTTCTATACTCCCAATATATCATCGTACATACTGTATAGCACATATCCTTCTATATTATGAACTATCTGGATCCCCTTGTAGATGTTGAGTTTCTCTGGGCATGAATACTATCTTAAGTGTGGATATTTGAAACTCCTTTAATCCTTTTAAAATGTGAAGTAGAGAAGAGAGAGAGGGAGTCAAAAAAGAGAGAGTGGCTAGTGGCTTTCATTTTTTTTTTTTTTTACCTTGGCCAACAATTAGGAATACATTTTTTACCAAAACAGTATGCGCACAGATACACACACACACACACACACACACACACACACACACACACAGAAAGAGAGATGGGGTAGAGTTTCACAGTCCTTAATTTACTAATGCAGTGCATCTATTCTATTATTTTTAACATTGATGTGTTCTAAATTGACTTTAAGAGCAGCAATGTATTAGAATTATGAGTCTTTAAAAAATGCATCCATTCCTGAGTTCTAGCCCCAGAAATTCTGATTTAATTGACATGAGATATGACCTGGACTTTGAAATGTTTAACAGCTATCCAAGTCTTTCTAATCTGCAAGCTTGGGTGTAAACAGCAGGACTGGCTCCTTGTTACTCCAACTATGACCCATGAACCAGCAGCATTGGCATCACCTGAGAGTTTGTCGGAAATGCAGGATCTTCACCCCAGATGTCCTGGTCAGAAGCTACATTTTATCTTTTAAATACTATAAAAATTATCTTAAATAAAACTGTACATATTTAAGATTGTATAACATGATGTTCCATAATGTATATATAAATTGATTACTACAGTCAAGCCAGTTAACATAGTCTCTCCCATATAGTTAACTTTCTTTTGTGGTTGTTTATAGTTTCCAATATTTTTAAAAAGTACTTGAAATTCAAGGTCAGAATTTTTCTAGAGTGTGGATTCTCTAGAAACGGAGCATATTTTAACAACAACAAAAAACGTACTTTTGACTTGAATGTGTGGCATGAAAGAAAAAAAGCTTATTTAAGGCTTGACAGAAATGATGTAATTTAAATTTTTAAAGGAAATATTTTTGCCTTTTAAAAATGCACCATTTTCCCCACTTTTAAATTGAGCTAAAATTTACATAGAATGAAATGCACATAACTTGAATGTGCAGTTTGATCTAAAGAAATACATGCTTATATAATACCACCAAAGACAAGATATTAAATATTTCCTTCCTCCCAGAGAGTGTTCTTATACCCCCTCTCTGTCACTCTGCAGCCCACGTAGACAAATCCTGCTCTGATTTTGATGGCCATAGAGTAGATATACCTGGCCTGGAACATCCTATCAATGGAATCTAAATATATAAATATATCTATATTGTCGTATGTGTCCGTAATTTATCATTTCATACTGGTGAATAATAATGCATCATATAACTATGCCCCAATCTATATATTATGAATAAAGCTGTTATAAACATTCTCATCCATGTAAAAGAGAAAAGACACTGCATTTTAACAAGCTCACCAGGTGATTTGTAAGCACGTTAAAGTTTAGGAGGCAGTGCTCAGAGGACAGGCAGGAGGTTAAACGTAACGGAAGTGTGGGTTTGTGGTGACTGTGGGCAAGTTACTAATCTCTCCATGCTTTGGTTCCCCCATCTCCCAGACAGGCACATAACAGTATTCTTTCCAGTAACAGTGACAGTATTCCTCTCCATAGGGTTTCTGTGAGGATTAAGTTGGATAATTCATATTAAAGCTTTGCACAATGCCTGGCACATACCATGGATAAAATAAGCATCATCTATTTTTATTATTCCCAGTGCCAGCAAAATGACTGCCAAATAGTAGGCATTCAGAAATTGTGCTGCTCACTTATTGAAATGGAGACTCAGAGAGGTAAAATAATTCACCAAAATTATGTAACTTGTTTACCAAAAAAATCCAAGGATACAAAGGAGTTCTCAGAATAGACCTAGATTTTTTGTATGCCTAATCCAGTGTGTCTGCCCCATGGCTAACAGTTCCTCATTTGCAAGTTTTGGTACTTATTGGAGTGTAAGTTTCACTAAACATCTCTACGTAAATACATGCACTGAAATAGTGGTTTTGCCCTGGCTCGTAAAAGCTATCTTGGAAGTTTTCGGAGTTAACTTGCAGGCTATTAAACCAGGTAGAGGGTCCATAGCCAGCTGGCCAAAATTTGTTTGTCCTCTAGCATCTGCCCAGATCTATCAGAATTTAAATTGTAATGTGTGCTTTTTAAAATTGTAAATCATTTTAATCTCAGTGTGTATATTCTGCACTTATTTTTAGAGTGTAATTCAAAACATGATTTTGCCCAGAGGATTTTCTGGCCATTAGCTCAAGCAGTAACTGTTTGGGGCGGGGGGTTGCAGGTCGGAAGACCCCTCTGCCATATAATCAAGGTCTCTTAACTAACGGACATACCAATGTTGATTCTGCTTTCATTTTAATGACAGGCAGCCAGATTTCTCCACTGATGACCAAACCAAAACTGGACTTAGAACTTGTGTCCAGAAGTAGTGATCAACTCCATAGCTCAGTGAACCATATTATTCCCTTTTGCCTGAAAATCCACTGGGGAAAGAATATATAAAAAGAACATATTGCTTCAGTATCAGCAAGATACTGATAAATATATTTCATTGACTTTTGGTCAAATAAACATGACCAGCTTCCCCAGACAGAAAATGAAGGATTCTCAGGTAAACATAAAGTGTACTTTCCTCGACTGAAATAGGGATGGAGGAGAGCAGAGAGAAGTGGACACATAAGTAAAGGCGTATTTGTCAAAAGTTCCCATGGATAGAGCAGCCTGGATTAGATAGCAACTTAAGAATAAAACTGTACAGTTCTCTAATTATTTTAAAATAGAACTGGCTATGTTTCAGTTTTAAAATGCCAAAAGAGAACTAGAAACTGGCTCTTAAAAAGTACAGTTAGTCGGCAAGAAAGTCCAGGCTGAACATCAGGCTTAAAACTGCAGCAGTCTGGTGAATTATATCCTAAATTAAATGACCCTCAGGGCATCTTAGCTACAACCAGGAAAGAAGAGAGAAGCCAGGGAGGAGATGATGAACCCAAACTGATAGGCATGAGCCAGCAGAAAGGAGCCTGATGCATGATCCCTTGTACAGAGAGAGAGAGACAGAGAGAGAGAGAGACATAGAGAGAGAGGGAGAGAGAGAGAGAGAGAGAGGGAGAGAGGGAGTGCGCATGCGCGTGCATTCTCTCCCATCGATGCTGCAGTTGTGGTTTAAGTGAGCACAGACACAATGCCAAAAAAAAAAAAAAAATCCTGTTTTATTGGCTCCAGGAGCTGTCATTAACTGAGACAGTGCTTAACTACTGTCAATAGGGAGATTAGAATGTGAAAAGCATTAGACTCACCTCACATAGGACACCTGAAGGAGTCATCAAACCCAGCAGCAGTCCTAAACACCAGCTGAAAAATGGTGAGTTTGCAGGCTTCAGAGTGGCTTCAGAGAGAGCCGAGAAGTTAAGCTAGAAGCAGAATAGTCTCTGGAGTAGAGCAAAATGTAGTCTCGCCCAAGATCTGGGAGATTTGGAAGAGCTCCATGGTGCTGCAGGAGCAGATAGCAGATGTGATTTGGGGCAGTTATCTCCTTTGGCAAGAAGAAAATAGCTCCTATAGTTAAACTCAAAGCCCGTCTCCCTGTGATCCATCTGCAAATATCGGCTTCACAAAGATTCGTGGGTATTGAGGGCTGTGGTGGTTAATGGTAGATTCCTAATACGTATATGTCTACCTTAGAATTAAAACCAGGAAAGGATAGGGAAGAGCCACTGAATTTGAACTTTTTCCGTTTATAACATGTTGTCTATAAGAGACCTACAAAAATGCAGGAATCTCTGCTTCAAAATTCCTAAGAGGATCACCCTACCTCAGCTCAAATATATCTAATGATGAGGAAGTGAAGGACGAAAGGAAATAGATATTTATTAAGTGTTCACTATAGGCTAACATAAAATATTGTTTAATTTTAAGAGTCTTAGTAGACATTAATATTTTTTTTTCTCTTAATGGATTTTATTTCACTTATAGGTGTGCATAAATCATCACAAGTCAATTTTACATTAATATTTTTATCTCCATTTAAACAGGCTAGAAAGATTCAATTGAGACATTAAATAAGTTCCAAGGATACCCAGTAGTAAGCGGTAGAGCAGGTATGTAGGAATCTTAAGCCCATTCCTTAAAGCCTTACCACGCAGGTGGACTGTCATGGATCATAATAATGGCATCTCTGGAGCTTGTTAGAAATCCAGAATCTCAAATGCCACCCCAGACCAACTGGATCAGGAATTGATTTTTAACAATTCCTTTAGCAGATGATTTTAAGCTCATTAAAGTTGAGAAGCTCAGAAGCCCGTTGCCTACCCATCATTCCATAAGTCAGATGGCTCATCCCATTATGGCAGAGCCGTAACTGCTAAAGGATCGTCCTTAAATTGAATAAACATCTCCTCCCTGGTAACCTTTACCTGACATCCTTCAGGGAGTCACCAGGTGTCATTCTTTTCCCTGTTCCTTTTCATCTTTTAAAATCTAAACTCAGCTCTTAACACTTATACCTGTTAAATTGCATCTACTGGTTTCAGTCTACATTTTCTATCCTTTGAATCTAATTCATGTCTCCTAGATTTGTGATTTACATATCTAATGGTCATACCTTCTTGTTATTCATTCAAGTATGAGGTATCAGTATTTTTATTTTAATTCTGTGTATACACACACGTACCTAGATGTGCTTACTCACGGAGTCCAGAAGCATGGAGACATTAATCCATCTATCAACATACGTGGGTTCTGCTATTCAAAAAACTTAAATGATGGTTGCCAGGCACTGGGGAGAGAGGGTGAAAAAGGGAGGTATTAGAGTATCCGAACTTTCAGTTCTATAAGATGAATAAAACCTAAAGATCAGGCGTTCCTGTCATGGCTCAGTGGTAACAAACCCAGCTAGTATCCGTAAGGATGTGGGTTCTATCCCTAGCCTCGCTCGGTGGGTTAAGGATCCAGTGTTGCTGTAAACTGTGGTGTGAGTCTCAGATGTGGCTCGGATCTTACGTTGTTGTGGCTGTGGTGATTTGACCCCTAGCCTTGGAACTTGCACATACCACAAGTGTGGCCCTAAAAAGCAAAACGAAACAAAACAAACCCAGAGATCTGCTATAGAGCATAGAGCCTGTAGGCAGCAATACAGTGTTGAATCTTTTAAGATTTACTAAAAGAGTAGAACTTACGTTAAATGTTATCAGAAGGATAATAAATAATAAATACTTTTCTATACACATAATAATAAATAAAGAAGAAACTTCTAGAGTTCCCGTCGTGGTCAGTGGTTAACGAATCCAACTAGGAACCATGAGGTTGCAGGTTCGATTCCTGGCCTTGCTCAGTGGGTCAACGATCCGGCGTTGCCGTGAGCTGTGGTGTAAGTTGCGGACACAGCTCCTATCTGGTGTTGCTGTGGCTGTGGCGAATGCCGGTGGCTACAGCTCCGATTAGACCCCTAGCCTGGGAACCATATGCCGCAACTGTGGCCCTAGAAAAGGCAAAAAGACAAAAAGACAAAAAAAAAGAAAAGAAAAGGAAACTTCTGGAGATAATGTACGAGCATGTGGTATAGTGATGACAGCAGTGAGGGTTTCACAGGTACGCCCTTATTTCCAGACTCATCAAGTTGTATACATTAAATATGTAAAGCTCTTTGCATGTACATAAGTTATCTGAGGTATTATCTAGGCCACATTTATCCAATTTTCTCCATCAAGGGTTTTTTGTTAAATGTCTTGCTAAACTCAAAATGTTCTATGTCTATGAAATTGTGCTAATAACCTGATAGCATTGAAGAAATAAAGTTAACTAAGAGTGATTAATTTTCAGTCAGTCCATAGTGGCCAATGAAATGTCACGACCTTCCCTAAGGAGAAAGGTTAGCAAAGTAGAAAGCATGGACATATATGGTCCACTTCCTGTTTTTATAAATAAAGTTTTATCAGAACAGCTAGACGCATTAATTTCCATATTGACTATGACTAGTTTTGTGCCACGGTGGCAAAGCTGAGTAGTTCAAAAACATGTAGCCCATAAAACCAAAGATATTTACTGTTTGACCTTTCCCAGAAAGTTTGCTGAGCCCTGCCTTAGACTACAAGCCTTGGAAAAGAGTAACTTTGTGGATATGTAATTTGCTGTACGCAATTCCTAATTCAGCTCTGTGTTTGATAGGTGGGAAATAAATTCATTTTTAAATAATTCCTTTAACAGGATTTTGTGACCTAAATGAAGTATTATTCTAAAATAGGACAAAATGATATGATAAAGCTAGATTAGGATATTAAGCTAGAAATAATATTGATTTCAAGCCTTGATGATTTAAAAAAGAAGAAAAGAAAAATCTGTAATGCTTCTGTTTGATTTTTCAAACTTAATAAGTCCCAGATATTAAACAAAAAGTGTATCTTTTATGATGAGTTGATGTTCATGTCAAATTGAGCATCAAATCCCATTGTCCAGCAAAAAATAGATGTTAGTGGAAATAATGTAGAAGGTCAGGCTAAATCTCAACTTTAACTTAGGATATACTCCAAATTTTCTTTTAAAATAATTTTTCTGGCCCAATGTGTCGTCATAATATTTGAATATTCTAAAATTTAAGTACAGAGAAAAAGTTATCTGAAATTAAGAGTCTTGAGAATCAAAGTTTGAAACCACTTTGTTTTCTGGGCCTTTTTCAATAAAGAATTTCTGAACAAAGTACATGTTATTCTGCACAACACTCTGTTAATTGTTTCCAAGAGAATAATAACAAGCCGTCCTTGAAAAGAATGGCTGGCAATGGAATTAGCTCTTGAGACTTTCAGATAGCATTTGCCAAGAAACAAGGTCACTCAGATAATATGTCAAACACATCCTTTATTAACCTGAATAAATAAAATATACCTATAAATTATGAAGTGCTTGTTGGCTGAGTAGCATGACCACTGTTTTAAAATGTTCTCATTAGCATTTCATGTCTATAATAAATGACTCTAAATTTTGTGCCTCTCTGAAAGGATATTTTAAATTTTATAAAAGCAGTACCTTTCAGATTGCGTGAGAGAAGAGCTATCAAATTATTCTGTAGAATCATGATCTAGCTTAAGTTTTACTTAGATCATGGATCAGAGTCTTCTATAGAAGACATGACTCTTCCAAAGTAGTTATTGCTTTAGTTTATGGTATCTGTAATTGGCCTAAAAACAATAAATTTGTTCCAGCAAAGTAACCCCAAAGACCTCAAAGCAATATTGTAAAAGCCAATGACTATGCTATTTACTTCATGCTAGTAGAACATAGAGGAAATTGATGAAAAATATAACCTTGTCTGTATGCAAAAACTCAAGAATAATTACTTTTTACCTTTCACCTAAAGATAATCTGGTGCTTAAGCCAATTAAATAAATGCCTCAATGCCAGGACGTGATAAATGTTTTAACATTTAACGGATAAGAAAATTAAGATTGTGTCTAAAACAAAAGAATTTGAATACAGATCTGTACACACAACATATACACCACAGCGTCTCACGACTTACCTACCAAGCAGTAGACTTATACACACTAGTCTGTCTACCTGGGACGACTTAAAACGTACCCCGGGGAATGTTTTTAGACTGTATCTAATCTAAATCGTTCAGACATAGGCCCTGTCTCTGTGTGTTTAAGTGGAAGATCTGAGTTCACAGTTTGAGTCCATAGAAGGTATAAACCCAGAACTTAAGAACTGGGATTAATCCAAAGAATATGGTTTTATGCAAGATTTATGCCTTATTAAATAAGTAAAAGTGTGAAAATTTAATGTGAAACCACCTTCCTGTCACATGTTCCCTGTCCCAGTCACTGACCACCACCACAAATTTCATTTTCCTTCAATAAGTTTAATAAGTGAAATTAAATAGATAACACTATGTAGTGTCAGAAATTGATCAGAACTATTCTTCAGTAAACTTTGAGCTTTGGTCTCTCTGTCAGTTTTCTCCAGAGAAACCAAATCGACAGGAATTGACTTATGATAATTTTGGCGCCTCACAGTTGGAAATCCACAGGGCAGTCAGATGGGCTGGAAATTCTGGGGCAGGACCTGAGGCTTCAGTCTTGAGGCAGAATGTCTTCTTCCTCAGGGAAACCTCAGTTTTGCTCCCAAAGCCTTTCAGCTGATTGGATGAGGTCCACCCAAATTATCAGGAATTATCTCTTTTGCTTAAAGTCAGTTGATTATAGATGTCAACCGCATCTACAAAATGCCTTCAGAGCAATGGCAAGATAAGTATTTAATTGGATAACTGAGTAGTCTACCCTAGCCAAGCTGAAACATAAAACCCACCATTATCATCTCCTTATGAAAAAGAAGGAAAAAAGGAAGTGTCCGTTGTGGTGCTGCAGAAGCAAATCCTGCTAGTATCCATGAGGTTGCAGCTTTGATCCCTAGCCTTGCTCAATGGGTTAAGGATCTGCCATTGCTGTGAGCTGCGGTGTAGGTTGCAGATGAAGCTCGGGTCCTGCGTTGCTGTGGCTGTGGCTGTGGCTGTGGCCGGCAGTGGTAGCTCCTATTTGACACCTAGCCTGGGAACTTCCATTTGCATTGGGTGCAGCCCTAAAAAGCATAAAGGAAAAAAGAAAAGAAAAAAAAATCTTCCACATCTATGTTTGAGTAGTAATCTCTTCTCTAATTTGTATTCCTTAAGAGAATTTATAAAAACCTTATAGATCCAGATTTACAAAACCCAAGGTGAGAAGTTTGGATAGTTATTGAAATACTTGAAGGATGAGCTTTTACTTGTCTGAATTAGTGGGGCAGACACCTTCAACGCACTAGATGTTGTTTTTCTCCTAGTCCCTTGCTTCTGTGTTTACAAATTCCCCTCCCGACTTCTGTGTTTGCCAGGGGGACTTGCAAACACAGAAGAAAGCAAGGGGCTAGAGATACTAGAGATAAATATTTATTGAATAGATATGAAAACACCAAAATTATTGTATTATGAGTAAAAGTACATCAACCTAATATGGGTTACATTGGTTGATTCAAGCTGATTAAAACACTCTGAATAGTAAGTAATTTAGTGAATGAAAACAGAATTAATTACTCCTTCGTAAAATGTTGAGGTTGAAGAATCATTTAAAATATAAACTCCATAGAGAAATAACAGAAGAATCTAAGAGTGAAAGCTTAGGGCCAAGATCTCTATACTCATCTCTCCAAAATTAATATCTCTAGCCCCTGGCTTCTGTTCTTGCAAGTCCCCCTCCCCCTTCTGTATTTGCAAGTCCCCCTTGCAAGCAAGGAGCTAGAGATAAATGAAGCACAAATCATTTGTCTTCCCTCTCCCACAATACATTTTTCACGCACACTGGAATGATAAGATCGTTTTCACAGATAACAAAGTTAACATGTTTCTCTAGTCTGTAAGATATTGAAGATAAAAGTGTTATTGTATATTTCACATACATGGGATATACTAGATAAGTCATAACTACAGTTATCTTTTGCACGTATTGATTCAATCAACCACAGTTGCTAAAGTTCTATTAAAAATAGTGTGTGTTAGGAGTTCCCCTGTGGCTCAGCACGTTAAGAACCTGACATAGTGTTCTTGAGGTTGCAGTTTTGATCCCTGAGTTAAGGATCCAGCGTTGCTGCAGGCTGCAGCATAGATCACAGATGCAGCTCGGATATGGTATTGCCTTTGGCTGTTGCATAAGCAGGCAGCTACAGCTCGGATTCGACCCCAGCCCAGGAACTTCCATATGCCACAGGTGTGGCCCATAAAACCAAAAAAAAAAAAAAAAAAAAAGGAAAAGAAAGAAAAAATAGTACATATTGGGAGTTCCTGTGTGGTGCAACTGTGGTACAGGTTGCAACTGCTACATGGATTTGATCCCTGGTCCAGGAATTTCCACCTGCCATGAGTGTGGAAAAAAAGATAGTATGTGTTAGTGTGTCTTTTTTGACTTAAGTCAGTAAAAATCTGAGAAAATTTGGCTGAACAAAGAAAATATTTAAATTAAGTGAACTAGATACTGGAGTTTATTTTAGAATTCGCTTTGCCTTTGCAAAAAACCACAAAATTCTGCCTCTTAGCTCTAATCTTACTCCACAAAACAAGAGGACTTGTCAGATTTAAAGTGATAATTGCATGCTTAGTAGGTGAATAAATTTAAGAACCTGCAATCAAACCTATAGGGGAAAAATGAAACTAAGACAAAAACTAGATAAAGATATTTCATGACATGAAATATGTGCTATAGTTCCAATTTCCTATCTTTTCAGAGCTAAATCTGAATTTTAATTAATTTTTTCTAGTATCCTGACTCAAGTATTTTATGCTAAAGAAATCATTGAAAGAATGGCTAGCAAACTATTGATGTAGTAATAGATATTTATGAACTGCTACTATATTTTTATATTATTCCTTGAGTAAATCCTTAGGTCTCTTGCTTCTGTAGGCCAGCAATTAAGGCTGTGAAGTGTGACGTTATGCTTCCTCTGTGCCACATTCCTGAGTAGAATTCATGATGGAAATGGGTAACAATCACATTGTTGAATTTTGTTTATATAGAAAAGTTAGCATGTCTGTGTAACTAATATTAGAAATATAGCATACCAATATATATATATATATACTACATAGCTGTTCCATATGGTCTAGACCTAAGGAAGCTATTCCTTTACAGTTAGCTAATGAGATATTTGCCATTCTCTATTTGGGTTCGTTAAAATTATCCACCCTGATTTCAATTAAATGAGATATACAGTCTTATTCCTAAGAATTCTTTTGTCTTCTAGAATTCATGAAAGGCAGACTTTCAAAGCTTAAGCATCTTACAAAATACCTTAAAATAATTTCTGTTATTTTCTTTGTTGGACTTATTATATGTTTATGACCTCGAAATTGTATCCCCAATGGTATTCTACGGTAGCTTGTCATTTTGTCTTTATTTTGATTTGATTTGCTTCCTTTAGCACTTGGCAGGTGGACAGCGCATTTAAATATAGGTAATTTTGTCACGGGGTGATTTCCATCGTGTGGACTACAACTTGCGAGTAAAAACAAAACTGTTATATCACAATAAAAATATCACGTATGTTTCCATTATGCCAAAATACCTATTCAGTTCAGGCGGTCAAAAATGTGAAATTAGGGTCAACAAGATTTCAAATGATTAACTGTGGTCGGTCTTAAGAAGTGCCAAATAAATAGATGAAATGAATCTTGAACTTCATAAGCTTATGTAACCAAACATCCATGTAGTTAGAAGACAAGCCTGAAAGTAATACCAAACACACTGGAGATAAGACAGCTCTGCTACTTTGCAAGTGCGGGGCTTGGCTTCTCTAAGCCATGATAACTTCTATAAAAAGGGGGCGGTATATCCTCCATCAGGTTATTTCAAGGATCAAAGAGAGTAAGTCCCTGAAGTGCTTGGCAGAGTCTTGGCAGACAGTTTCGCCATTCTTAGCACGTCAATAGTAGCTATTGTTATTATTAGCCAATTTGGTCCTCTCTGTGACCTCCACCAGTGTTTTTATTCACTAGAAGAGATTTACTTCTTCTGAATAAAAAGAAGAAATACATTCTCTTCTTTTGCCTTTTTGCACTACCTAAACCAGAAAAGTCAGTAGACTATGTAAACTTGGAACTCAAACATGATTCTTGCATTTGACTGTGTTTTGCAGGAACTTGAAAAAAGTCCTGCTACTATAATTATAAAATTATTACTAGATTTAGGTTTAAAAAGCAAGAAATTTTCTTTGTTTCTGACTCTATCATTAACTATATTCAGTCAGAATGTAAAATATATTTGAACCCTTAAATGAGCAAATTAACATATAAACAGGTGAATCTGTTTTCATGTATATTCATGTAGATATATATTCCTCAGTGGTAATGGGAGGGAGGGGACAACTTAAAATCTTTGTTGATGATTGTCTGGCGACTTACTCCAGTCGGTTTCAGTGTGGTATAATAATTGTAACATTGGGAACAGCAGGGATTAGATTGTTTTCTCTGTGCCATTTGTCTGTTGTATCTGAGAATAGAATAATCTCCCACTGTCTGCAGGGAAATTGACGCATACTTTCCTGAAACTCTTAGCCTAGTAACATTACTCTTCTCCCCAAAGAATCCGTGTACGGTGTCTAGCATAGAGAGGATAGTGGCAAGGTGTACGCCCTATGGCGGAAACTTTGGATGTCTGATATTATGAGATTGCATATTGATTTCTCTTTCTCTGCATATAAATCAAAGAGATAATAACTGTCTCTAGATTCCAGTTTCAGTGCAGCCAAGACAAAATTTTTCCCTCCCCTTTGCCATGAGTTTGAGGGATTTTTCATTGGCAATCTTTGGTGTGTACAGCCTAATGAACAGACTGACTTCTTGATAGCTGTGTAAAATATTGCTCTTTCAGAAACTGAAATTGGAACTAAAAGTGGCAAGGTTTGAACGATCAAAGCCTGTCAGTGAAGATTCACATCTGCCAAGCCCGTTTCCCTCTTAACAAGTTAGAAGGGCTCTCTCGTCAAACCCTGGACCAGTGTGTGTGCAACAGAAAGACACATTTTTAGCATGGCACATTTGTTCTTTCTGCCAGTCATTTGATGGAGCTCCGCAACTTAATACTGCACCAGTTCGGAAATCCATATGGGAGAAATATCCTGGCAGCCCTTATTTCGGCAAGGCAGCAGGGGCTCTTTTTTCACACAAAGGGAATGAAGGAATTAGATGTTACTACCACTTAAGGATTGCGGATTGGCTTGCAGTAGAAGCAGTAGCCAGAATGCTTTCCAGAAATACCACCTAGGGTGATGGCGACCTGGGGTGAGAGCATTCTTGGCCAAGAAGCCCCAACCATAGACATCCCCCTTCTCCAGTCTGAATATATAAGACCAGCACCCAGCTCATGTCAGAGAAAATAGTAATATTTTCCAAAAGCAATTCAAGGGAACAACTTCACAGAATGTTATCTGGAGCCTTGAAAAAGAGTGTTTTGCTTTGTTTTTTCCCTTTTCTATATCGATTTCACAGTATCAAAAACTAAATTCTACTTTTCTCTGACTGAAAACACTGGTTCTACCTGTATTAAAAGTGCAAGCAGGTGTGTAGGTCAGGTGGCAAACACACGCAGAATGGCACCCACTCTTCCATAGTTGGCAGGAAGCAGCTGTCTGAATTGAAGTGGATGCTCCAGTCCTTTTCATCTCTCTCATTCGCTCTCTCCTTGTTATTCAATTCTCTTGCTCAGTCAGAATGGCTGGCAATTGACAGTTGCAGGTAGAGTAGAATAAACTGTTGGAAAGCGTGTCAGTGCCCGGTTCCTAGCTCCACCCGGCCAGCTGTCCCCCATCATTCAGAAGAGGTTTTATAGCCACTTGATACACTGTTGGAGTAAGTTGGGAAGATGGCATTGGGTCATGCCACATTGGCCCCTCAGAGCCAATCGTGTAAAAAAGAATCTTGCTTGTACAAGAATACGGTCAATGCTGTTTGAAAATAAGCTTTCACATTGCTTACTGTCCATGTAAAATGATGACTTTCCAACGAGGTCTTCCATAGCTCAAGTTTTCATGGGAGGTTGTGTGTGGTTGAGCAGATTTCTGTGGTGGACCTGCCCTCACATGTTCCCATAACACAAAGGAGAGGACAGAGAAACACTAGAATACATTTTTTCTAGCTCTCGTAAACTTTGATGTCCTGCCAAGGGTTTGAAGATTGTTAAAAATTCTTTTGTTTTCCTTTTCTTCTAGTGAAATTATAGGTTCTCTTTAGATGTAGGAACCTGTTTTCATTTTATAGGATCCCTCTGATAACATATTTGTCTCTTTTTTTTGTTTAAAATTCATTACATTTTTTAGAGGAATGACAGATTCACTGACCATTTTATGCTACTGAATTCCTAAAATGAGCAATATTTAGAAAGCCTCTGCTCTTGGAGCTTTGCAAAAACAAAAGCCCCCAAAAACAACAACAAAAAATCTTTCCTTTTGTGGCTTTACTTATAGTTTAAATATGAAGTGTTGTTTCATCTTTGCCAGATCAGCAAATAATCAGTGCCTTTAGATTCTCTTAGAATGTATTTCTTCCTCCTTTCCAATAAAGTAAGATGCAAGTATTTAAATATATCTTACCACTCAGTGCCAAACACAAAAGAAATGTAAATAGATCGTCAAGCTAATTCACATCTGCCAGAGAGTAACTGTTGGATGTGTGCTGATTAAACATAGTTTTTTAACCTAAGCTTTTAATTACACATCTGCACCAGGTCACAGATATGAAATTGTAAAATGTGACTAAGAAGGCTTTCATTCTTTTGAGACATAAGGCGCCATGCCAATTATATTGGCATCTTTTTGCCTATAGCTGAAGTGTGGGAATCACTGGCTGCTTGTAGAAAATCAGGGAAACTTGAGATAAACCCCCAAAGGCCTGTCACTTACCTGTTTAACTGCACCATTGAAATCTCCCAACACCTTTTATATGAGTGCGATAGAAAAGTTTTTCTATCTGATATAGGAACTTTTAAAGCTACATCTTGGAAACTATCTTTTCTGACTTTTCCATGCATGAAAAGAAACTAGACCAAGAAAAGTTAAATTTCTTGCCCCAAATCACACAGCTATTGAAATCGTTTGTACTAGAGCTTAGGACGGTTACAGAGTTCTGTGGGTTGTAGTGCCCTGTCACCTCTCCACCTCAGCATTCTCAAAGCCCTCTTCCAAACAGCTTATTTTGGATCACTGCAGAAAGTGGACTGGGAGATTGCAATGGATTCCCCTGTTTGCAATTATTTGCTTCACTGCTTTCCTCTATTAACTTAGCTAATCAAAAGAATATTGCGGTTCATCTCTCAATTTTCATATTCAGGAATTAAAGATATTTTACCCAGCATGCCAGCTGATATGTTTGCAGAGACAAAAAAGGAGTCCGCAAGTCCAAGTATGTCTTGGTCTGTTTGAAATTCTTAACATTTGTGTGGAAGTTTGCCTTCAGTTCCTGAATCTCAATTATCAATGTGACTTTAGAGAAATTATTTAACTTCTCCTAGGCTCAGTTTCTACATGTATGAAGTACAGGTAACAATGATAATAATCTCAAATGGATTTTTAAGGATTCTGTCAAATGGATTTGTAAGTGCCAGGCAAATATTAAATACATGAAAATGGTAGTCACTATGGTCAGAGAAATTTTAAGTGCTGTTAATGAGGTTAAATGGGTTGAAGAATTAAGCTATCTGGAAGAGTAACAGACAGGAAGAAGTAATACTCAACTATAAAAGGTGGTCAGAAAAATGGTCAAAAAGGTGATGTTAGTTTCATAGGATGATTAGGAATTTGGTAGTGAGGACACGGCGTGTGGAGAAGCCGGAGGATGGAAAGACATAGCATGTATAAAACATAGCTCTGACTCTGGGCTATCTGAAGCATAGAGCAGGTTGGGAAGAGGCAGGAGATGATGAAAATATAACTGAGTGTCTTGTATGCTGAGCTAGAGAATCTGGATTCTCTTCTCCTTCTATGAGCAGGCACTGAAGGACATTAAGTAGAACAGACATCAAAGAATATGGTATGAAAAATAAGTTGACAGGGAGGCAGGTGGAAGGCAGTGTCCAGTGCTTTGAAGTCCCTGAAACTATTGCCCACTACCTGCAGAATATTCATACTCAACTGGTTCCTGAGACAACCCTGATCAGAAGAGGGGGGTTATTAGCAATCCCATATACTCATAGAGGTCACCAGGGGGTGAGATTAGGGATTGTGAGATTAATCCCACAGACACATTGAGTCATCCCATATGCTAGGTTTCCCTCTCCTCCTTCCCTAGTCTTTTCTGCTCTGATGTCAGGAAGAACAGCTAAGAGACCATTGCAGAAATTCATACATTAGATCTTGACCTCTGGTGGTAGAAGTAGGAAAAGAAAGGAAGGAACCAATTGCAGACGTAGCTAAGAGGTAGGATCCAAGGACCTTTGTTTTAGAATTTCAGAGTGAAGAAAATACCTCAGAGATCATGTGATTCAGTCTTCTCTGTTTAGGCCATGGTGCCTAACTCATGGTAGTTGTTGAGTATAATAAATCTTTGATGAGTAACCAAATGAGGCATAAGACCAGAGATGTGTTGATCCCACTAATTATTGACATACCTGTCCTAAGTACATAAACCTTCTGACTCCTAAATCAGTTCTTTCCCCATTATGCCACACTTGGTTTTATAATGTTAAAAAGAAAAAAGATTAAACTATTTTAGTTCTACAGATCACTTCACCTTATTTTATTTCACAATGTCATTTATAGTATAGCACACAAGAATTAATAACCTCAAAGTCTTCTGAAGGCTTTTGTCCTGACTCTATACCGTCCATAACCTCAGTGTTTATTTTTGTATTTCTGCACAATTTGGTAGATATCTGTAACAGTGCTCTCTGCAAACAGATATTTATAGTCATTAGAACCATGGTAAGTTCCAGAACCTCTAAAATAGAATCTCTTCCAATCGATGGCTATTTTTATAACTTGCACTCAAAAGAAACCATTCGGGAATTTTAGAGACTGCTTTAAATTATTCCCAAAGGATGATGCTTCCATTTTTATGAGAATGGAAATCCAGGAGATAGCCATGGTTTTTAGGAAAAGAAATTAGATTGCGCGGTAAGGAAAAACTTTGGGGCATTGAGAGGCATAGAACCCTGTAACAGATTCTTTAGGAAACCCAAGACAGTAAGGCAAGAGCCCATTCATTTTGGGGACTACTTATCATCAGACCTTTCTCACTGTTACGTAGTTGAGAATATGCCAAGACCCACATGCTTGGATGTTCTCAGTTTCCTCTACCACCCTCACCACTGCTGCCACACAGTTGACACATGCTTTGTCCTTCTGACCCCTCTACCTTAACCACGTCGTACTTATATCCCAGAAGGGAATGAGGAATCTAAGGATACTTTCATGAGGCACTAGTCTTCCTTGTTGAGAAACAGTGTATTCAGTTAAAATGATGAACATTATCTGTCCTCTCAAATTTCTGCACCCAAGCTGCCAAGTAAGTTAATTAAGTTAAGCAGCTTAACTCATGGAAGTTGTTAAGCAGCTTCTTTTTAAAAAATGTTTCCTATTTCTCCTTTCACCTCCTTAGGATATTCTTATTTTCCAATTGTTATCAGTCATTTGTTAAAAATTTTAATATGTATATTTTTATATGTAACATGCATGATAGTTTACAGAACATTTTCACAGACATCTTTTTCCTAAAAGGTAGGTAGAATAGTCACTGTGTTAAGGAAACCAATGACTGACTTGTTCAAAGAGCAATCCAAGGAAACCCAGCTTCAGTTCTATTTGTCTATCTGACATACCATAGTACTTCACTTTTGGGGAAGAAATTTTATCAAGAAAAGTTATTTTTAACAGAAATGGAAGAAATATTGTAAATCAACTATGCTTTAATAAAAAAATAATAAATAATAAAAGCTATTTTTAATTTAGTTGAAGTGGGTAACACTCTGACAAGTACATGTCAAAATTTATTATATTCATGGGGCTTGTGGAATAGAGTGAAAATTAATATTCAATACTATAATAAAATTTCCTGTTATAATATAATTGTAAAATACAAAGTAACACAAGCTTCAGAAAGAAAAAAATATCAGTGAAATTGTATTAGCTGGAGAGGAAACTCAAAAAATAGTAAATTTTCAGTGTAGAGGCCATGGAATTGGTGAGCTGGGAGTCGAGAGAGAATATTTTTTTTTTTCTTTTAACAAAAATCTATATAACTCAGTAAAAACAGAAGTTAGGAACATTTAAGACAGCAAATTTAGCTATGAAATCCATTTTCATTTTCCTCTAAGTCTTTCTACCCTTTATTCAATGAGAATTAACCCTAAATACCTAAAGAGTTCTCGGCATAGTAATGATACCCTGTATACTTTATAGAAAAAAAACTGGGGATAGGTAGAAAACTCTCACAAAGGAATAAAGTCTGAGATGAGTTTGCAGTCACAAACATGAGAGAGGAGCAATCTGTGTAGGAATAATGGAAGATACCTTTGAAGATGTCAGGAAAGGAATGAAGTATCTGGGATGAATTTGTACATAGAAAAGAAGTGCACGTGAGGTTAGAGGAAGAGCAGAAATCAACTAAAAGGCAAGTTATCAAGTTATGAATTGTGAACAGTAAAGATACCAGCTTCCCAAGAAAAGTAACTTACTGGGTGGTGAATATAGAAATAAGTTGGAAAAGCTACTGGTAAAGACTACGAAGCCGTAGATCTAAAGATTGAATAGTTTGAACTTAATAGAGGAGACTGTAGGATGAAAATGGAGTGTGAAGTAAATTATTCTAGTCTGGTTCAAGGTGTTAGTTGAGGAAGGTAGACAGCAGGTGGTAAGTGAGAGCGGCTGAAAAGAAAGATTCTGTAGGCCACAATGACTCAAAAAATGTGGGAGCCCAGGAAAGAGGTATAAAAATAACTCCAAAGCAATGCTTTACAGAGAATGCTCTATTTTATCCAAAATGATGTAGGACTCAAGAGGTATCCAATATTGTATTTTGATTTCCATGACTAAGAAAGAAGCCAATTATCTTAGAACATTTTCTCATACAGGCCAGCAGTTTTAAACTTCGTGCTTCATCAGCCTCACTCTCCTTCACTTGAACTTTGAAATCCCATAATTGGTAATTAGGTCATTATGAGATCAGCCCTGATGGGGACACCAAGCTCATCAGTCACACCAAATTTGACCAGTAGGCCTGCGGGCAATAGCCCTAAAACCATCTGGCCTCAATAGGGCCTAAAGTAAATGTCCATATAGGAAACAATGTAACCTTGCAGACAATATGGCGATGAAAATGTGTGCTTGGCTCTCAAAAGAAATGCATCATCTTATTTTTAGGGACAACCTTTCTTGGGTAAAATTAAAAGTGTTTTCACAAGCATGATCTCACTCTCACAGTAGCCCTGAGAAAGAAGAAATGGAGACATTTTCATTCCCATTTTTTAAAGAATAAATTGAGACATGGAGAAATCAACTGACTCTTCCAGTTCTCTCTCCTAAGTAGGCCAACAGGGTTAGATGTAGAGCCAGTTCTCCTGACGTCTGTTACTGTGCTCCTAAGCCTGTCTGTCTCAGGACTTGGCATGGCCCCATCAGAAGGCATGTACCAGGTGGCTCCTATTTTTATTTCACAACATGTAAATGACATTCATACTGCACAGTCTATAAATATCCTACCCAATCAGTTCTATCTGAATAAGCAAATGTTTGCTTACATCTCCCTCTACAACAGTATCAGCGTGACACAATGTCTAGGCATCCATATACGTATATATATTTTAAAGTGAGCATTTGAGTAGTGTCAAGCTATTAGATGATTTTATCCTGTGATAACTGACCACTCATCTTTTACATTCGGAAACCTTCTGAGCAGCTCCGTAAAGATATTGTTGCAGGGTCTTTTATCACTTGCTTGCTTGATGACTTGAAAATTGCTCTGAGTGGAAAATATCCATAAATTTTGTAAGGCAGTCTTACTAAGAACTACAAATAGTTCTCATTCTGTTTCTAAATAGTAAGATCACATTAAAATTCAAAAATAGATAGCATTAATCACTATAATTCAAATAGCTACTCTTTAGACCTGGCAGGGAACCATGAGAGCTTTGAACATTACCCTTAGTTCTTTTTCCCTGTGACTTTCTGACATAGCAGAGGAAAGAATATAGCGTGCTTGGGAGCTGGGGAGTTTGTTAACTGTGATTAAAGTTAGGAAAAGCCTTAGAGGAAAATGGTGTTTTGTTCCTTTCCTGCCTTTTACTTGCCCACTCAGAAACTTATATTCATCCTTAATTACGACTGTGGTGGGGCTCTCTTGGTGGGACTGTCCTGATTTTAATAGATGGATTTAACCAAGGACAGATAATAATTACGGAAATAGCAATTATCCTTTGCATAACAATTTACAGCTTACAAACCCTTTCACCTGTATGATCTCATTTCCCATAGAACACTAAGTTGCTGTTATTATTGTTCCTCATTATTGCTGAAGAATCTGAGTCACAGAAGATTTGTTGGTTTTCAAAGTCACTTAGTAAGGGATGATGGAGTTGGAAATCAGTCCAGAGACTTCTGGCTCGCTACTGCATGTAATGTTTACCATGAAGCCTCATAACCTACAGAAAATGTTGGATCAAGAATGTAGGTGGAGAGTTCCCTTCGTGGCTCAGCGGTTAACGAAGGATCCATGAGGATGCAGGTTCGACCCCTGGCCTCGCTCAGTGGGTTAGCGATCTGTCATTGCCGTGAGCTGTGATGTAGGTTGCATACATGGCTTGGATCCCTTGTTGCTGTGGCACAGTCCAGTAGCTGTAGCTCTGATTTGACCCCTAGCCTGAGAACCTCCATATGCCACGGGTGCGGCTCTGAAAAGCAAAAAAATAAAAAGAATGTAGGTGGGCTGGAGTTACCTCATGGCTCCACAGATTAAGGACCCAGTGTCGTCACTGCTGTGGCTCAGGTTCAATCCCTGGCCCAGGGAACTTCTGCATTTCTGCATGCAGTGGGTATGGCAAAGAAAGAAAGAAAGAGGGAGGGAGGGAGGAAGGAAGGGAGAAGAAAGAAAGAGAAAGAAAGAAAGAAAGAGAAAGAAAGAAAGAAAGAAAGAAAGAAAGAAAGAAAGAAAGAGAGAGAGAGAAAGTCAATGTGTTTAAAAACAAAAGACTAACCTAATAGGAAAAATGGGGAAAGGAGAGGTACTGGAGAGAAAACCCAAATGGCCAATAACGTACAAAATGATGTCCATCCTCACTAGCATTCTGAGAAACGCAAATTAAAACCATGATCACACCCATTAGATTCTCGAAAATTAAAATTCTGAGAATGCCAAACATTGTGTCAGATGCGGAGCAATGAAAATTCTGATACACTTCCAAGGGGAGTGTAAATGTAGTTGACCTATTTTGTCATCCAGTTCCCTATATCAAACTAAGTTGAAAATGCACATGGCCTATGCCTAGCAATTCTACACCAAGGTACAAAAACTCTCTCTTAGAGTGTTTGCACAAGGGCTGTCGAAAGAGGGCCATTGCAGAGTTATCTTTAATAGCAAAAATTCATAGGAACCCTAGTGTCCATTAACAGAAGAATGGATAAATATTAATAAATAATGATGTATTCATCCAATAGATACTATATTGCAATGAAAATTAATTAAGTAGAGGTAAATGTATCAAAAGAGATATCACAAACACATTTTGAGAGATATTACAGAGGATTAATATGTATATCATTTACAAAAAGTTTAGGTAGTTCCCACTGTGGCACGTGGATTAAGAATCCAACTGCAGGAGTTCCCTTCGTGGCTCAGTGGTTAACGAATCTGACTAAGAACCATGAGGTTGCGGGTTTGATCCCTGGCCTTGCTCAGTGGGTTAAGAATCCGGCGTTGCCGTGAGCTGTGGTGTAGGCTGCAGACACGGCTCGGATCCCGCGTTGCTGTGGCTGTGGGGAAGGCCGGCAGCTACAGCTCCTGTTAGACCCCTAGCCTGGGAACCTCCATATGCCACGGGTCCGGCTCTACATAAAGGCAAAAAGACAAAAAAGTATCCAACTGCAGTGGCTCAGATTGCTGAAGAGGTGCAGGTTCAATGCCTGGCCTGGTGCAGTGGGTTAAAGGATCTGGCATTGTCACAGCTGCTGTGTAGGTCACAGCTGTGGCTCAGATTCAGTCCCTGGGCCGGAAATTTCCATGTGCCATGGATGTGGGCATGAAAAAAAAAAAGTTTTAAAATATGCAAAAAATATATTTTGGGGAATATTATTTAGGGATTAAACATTATGTAGGAATATCATTTATGAATACCTAGATATGTCATAAAAATATAAAGTCCGTGTGAATAACAAACCTCAAATGTGGTTCAGTGATTACTTTTGGAAAGGGCAATAGGAGAGAGTAAGTGGGAGATTGTGCTGCTACCCAGGGCAGCTTCAACTAATATAAGTAAGTAATGTTCTCATCATTAAGCTGGATGATAGTACACAAGTATTTATATTCTTTGAACCTTTCATTGTGTAATTATATATAATAACTTTAAAAATAGTAGAGGCTAGGAGGAGAAGAAAAGTTTTGTCTGAATCACATACTTCTCTGAGACTCAGAGATGACCAGAACCAGTTAAAAATGAAGCTAAAACACCCCAACTGTCCCAGTCTGTTGAGAAATCATGGTGACAGAGGGAGAGTGCCCATCCCAGTTCAGTTCTGAGTCATGGCCCAGTATCCCAGCCATTATACCAGCACCCTCTCTGAAAGACATAATTGAAAAGTGAAGTTCCCTCTGACCAATCACATAGTCTGTGACATTTTCCAAAATTAAACCTAACCTGGATCCCTGAAATGTTATTTTGGTTTTGTTTTTCGTTTGGTTGGTTGGTTGGTTCTGGTTTTCTTTCTCTACATCTTTAGCACTTTGAAGCAGTTCTCTACCATTTGGGAAGAGTGTTAGCTGAATCTTCATAGTTGAGGGCATTTTATTCAGGAATGTTTTATTCATAGAATTATTTATTTTTAAAGTGCATTTAGTAGAGAAATCATTTTATATCAGACAACTAAGAAAAGCCAGAAAAGTATTTAACTCTGAAAGTTCAACTCTGTTTCATTTTTGATGTTTGCAATTTTGATGGGCAATGATGTCTCAGAATGAAATTTCTAGCCATTTGCATTATCCATTTCAGAATCATCCTGATAAACTGATGTCTGTTGAGTTACTCATTTGACAATCTGTGAAAACATGTCTTTTCATCTCTCATATACTCCTCAGCATAATCAGGCACAATCTCAATTTGCAAGTTCAATTCTCAAATATTATGGTTTTGGAGGATAAAAATATCAATCTGTGATAGAACACTACTCCAAAAATAAAATTGTTATTTATACATAATTGAATTTTTAAAAACAATTAGCTCAAACATGTTTTCTTGCATTTTAAGGAGGAAATATTGCTTTTCTGGATGTATTTTATAATGAATACTTTGCATTCAGGATATTTTTAACATTAACATTCAGGATATTTTTAACATTTAACTGGTTAACTTCTAACCAGTTGACTTCTGCAACTCTGCGATTCAATTCATTGGGGAGAAAGGACAAATACCTGTTTTGAAAATATCTACAGAAATACCAATTCATCTGAAATCAGAGGATGAGTCCATGGCAGCTTCCTGTTTAAAAGCCAGGGTCTCAAATCCCCTTCATCCTCTTTTAGCAACAGTAATATTCATAATGGGCCACAGTTATCGAGCACTCACCATGCGTCAGGCATTGTGCCAGGCCCTTTCCTGAATCATCTTATTTCATCCTCACAACAGCTTAACAAATGAGGGAATGAGGCTCAAAGCAGGTCAGTCACTTGCCCAGTATCACAGCAGAGCCAAGATATGGACCCAGATCCCTGATTCCAAAGCCTGTGCTCTTGACTTTTATTTGTAAAACTCTGGCAACTACACTTTGCTAAAGAGAGATAAAATAAATGGACAAAATATTTTTCTCTTCCAAAAAGAAGAAAAAAAAGACAGTTGACTCAGACCAAAAAACCTATATGGTGGGCTTTGTTTTACATCTAAAACTTATTACCACCACTTCTCAATAGTTTGAAAATTCTAACAACTGAATTGCGCTGAAGCTGGAAATGAAGATGAAGAAGAGGCATAGAATGTGTACTTCTTCAGGGTATTAATTCCTCTAAACTTTGCTTTCTGAGCTTTTCTTTCTGAACATGAAGTTCTTTCTGAACTTCAAGAATAACCGATAGCATTTTTTTTTCAGCATTTGATCACTACATTTGTTGGTAGACCTGTTGTAACCTTGAGTCACCTACCGGGAATTTAAATAATATTCTAATTGATTTTCTCACTGCTTACTGAGAAACAGAGCACCTCTTTCACTAGTCTCATAAATAATTCCATTTCTCTATGTCACCGTTAATTGAACTTACTTCATGTTGTCAATCTCTTTCTTTTTTTTTCCTTGCAGGTGATGTCATTGTCTATATTAATGAAGTTTGTGTCCTTGGACACACTCATGCAGATGTAGTCAAACTTTTCCAGTCCGTCCCCATTGGTCAGAGCGTCAACCTGGTACTGTGCCGTGGCTACCCTTTGCCCTTTGATCCTGAAGATCCTGCTAACAGCATGGTACCACCCCTTACAATAATGGAGAGGCCACCTCCAGTGATGGTCAATGGAAGACATAACTATGAAACCTATTTGGAATACATTTCTCGGACCTCACAGTCAGTACCAGATATAACAGATCGGCCGCCTCATTCTTTGCACTCAATGCCAGCTGATGGTCAGCTAGATGGCACGTATCCACCACCTGTCCATGACGACAATGTATCTATGGCTTCATCTGGGGCCACCCAAGCTGAACTTATGACCTTAACCATTGTGAAAGGTGCCCAGGGCTTTGGCTTCACCATTGCAGACAGTCCAACAGGACAGCGGGTGAAACAAATACTTGACATTCAGGGATGCCCTGGCCTGTGTGAAGGCGACCTCATTGTTGAGATCAACCAGCAGAATGTACAGAACCTGAGCCATACGGAAGTAGTGGATATACTTAAGGACTGTCCCATTGGAAGCGAGACTTCTTTGATTATCCACCGAGGAGGTAAGATAAACACTGGCTTAGCAATCACAGTAATACTGAAAAAAATAGAAGTTTCTCTGGAGTTGAATTAAGCCATGCTTTTCAAAACGAAGGTAAAAGAGTAAGAGAGAAAAATAGTCCAGGAAGCTGTGCTTTTTAATTTTGATAGTATATCTCTTCTTCTTTTATATTGAACATGATAAAAATAGTGCTTTCAATCTTACAATAGATATTGCCATGAACTGAGAGGGTAAACATTGAATCCCCAGGTATGAACTGGTTATATTCCAGAAGTTCGTTAATGTATCAGATGTGGAGGCCTCAAACTGGCTTCCATTGACTTAATTAAGAAACCTGATTTTTCCCATGAAAGCAATATTCTGAGCTGTGTTTAGGATTGTAGGCTAGCAACTGGAAGTTAGTTCAACCAAGCTCATGTACAGGCTTGATAACCCCCAAAAGGATCAATGGGATCTATGTCACCATAGAAAAGTCTTTTCAGAGTTGTGAATAGGGTTGCTCAGGACACTTCTTCCATTATTACAGGGATGCTCCAGCAGTAATAACCCCTAGCACCTTCTGTGACCTGGGAAAAAGTTATGGAACAGTGTTAGGGCTTAGATTCTGTGCTGGGTATTTCTGGTGAAGTATGGAAATGGGAGCAGCGAGGACTGTGGTAGAAGCTCTGAGCCCCAGAAGTTTCTTCCCTTCCAACTTCCCCATGGGGAAGGTAGTGGTGCTAAGCAGAGGGGGCCTCGTTCATTTCTCTGCTATTCTGCTTCTTTATTAGAAGCAGAGAAAGGGGAAAAGGGCCCCAGAAAGAGAGGCACCTGAAAGCAGAGTATGAAGGGAAGGGTCAGGCTAAGTCCTGGTTTTCCACTTAACCAATTTGGGGGCTTAGGATGCTTAAAGTCTATGAACTTCAGATGTCTCATCCCTTACATTGGGATGATAATACTGCCTAACCTGATGGTAGCGTTCTTAGTATAATGGCCCACAGTAGGTGCTCTTTAAATGTCCACTAGGTCTAAATCAGCACCAAAACCACAGCAGGAATGGGTCAGAAAGAGCAGTACTGTGAGGAACTCATGTGCTGAGAGCAGAGGGATGCAAAAATATGTGATTGTCTATTCAGAGCACTAAAAACAGCGTGGAAGCCTCTTCGGTTTGAAATGCAAATGAAACAGTCAAAGCTGAAAGAAGCACTTTTTATGACATATATGGCCCTCCCTTGAGGTGTTTCCCCTTCAGGGAAGTATTTTACATTACTGATTCCTGGTGTAAAACTTTGACACCAAATACTAAGCTGTTGTGAGAAACACCATGCAAAGTACTATGATTCTATATTTAAAAAAGGAATTATGTGATAGCGGAAGTCTTAAATGTGACCTTAAAGCATTATTACAAAATAACACTTGAATCTTGATAATTAAATATTGGCAGTGTATTTTAATTTCTCCCATTGCTTAAGATTAAAACAAATATTCTTTTTTTTTTCCTTTTAGGGCCGCACATTTGGCATGTGAAGGTTTGCAGGCTAGGGGCTGAATCAGAGCTGTAGCCTCCAGCCTACGCCACAGCTCCCGGCAGTGCTGGATCCTTAACACACTAAGTGAGGCCAGGGATCGAACCTGCATCCTCATGGATGCTAGTCAGTTCCCTTTCCACTGAGCCATGATGGGAACTCCAAAAACAAACATTCTTATTGACAATTCTTAATGAAATAATGTACAATCAAAAATCAAATCTTTGTAACAGGTTCTTGATAGTAAAAGGTATAACAGTTATGACTCACACTATGATTCACAGAAACAAGTTTGAACACATTTTTTATATAATACAACTTTAAAAGGTATCATATAGCAGAAAAGAGTATTCTGAAATTGTTTATTCATATATATTCACATATCTAATATATATTTATAATATTGCCATTTGTACCTTTTCTGAAAACATTTCTCCATGCCTGCTATCAGCTAGACTCTCCTATTCTTACTCATTCTTTTCTCTATGCACCCCCACCGAATTTAATCAAGCAGTTTTTTTTAATTGAAGCATAGTTAATTTACAATATTGTGTTAGTTTCAAGTGTAGATCATAATGATTCAGTATTTTTGCAGAGAGGTACAAAAATTGAGCATTCAAAGTTTTGTTTGCATATTGTCTGTGTTTGAGGTTGAGGAATTTGTTTTTATTTTGTGGCTAGTGTAGAACTAGAGAAGGTAGTACCCCGTGTTGCTTAAAGTACTTCTGGTCAAAAACCTCTTGTTTTTCCCCCCAGTTTCCACAATTAGCACCCAGCTCTCTGAAATTAACAGGAACTAACACCATGTTTTGGTGATGAAATTTACTTTATCTTACTGTATGCTACTAAGAGGTGCATATGATATGGTCTCATCCAAATAAGCCTAAATCTTCAAGAGCAGATTCATACACCTGGGTATTTATGTCAGAATCATAGTTGTTTATTTTAAATTATTTACTAAGATTTTTTATTTATAAAGTAATTATGTGGTTTAATTTTGTTTTCAAACAAATAGTGTCAGAAGGTACGCAATGAAAAGTAATTCTCCCTCCTATCTCATGCTTTCAGTCCTTTTCCTAGAGGAAAACATTTTGTTTGTATACACCCGTCCAGAAATTTTGTAGCCTTAACTAGCATATATATTAATACCTGTAGTATATTTAACATTAATGGCATGATGTTATACATGCCTTGCTATGCATATCCTGGTTACTAGGGTGTATCTTATTTATTATTTTTAAAAAATTTTTATTGTAGTTGACTTACAATGTTCTGTCAATTTCTGCTGTACAGCAAAGTGACCCAGTTATTTGTATCTATACATTCTTTTCTCACATTATCCTCCATCATGTTCCACTGCAAGTGTTTGGATATAGTTCCCTGTGCTGTACAGCAGGATCTCATTGATTATCCACTCCAAATGCAATAGTTTGTATTTGTTTAACCCCAAACTCCAAGTCCACCCCATTCCCTTCCTCTCCCACTTGGCAACCACAAGTCTGTTCTCCATGTCCATGAGTTTTTTTCTTTTCTGTAGATAGGGTGGGGGCGCATAGAGGAAAGAATGAATAAGAATAGGAGAGTCTAGCTGATAGCAGGCATGGAGAAATGTATCGTGTCATCTGCCTAGAGTGTCAGTTTTACCTCTTATCTTCCAGTTTGGATACCCTTTATTTATTTTGTTTGTCTGATTGCTGTGACTAGGATTTCTAATATTATGTTGAATAAAAGTGGTGAGAGTGGGCATCCTTGTCTTGTTCCAGATTTTAGCAGGAAGGCTTTCAGCTTTTCTCTGTTGAGTATAACATTTGCTGTGGGTTTGTAATAAATGCCTTTTATTACGTTATGTTCCCTCTATACCCAATTTGATAAAAATTTTTGTCCTGAAATGATGTTGGATTCTGTCAAATGCTTTTTCTTCATCTATTGAGATGATCATGTGGATTTAGACTTTCTTTTGTTAATGTGGTATATGACATTGATTGATTTTCGTATGTTGAACCATCCTTGTGAACTTCAGATGAATCCCACTTCGTCGTGGTGTATGATCTTTTTTATATGTTGTGGCTTTGGTTGGCTAAAATTTTGTTGAGAATTTTTGCGTGTATATTCATCAAAGTTATTGGCCTATAATTTTCTTTTTTGGTAGTATCTTTGTCTTGTTTTGGAACTAGTGTGATAGAATATATTTGGGGTTATTTCTTCTTCACCCTTTTAGAAAAATTAAAGAAGGATGGGTATAAGTTCTTCTTTGTATGTTTAGTAGAATCTCCTGTGAAGCCATCTGGTCCTGGACTTTTGTTTTTAGGGAGAGTTCTCATTATTTTTTATTATTTATTTTATTTATTTATTTATTTTTGCTTTGTGGGGCCACACCCACAGCATATTGGAGGCTCCCAGGCTAGAGGTCGAATTGGAGCTGTAGGTGCTGGCGTACACCACAGCCACAGCAAAACAGGATCTGAGCCGCATCTGCAACCTACATCACAGCTCATGGCAACACCGGATCCTTAACCCACTGAGCGAGGCCAGAGATCAAAACTGCATCCTCATGGATGCTATTCAGATTCATTAACTGCTGAACTACAACAGGAACTGCTACTTTATTTTTTTAATACACATCATTGTGGTATAACTTATATACCATAAAAGTCACCAATTATAAGTGTATACTTCAATAAGTTCTGCTAAAGTAATACGCTTGTGCAACAATCACCGTAATCCTTAGAATATCCATCACCCCACATTCCCTCTGCCCCCAGATAATCATTAACATGCTTTGTGGATAGTTTTGCCTTTCTAGAAATCTTTGTAAGTGAGTCATATAATATGTAGTCTTTTATTTAACATAATGCTGTTGTGATTTGCCCATGTGGGTACATGTATGAGTAGTTTGTTTCTTATTATTGCTGAGTAGTATTCCATTGTATGGATACCACTTTTTTAAAGTTTTTATTGAACTATAGTTGATTTACATTGTTGTGTTAGTTTCCTGTGTACAGCAAAGTGATTCACACATACATGTATAATTGAATCGTTTTTAGATTATTTTCCACTATAGGCTATTATAAGATACTGACTATAGTTTCCTGTGCTATACAGTAGGTCCTTGTTGGTTATCTTTTTTATATGTAGTGTGGTGTATATTTCAATCCCAAGCTCCTAATTTATCCCTTCTCCTCCTTTCCACATACAAGTTTTATTTTTTATATGTGTGTCTATTACTATTTTGTAAATAAGTTCATTTGTATTTTTTTAGATGCCACATATAAGTGGTATCATGATATTTGTCTTTGTTTGCCTGTCTTACATCACTTAGTATGATAATCTCTAGATCCATCCATGTTGCTGCAAATGGCATTATTTCACTCTTTTTAAATGGCTGAGTAATATCCCATTATATGTATATACCACATCTTCCTTATCTATTCATTTGTCGATGGACACTTAGGTTGCTTCCACGTCTTGGTTATTTTAAATAGTACTGCGTGAACATTGGGGTGTATGTATCTTTTCAATTTGTGGTTTTCTCTGGATGTATGCTCCAAAGTGGGATTGCAGGATCATATGGTAGCTCTGTTTTTAGTTTTTTAAGGAAGCTGCATACTGTTCTCTGTAGTGGTTGTACCCATTTACATTCCCACCAACAGTGTAGGAGGGTTCACTTTTCTCCACACCCTCTCCAGCATTTGTTATTTGTAGACATTTTGATGATGGCCACTCTCACCAATGTTGGGTGATACCTGATTGTAGATTTGATTTGCATTTCTCTAATAAGTCGCAATGTTGAGCATCTTTTCATGTGCCTTTTGGCCATGTGTGATACCACGTATTACTTCACATTCACCAGTGGATAGACATTTGAGTTTTTTTCAGGTTTCAGCATTTATACATAACGTAACTGTGAATATTTGCATACAGTTGTTTGTGTGCATATATTTTCACTTTTCTCAAGTAGATACACAGCAGTGGCACCACTGGGTTATATGACAAGTATGTATTTAAATTGTTCAGAAATTGCCAGAATGTTTTCCAAAATGGCTATACTATTTTACATTCCCACTAACAATATATGAGGTTTCCAGTTTCTGTCCACTGCTGGCCATACTTGGTATAACTGATCATTTTGATTATAGCCATTTTAGTGCCTTTTGTGGTTTTAATTTACATTTCTCTAATCTTTTCATGTGTTTAGTGTATTTTTTTATGTTTGTTAGCATTAATTACTTCCTTGGGTGTCATACCTACTCAATATTTTGCCCACTTGTGTATTTGTTGGTCTGTCTTCATATTAAGTGGTAAAAGTACTTTGTATGTTCTTATTAAAAGCCTTTTATAAGATATATGATTTGCAAATATTTTCTCTCAGTCTATGGCTTGTCTTTATGTCCTTAATGGTTCCTTTTGAAGCACAAAAGTTTTTAATTTTGGCCAACTCCAATTTATCATTGTTTTCTTATATGGATAATTCTTTTATTTTAGATCTAAGAAATCCTTGCTTAATCTAACATCACAAAGTTATTCCTGCTTTCTTCTAGAAGTTGTATACTTTTAGCTCTTACATTTAGATCTATAAAGCATTTCAAGATCATTTTTTACCATAGTGTAAGGTAAATATCTAAGTTCATTTTGTTACGTATGGATGTCCAATTTTTTTAGTACTATTTGTTCAATAAAAGTATCCTTTCCCCTTGGATTGCCTTGGCACTTTTGTCAAAAATGAATTAGCGTAAATGTGAGGGTTTATTTCTAGATTCTATCCTGCTCCATTGACCTATATGTCTGTCCTAAAGGCTAATGTCTCACTTTCTAGATCAGCTTTACATTAAATCATGAAATCAGGTAGTGTGAATCCTCTGACCTTTTTTCTTCTTTCTCAAAATTATTTCAGTTATTCTAGGTTCTTTTCATTTTCATGTAAATTTTAGGATTGGCTTTTTAATTTTTTTTAAAAATAAAAGACCCACTGTGATTTGGTGTTGCATTGAATCTATAGAACAATCTGTGGAGAACTGCCAGTTTAACATTGAATCTCTCAGTTCATAAATATGGTATATCTCTTCATTTATTTGAATCTCCTTTAATTTCTCTCAGCGATGGTTTGTAGTTTTCAATGTACAGATCTTATACTTTCTTTTGTTAAGCTTTCCCTAGCTTTTTTGTTTTTATCATATTATTGTAAATGAAATTGTTTTGGCAGTGTCATTTTCAGATTATGGCTAATATACAGAAATACCTTTAATTTTTTTTAATTTTATACACTTTAAACCCTGTTGTACTCCCTTAGTTCTGGAAGCTTTTTTGTTATATTTCCTATGATTTTTTGCACAGATAATTATATCATCTAGTAGTAAAGTCTTTTTTTTTTATTTTTGCATTATAGCTGGTTTACAGATTTCTGTCAGATTTTCCAACTGCACCATGTGGTGACCCGATTACATGTACATATATGGATTTGTCACATGTAATTAGATATAGTTCCCCGTGCATTACAGTTGGAGCTCCTTGCTATTCCATCATTAAAGCAGTAGTTATCCCCACTCCCTCCCACCCCT
>PVHT020000173.1:1947529-1974604 GCA_004024745.2 Catagonus wagneri | reverse complement strand
TCTACCCAGTTATTTCAAGGGTTTCTTGCAGTTTTTGGAGGTTTAAATTGATCAGCATTCAGATGATGATTTGTCCAACTTGTTTTATATTTAGATGCGTTTTTTTGATGTATTTGTGGGAGAGGGTGAGCGCAACCTCTTACTCCTCCGCCATCTTGCCACCGACCTCCTAGTAGTAAAGTCTTATTTCTTTCCAATTCTTTTTATCTTTGACTCCTTTTCCATGTCTTATTACACCACCTGGAACCTCCAGTATGATGTTGAATAGAACTAATTATGAGAGAACATCCTTATTGCCAATTTTAGGGAAAAAAGCATTAGACTTTCACTGTTAAGTATGATTTTTTGGTGTAGTTTTTTATGCCCTTTATAAAGACTGAGAAAATTGTTGAGAATCTTAATCACTGTGTTTTGGCTTTCATTAAATGTTTTCTTTGCAGTTATTGAGATGTTCATGTAGTTTTATCCTTCATTAATATAGTGTTTTACGTGACATGGCTTTTAGATATTAAACTGATTTTGCATTCCTGTATAACCCCACTTGGTCATGGTGTATGATTATTTTTGTATGTTGCTAGATTCTGTTTGCGTATATTTCATTAAGAATTTGTGAACCTCCTGGCAGGAGATATTTCTGTAATTTTCTTTCCATGTGATGTCTTTGTCTGGTTTTTGTGTCAGGATAATATTGGCCTCTCTCTCTTGCTCTCTCTCTCCCTCCCTCCCTCCCTCTCTTTTCTGAAAGAACTTGTGTAGTATTGATATTATTTTCTCCTTAAAAGATTTGATAGACTCTACCAATGAGACATCCAGTCTGGCTTTTTATTCATGAAATGACTTTTAATTACTAATTAAATTTATTTTCTTGACTTAGGTCCATTCTAATTTTCTATTTCTTGAATCAGTTTTGGTAATTTGTGAATTTCTAGGAATTTTTGTAATTCATCTAAGTTGTCAATTTGTTACCATAAAGTTTTTAACAAAATTTTATAAAATTCCTTTTTAAGAACCAACTTTTGGATTCATTGTTTTTCTTTTTCGGTGATTTCCACTCTGATTTTGTCATTTCCTCCCCTCTACTTATTTTGTGTTTGATTTGCTTTGCCTTTTCTGTCATCCTGAGGTTAAATCCTAGAGTAACAATTCTAATAAAAGCATTCAAAGCTATAAATTTCACTGTAAGCACTTCGTTAGCTGACTTACCTAAATTTTGATATTCTGTGTTTTCTTTTTTATTCAGCTCAAGATATCATCTTATTTCCCTCCTGATTTCTTCTTTGACCCACAGATTACTTAGAAATGTGTTGGTTGCTTTTCAAACATTTGGGATTTCCCAATTCTTTTCTATTGATTTCTAATAATTTCTCCTTGGAGAAGAACATGTTTTGTATGATTTCACTTTTAAATGTGTGGAGATTTATATTTTGTCCTAGTGCCTTGCTTCTTTTAACTTAATGATTTATCTTTGATGGCTTTATATATTAGTTCAGAAATATACCGATCAGATATCCACTAATGGATATTTTGGTTGCTCTAAGTTTTTATCTATTATTAAAAAGTGATGCATTTTTGCACATCTATCTCTGCACAATAGAGTGGATCTATATTATAGATTCATTCTTTCTTTCAACAAATATTTGTTGAGTGCATGCTATGTCCTAGGCATTTTTTTGGCACCAAGGTATAGCAATAAACAAAGTCAGCCACATTCTTTTTGCATGGAGTTGACGTTCCATTGGAGAGAGACAAAATAAAAGCCAACATAAATATGTCCTTTGCTTGTCACATATCTCCTTATCCCCTGAAGTTTTATTCAGGAATATTAATTTTGTAACCAATTACTTTATCAAGTTATCTTATTGTTTCTTATATTTATTTCAGTTCATTTCATAGAATATGGGGACATATAATCATGCCACCTACAAATAACAATCACTTTGCCTTCTCCTTTCCTATTTGCATACCTCTGATTTGTCTTATTTAATACATTTGACTGTTATTTCTTGATCATTGTTGATTAATAGCAGGGATTACAGAATTCCCTATCTTATTCCTGGCTTAAATCAAAATTGTCTCATTTTATACAAACACAATACTGACTTTTTATGTGAGATGGCTATTTAGTATGTTAAGGAAGTACTCTTCTATTCCTATTTTGTTAAGAATCTTTATCAAAAATGGATGATAAATTTTATCAAAATCCAAAGAGGCATCTGTAGAGATGATCACTATTTTCTCCTGTGATTTATTGCTGTGATAAATTGCATTAAGAGATTTATTAGTGTTGAACTATCCTTTCATTCCTGGACTCTACTTGTTTATATATGATTTTGCATCAGCATTAATAAATGAGACTGGTCCCAAGTCTTCTTTTTGAGCTTTGGTTTTGTTTTGGTTTGTTCTTTTTTATCAGATTTTACTATCAAAGTTTTGCAGGTGTCATAAAAGCATTCAATAGCTTTCTTTCTCTGCTCAAAAACAATTTAAATAACATCAGTGTTATCTATTCCTTGAGGATATAATATATACCTTTGAAATTATCTAGTTCTAGTAGATTAGGTTTGGGGTTTGGTTTGGTTTGGTGTGGTGTGGTGTGGTGTGCTTTGGTGTGATTTAGTAGGGGAAGGATACCCCTTTACAACTTTCTCAATTTCTTCCATGGTAATTAATCTTGTTAGAATTTCTGTCTTGGCTGGACTTGGTTTTTGTAATTTACATTATTCTATAAGATTGTCTTTTTTATTCATATTTCACATATAGTGAAGTAGAATTGAATCAAATGTTCTCTAATTGTGCTTCTATTTTCCCCTTTACCTAAGAATATTTCTATTATTCTCATGTCTTCTTGGTGCTATTTTCTTGATTAGGTTACTAATAGTTTTTTCTTTTCAATGGTACAAGAAAAATACTAGTTTATTTATAAATAACTTGCTGCCTGATGCTCAGCGTAGTATGGAATAGGGAATCGTTACACTTTCTGCCCAAGGAGGCTGTTAAAGCAACCCCAGAGTGATTACTATAATCAATCCTTGTCATGTATTGTACTCTCATTTATATTAAAATGCAACAAAGTTCCCAGCTTAATTTGTGAACCTCCCATATGTTCACAGAAAAATTTTCTTCCTAGTTCTAGAAAATGTAACACCCAAACTTTTCATTAGATCAAAATATTCCCTTCTCATGCTGACAGTATAATAATAAATAGTATCAGTACTGCACATATTCTCCTTCTTTTACATTCAAATAGAATTCAGGGTATTTGAGAGGCAGCATAGACTATAGCTGAGCTGTGTCTGAAGGTAAAGCTTAAAAATTATGCAAACAAAGAATAATGTCTATGTAGTGAACCCTTTTCAAAATATCAAAAAAACATTATCAAAAACATTGAATAATAAGTTTTAAACTGCATAGAGAAAATATCAAAAGCAAAGCTATAAGAAGTATTGCCATTTTTAACAATGCTAATATTTTTTTCTAAAAACATTTTTTTGTTTAGAAATAGTTTCAGCTTCACATAAAAATTCCAGGTATAATACACAGAACATCAAATACTACCTAACCACATTAAACTTTTGCCCCATTTGCTTAGTGTGTGTATGTGTGTACATTGGTGTGTCTGTTTCTGAACCATTTAAGTTGCAAATATTGCCCCCTTTTACTCCAAATATTTTAGTATTTATTTCATATCACTACTTGTTTGGAGAAATATGTAGGCAGCTAGTTAGTTAAAGTTATAAAAGGTATTTTTTAAAAAGCACTTGAAATTTCAAAACTACCATTATCACCACCATAACAATAGACTTAAGAAGTCATCAAAAGAGATTTTCGCTTAAAAAAAGAGTCAATATTATCAATAATAAGAATCTGTTATAGGAACTTTTCAGAGAAAGAGAGAAAAGCACTGTTTGTTTGAAAAGGATGCTATCCAGAGAGACTAGGTGAAAATCAAAATGAACATTCCACAATCAATATTGTGTAATCCAGCTGTTCCACTTGATGTTAGCAAAAGAGTGTATATAACACAGGAAACAAAGTAACAAATGCAAACCGGGAGTTGTGAATGACCATGGCAGACTGGCTGCTGTATTAACAAATATGCCCTGAGGTTTTAGAGGCTTAGCACAATAAAAGTCTATTTCTCACTCATATGATTTCCAATACATATGTTCCTGGATAGAGGATTCCGTGGGCAACTCTCCTGCACATAGTGGCTCATGCAGCCGGGCTTATTCTCCCTGGTAGATCTCCATGCCCTAAAGCCTTAAAGTCTCCCAGTGGGTCCTTTTAGCCAACTGGCAGATAAAATGCAAACAAAAACATAGAGGATCCTGCTAGAGGCTTTAGAGGCCAGCCCAGGAGGGGTGTATATCATTTCCTCCTGCTTTTCATTGGCCAGAACTCAGTTCGAGGCCCCATTAACCATGAGAGGCTGGGACATATTGTATTCCTATGTGCCCAGGAAAAAAGAGAATATTTTGAGGTCACACATATAGATACTCTGCCCTTGATGGTTCTAATATGCTGTCTGCACCTTGACGTGCACATCTAGGATATGTAACTGATTATGTCAGAGCGTGAGATGAAATCTTTTTTGTAATGTGATATTATAGTAGGAATTATTTTCAGCTTTTGAGGTACACTCAAGCTACTGATACATATTTTAAAATTCACAGGTTCTCCTCCCATTTCCCTTCTCAACTTAACTTTCATGGGTAAAGAAACCTAGACTCAGAGTTAAGTAATTGGCCCAAGCTCAATGAATGTGTTTCTAGGCAGAGGTATGGAAAATGTATGGTTCCCCCAATATATTTAGATAAAGAAACACTGATGACAAGGTACCTCATTATAATGTGGAAAATTCCATGGGTGCCACATGCCGTACACCAAAGGAGAAAATTGTTGCACAGATGACCTTTACGGTAAGAGAGACAGGATGCTGGGAATGCCTGAAAACTTGTTGTCGCACCACTTACAAGTAGCAAAAACGGAACTCAAATCTACGTCTTCTAACTCTGATATCAGTGAGTTTCACATTACATCAGTTTCCCTGAAGTTTATGGAAATAAAGCTTTGATGGCTTTTACTTGGATATGCAGGATTTATTCATTCAATTAATAAGTATTTGTTGAGGACCTACTGTGTGCTCAGCACTGGCCTAGATGCTGCAAAGATGTCAGTAATCCAAATAAAATCCCTGACCCAAGAAGCTTAGCTCCTAGGGGGAAATTAGATAATAAACAAAGAAATACATGTTAGAGATAAGAATGAAGAAAAACTGAGAAGCAGAGTAAAAGAAGGGAGAATGGTGAGCCAGGAAGACAGTTCTCTTTAGAAAGAGTGGTCAGGGACAGACATCTGTGTGAGGGTCTAAAGAAAGTGAGGGAGCAAGCTGTGTGGATTTGGGGAAGAGCGTCCCAGGCATAGCGAAGGCCCAGAGGCTGGACTATGCTTGACATAGACACATAACAGCAAGGAAGCTCGTGTGGCCCAGACTGAGTGGGGAAGAGATTCAGCAGAAGATGAGCTCAGGCAGATTGTTGGGAATGTAGGGAGGCAGATAATGTAAAGCCTTATGTAGCCAGGGGCCGTAGAAAGGGCTTTAGTTTTCAGCTTTGAGCAAAATGGGAAGCCTTTGGAGTGTTTGAGCAGAGGAGTGATGTGATATGACTCATCGTGGCTGTTGTGTTGAGGATAAACTGGATGGAAACAGGCAGACAAGTGCATCGGCTTTCCCGGCAATCCAAATGAGAGGTGAGGAGGCTGGAAAAGGATGGTAGGAGTGGAGGCAGTAAGAAACAGATTCTGGGGCTTCCCGTTGTGACTCAGTGGAAACAAATCTGGCTCGTAACCGTAAGGACGCAGGTTCGATCCCTGGCCTCACTCAGTTGGTTAAGGATCTGGCATTACCGTGAGCCATGGGGTAGGTCACAGATGCGGCTCGGATCTCACGTTGCTGTGGTGTAAACCGGCAGCTGCGGCCCTGATTTGACCCTTAGACTGGGAACCTCCCTATGCCATAGGTGCAGCCCTAAAAGACAGACGGGAAGGAAGGTAGGAAGGAAGGAAGGAAGGAAGGAAGGAAGGAAGGAAGGAAGGGATTCTGAATATATTTCAAAGGAAAGCCATAGGATGTGCTGATGGATGAGATGTGGGGCATACAAGAAAGAGAGGAATCAAAGGCTACAAGGTTTTTGGACCTAAGCAATTGGAAGAGCAGAGTTGCCGTTTACTGAGCTGATGAATATGATGGATGGAAATGTTCATGGCGGGGCTGCAGGGGGAGTTGAGTCCAGTTTGTACATATCAAGCTTGAGATGCCCTTTAGCTTTCTAAGAGGTGATGGCCGACATGTGAAGGGTATTTAAAGCTGGAGGCTTAAGAGAACATCTAGGGAGTGGACATAAATAAAGAGGAGAAACATTCTGAGGACTGAGGCCTAGAACCCTCTAACTTTAGAGGTCAAAAACAGCAAAAGGCTTAGAAAGCATGACTTCTGAAAAAGGGGTACTGATAGTCCAATGAAGGAAAATGTCTCAAGATGGAAGGTGTGAAAAATTGTATCAAGTGTTGAGTAAAATAGGGCTGAGAATTTCACATTGGATTTGCCAGTAGGATTAAATTTTGAGTTAACTTGACCATTCAAGTAATTTGGAAAAAGCACTCAAATATTTTTTTGGGGTGTGGCTAACTGGGGAGAAGTCAACATTGGTGTTTTAGTCACTTGAAAAAAAAAAAGCCTCTTTCATATTTGAACCAGTAAAGTGCGTTTATTTGCAGGTACTATAATATTTTATATATACACATATATGTGTGTGTATATATATATGTTTTCTAGAGAAATAAAGTACACTTTTTCCTTTCACAGTTACTCTAGATTATATTTAATTTCCACCATCCCAACTCACATGAGATCAACTTCTGATCACCAAAAGAGCATTTCTATTTGTGCATTGTCAAAGATAGTTCTGTGCTAAGTTTCCAAAAGAGCAGCTATTGTACTTAATATTTTAGACCTCATTTCATTTAGGGCTTATGAAGAGGGCAGTGGCGTTTACTATATCCAGGACATTCTTCTAGACAGATGATTTTTTTAACTCTTTATTATAATGTTCAAGTGCTATAAAAAGACAAATTTAAAAACTGCAAACTCTCTTTTATCCACCCTAACCCACACATTAACATCATGTGGTCAACTTTGATATAACAGTTTGTTTTATTTAAAAATGTATCTGTTGACCATTTCTAAATATAAATGAAAGAATGGACAGAAGTTCTGTGGATGGTGAATCTGACCTACTTGTGACGAGATATATCTGTTAGTTATTGTGATATGGTATTTACCTTTTATTTCCCCTATTTACTAATTTGAGGATGCCCTACATGCCCAAAAAAGGGTATATTAAGATTATATCTCCACATTTACCAATGCAAATAATTGCTGTAATGAAGATCTATAGAAATACCAATTCAGAGAAACTACTGATTTTTTAAATAGCAGCCACTTTATCTCAAAAGCAAAGTCTGTATCTTATCTACTATTTTTTCCTCAGAACTTGGCAAGTATACTTACTAAATTATTTTATTCTCTTATGATATTAGAAAGAGAAGGATAGTCATAAAACAAAATCAGGAACATGCATGTGTGAGTCAAATAATGCAGCTGGTCTACAAAAACGGACAAAAGTTTTTGTACTGATTTTCTTCTTTCTGGGTTTTTTAAGCAACTTTAGCATCCCTCCTTTCTCTTTAGTCCTGTACCAGACCTTTGTCTAAGTGTCTTTTCTGTCTCCTTCCTCTTTATTCGTGTCACAGGTGTCATTCTACATATGGGGACATCTAGTGAACAAAATAAGTCCTTGTTCTTAGGGAGCTTATTTTAAATATAATGGGTAATAAGAGATGAATCCTGTAATTAATCCACCAACTCTAGTGGTTATATGGTTATAAAACCTGGATAAGCCTTCACTCAGAAAAAAACATACACGTTTACTGGAGTTGGATGATGAAAGTCTCATGTAACTAGAATCAGCATACCAGGTTTCTAGTAAAATCTATGCTACTGATTCACATGGCTACCTTGAATGTGTCACTTCAGATTTCTGGCCAGCAGCTCCCTGTTTATAAATTGAAAATAATCAGTAATGTCTGTACCATCTCAGAAACTCTACAATTCTCAGTGCTTCTGAATCATGGGCTTATCTGGTTATAACTGTGTATCCACTAGTTGGGGACCCCAGAAGAGAGGAGTTGTAAAGAGTAGTTTGTTTTTCATGTATTATCTCTAAGCATATTCCCTGCCTCCTTCTAATCCACTATGGTAATTTCCTTCAGCTTAGCCCAAAAGTTTATGAACCTTATACACAACTTGGCAGTAGCAGAATTGGGGATTTTGAGAAATGTCAGAGGTCAGAAGAAAGAAGGAAAAAAGTGAGGATGGTTCTAGGCAACAATTCTGAACGTGCAAGAAGATGATAAAGTTTAGTATTAGGTAAAATATATTCAATTGGGTCGTGTAAATTGTTTCTCTGTTGGGGAAGAGAATCTTAGTGTCTTATCATTATGACTTTTTTTAAAAAAGTTATAAACTCAAACCTAAAAATGACCAGTATATAATAAATTTGCCAGTTAGGTTTCAAATTCCCCTGATTCTATAAATCTTAAAACTGAAGTAGCCAAAAAAGAAAACACATATACACACTCCTCACTATCTGTCATTACAGTGTAGTAAATTATGTGTAAGAAATTATGGCAAAAATTGGCTCTGTCCCTAGAGTGCTAGTTGCTTATGCATGAGAGGAGAAAGTTAAATGGGTAGACGGAGTGCAGCTAAAGTTCTGTGCAAGAGAATTCTGGATGTTAAACTTAGGAAATCTTGTCATAAAGACTGTTGAATCATAGCACCTGCATGTAGGCTCTTACTTGTTGAATGAATGAATGAAATCATCTATAGAATTATCTCGCTATAAAACATTATAAAGTCGAGTTTATTTTTTCATAATTCAGAATAGGAATATACACTTTTAATGAATATAAATGCTACCAAAAGTGCAAATGAAAATAATTGCAGTTATTTTACTGTATTAATGGGAGTTATACTAATTGCCCTCAAATTTAAGAAAATGTATTGTTTTGCCTATCCTTCTAATTAACGTTATTTCACAATGTGTGGTACATTTATGGAGACTTTTGTAGTACATTAGATAAATCAGTTTTACATTTCCAAGAGAGTGGCTTTTAATGAGCATTATAATACATTTCAGTTCAGAAACAGTTTTATGTTACAAAGCATCTTCTACTGGTAGAGTGGAAAAGATTGCAGCAGGGTGACACTTCTGCTTAAAATTTGGAATAAAGTTTAGTGAGGGAAGCATAAAGGAATCTATTTCATCTAAATGGTTATAAATTTAGGATGAGTAGTATAATTTAGTGTGTACGGTTTTCATATGTTAAAAAAACAAACAAACAAACAAAAAAATGCCCAAACCATCTATGCCAGCAATCTAAAGCGAGTTTGAGGACCTGCTAAATCCCACATGGAATTCCTTGCCACTTTCCATCTAAGTTCTTACTCTTATATAAAGAAAATCAAAATGAAAGTGAAAACACTCATGCTATGATATATATTCTTTAGATCCACATTTATCCATCATCCCAAGTGCTTATAGATAAGGTCTTAGAAACGCTCTCAGATCTTAGAAACTAGCTTATATAGGTCCATCCTTTATGCTTTACTCTGGATTCAAAGGAAAGCTTGTAGGTCTTCTGTTGAAAGACACCAGCTTCACCTTGTTCTTGAAGGAAGCCACTACTGTCCTCTCATGTCCTGTATCATGGACACTGTTATAATTTCCTTTTCCTCTGGGCACATTACCCTTAGCCTATAAACGTGCTGGAATTTCTCATACTTTAAGAACCTATTCTTAAATCTGCATTACCCTCCAGAAAAAAGGCTCTTCCTTTTTTCTTTCATTCTCACATATTTTTTTGAAATATCATCTGCATATGTGTCTACATATATCCCACCTTAGTCCATAAATCATTTAAAACTGTTGTCTTTGGACCAATAGGCTTTACCTAACATCTGAACTTTCTTACCTTCCTTATACCTCTTGACTTCCATCCCCATCGTGCTACTACAACTCTAACATTAACAGCGGCTTCCTACTTGTCAAATGAATATTTCTCATTTCTTTCAGAATCTTTTCTCCCCTGGCTTCTAGGATACCAGTCTCTTCCGGCTGTCTTCCGGTCCTCTGTTTCTTCTCAGACCCCTTTAATGAATCCTGTTTCTTTGTCCATCTTTCCAAAACTGAGATTTCCCAGATGTTGTTCTTTTTAACTCTTTTATTTTATGATTCTGTAGGCTCACTACCAATACCACAGCCACCTACATGATTTTATCAACCTATATGGTTTTATGTCCCCTCTTAATGATGTCCTGTGCTTTTCCATGACCTCTAAAAAACCAAGAACAACTTTTTAGCTTACATCCAAATCCTTCATCCTCTGGTCCATACCAGCCTCTTCACTACCATGTTTCAGTCACAATTTGAAGTTCTATCACACAGCAGTGACCAAAACAGATAAAAATCCCTGCCTTTATGGAATTTATACTCTCCTAGCAACATAAATCTATTGTTTCACACTTCATTGCCATAAGAAAATAGTTCTTCTTTCATGAAAAATCCCTTTTCTGTTTTTTTGTTTGTTTTTGCCAGCTCCTCTTTGCCCTTGACAATTCAAGTCAAATGTTGCTTCTTCCAGGATTACGTTCCTAGCCTCCCACATTTCCCCAGGAAGCCCTAACAAATCCTAATGTCATTTCTTCAGGTCAAGATTTTCTGTTAAGTCATAGCACTGGAGTTGCCACTGTGCCTCTTCAGAATTTATCAGAAGAATCCCAAAGACACATTCCATCTTCCAGATTGAAAGATACCTTGCCCTTTAAATAAGTATAAATGGACTGCTGCTCCCACCAGTTGGTCAGTGGATCTCTGATTAAGAGTCCATGCATCATTTTTCTGGTATAGTCAAGATGAAAGTTTGTTGCTCCACACAGCATTGCTCACAAATATTGTGAAAAATGAATAAATCTAGTATACTGTCGCATATATTAAAACTATACTGTTAGCCTAATTGTAATACAGTTATGAAAATGGATACAAATCCATCAACAAAATCACACTTTTCTTTCAACTTCTATATTTTCATAAACTAAGAAGCACCCTTTGAACAGAAGATACAGGCAAGATGACATTATTTCCACGTCTATACCTATTAGTGTTTTTAGCAAGTAGCACTTAGTTATTTGCTCTTGACAAAAAAGCCACGGAGTTAATGTTTGCTTGCCCATTTTATTTGAAATTGTGTACTTTCCAACAGCCCCTTAATAATGCATGATTCCTTTTTTCCCTCCTTTACTTTGGTGTGGATCACCTTCCAACAGTGGTTCCTGGTTGAAATCTGTCTCATCCTCTCCTGTCTCTAGGGATGTGTTTGTACAGAGTCATTTTTGAGTTATATTATGAAAAAAAAAAAAAAAGACCTTAGGATCAGAGTTTGAAATAAAACTTGTTTTAAAATTTTTGTTTACAAGAAAACTGCATTGCATGCTCAAAGGAGGCAAGCATTTAATAGATGGCCTTCTACCATGCTCTGTTTCTCAACATAATCCAAGTCACAGGCTCTCCTCAGGCTCAGTGCCCTTCAAAGAACTGTTATGTTCAACAAAGAGGAAAAGATTGAGGAAAGGAAAGGAAACCTGTGATCCCTCTAGGGAGTGGAAGGAGGGAGGACTTTGATATCCTAAGTTAGCAACTTGAAGAAACCGATTATTGAAGAGAGAATCAGTACCATACCGTGAAAGAAGTCACCATATTTATCCAGTAAACCTTTGAGGATACATAAAAGTTTTACAGTGATTGTCTGATGGAATAAAACATTGAGAATCTGTTTCTGGAGTTCCCACTGTGGCTCAGCGGGTTAAGGGCCTGAAAGAGTCTCCATTAGGATGCAGGTTCGAGTCCTGGCCCTGCTCAGTGGGTTAAGGATCCAGCATTGCTGTGGCTGTGGTGTAGGCCGGTAGCTGTAGCTCTGATTCGACCTCTAGCCTGGGAACTTCCATATGCTGCAGGTGTGACCCTAAAAAGCCAAAAAAAAAAGAGAGAGAGAGAGAGAGAGACTTCTTTTTTTCATCAGTTGTTATAACAACTGGGTTCTCACTGGCATTTAGTGCCCAGGAGCAAGGAATGCAAAAACATCCTGCTTTGAAGGATAGGCCTACATGTCCAAAAGTCCCAGCCAAAATTCTAAGTAGTAGTGTCTCTACTAGAGAGTACTCAACTCCCATAACCAGAGATCTTTGCGCTTGTTGCCCTAGTTCTCCTCTTTCTACCGCTGGCAAAGCTTGCTGTGCCTTCTCAGGTGACCTTAGAGTAGCACCTTGCTTCTCAAAATGTGGTGGAGGATGACCATTCTCGTTACCTCTGAGACCAGGTGATTTTGCATCCCACCTCAAGCCTGCTGACTCACAGTCTGCATTTTAACATTTCCTGGATGATTCACATTCAAATTAAAGTGTGTATCCTCAGACCTGCAGCCTGGTCTATGGAATGGTTGATCCTGGCCTAGTGACAGAATCTCCTAATTTAATAGAAGAGATTTACACCAAATTAATAAAGACCTCCCCTAAGGCTCCTAAGAAAGCTTGCTTCAACAAATGGCTCTGAACTGCAGGAGTTTATGAAAATCAGTTAATGACCCTTGTGAGGCACATGTTTTAACACACTGAAAGACTGCCTGGGGAAGGCGCAGAAGCAAACGGTGAGCAAGTAAACTCTTGTGGCAGCAGGAAAGCCATGTATGAGGGTTTTTACAGAAAGCAAGAGATGCCTAGAATCTGAGCTGGCATCAGAAAAAGGATAAGGGGCCTCCCCATTGCTCCTCTTTTTCACCCAAGGTGCCCCTAAAAGCCTCAGTGAATAAAAAGGCCGCCATGGATATTTTTGCTTGAGAGTCAGTAATGGTTTCTCAGTGCATCACTGATCTCTGTCCACTTGGTATTAGCAGTGGATCCCGCTACTCAGAATGTCAGGTCTCCTCGGAATCTGTATCTGGAATCCCAGCTTTCATCTGATGTCCTCGTCCACTTTTACCAGAATCTAGGCATCCTCTGTAAACAAGTCTGCGGTGTGGTCCCGGCAGATGTCCCACTTCTTTGGGTGGTAAGATAGGTTTATTCGGAAGAAGCCTGCTTTGTCATTGTCTCTTCCTATGAGGATCCTGGCTCACTGGTTCTCAGATAAACACTACATAAAAGGAAAAAAAAAGCATTGTACCTTGCCTTGGCAGTGTGATCCAGATCTGTCCTAGCAGGACCAAGGGGTGCCTCCTCCTGACCTAGCACAAGGCTACTCCAGAGTGCTGACCTCTTTGGTGGGCGGCTTAGCCATTTGTCCAGAGTCTGTACAGAGCCCCACCTCTGGATTCTCGTTTCCTTTCAGTGCAATGTTGTTGGGAGGTAACCCGGTGTGGTTGTTAGAAGCACCAGCCCTGCTCTCAAATCTGGGTCTAGGCCTGACCTGTATGATCTTGGATATGGTCCTTTAAGATCTCCAAAACTCAACTTCCCTCACCTCTAAAACAGCCATTCCTGTGTTTGTTGTGAGGTGGGGATTAAACAAGAAAATCCCTGAAAGCACTTGTCACGGTGCCTGAGAGAGGTACTAAGTCTCAGCCAGTGTTGGAAGGTAGAGTCTGGCCCCAATTTGTTCTGCTCCACTCCTTTCCTTTAAAATTTGGAGAGAGGAGCTCCCACTGTGGCTCAGTGGGTTAAGAATCCGACTGCAGCAGCTCGCGTTGCTGCAGAAAGGAAGGTTTAATCTCTGGCCTGGCACAGGGGAGTTAAAAGATTCAGCATTGCCACACTGTGGCTCATTCATTCCCTGGCCCAGGAACTTCTATAGGCCATGGGTGCAGCCATAAAAATAAAAAAAATAAATAAAATTTGGAGATAATTTGCAAAATGCAGGCAATGATGATCTGTGTGGTAGATCAGAAACTACCAGGCTTATTTTTCTCAGATGGGTCATATTCTAGCCTCAATTGATGGGCACTGGCAAAAACCCCTATGGGCACAGCATTCCAGATGGTTCTTCCTAAAAGATGCTTTTTTTATAATCCAGTGTATTAAGTAAATGAGTTTATGTGGAGTCTCGAGAAATGCATTATATCTGCCCTTCAGAAGTGGTTGCTCATAAAGAAGTAACTCATTTCTCCTGAATTTGCAATGAATAACAAAGACCTCAGCTATAGAGACTTTCATTTGGGGCAGAAACATAAAGATTGTTTTCTTTTTACTGTATTTAATAAGTATGCATTTCTTTACTTCCCCATGAATACGTTTCTATTTTTACTGAGTTCAAGTTAGAGATTTGTTCCATCTTCTGATATTCTGAATAACACGTATTTTAAATGCAAACACTCAGAATCACCAGGATTTGTTTTCTGCATCTGAAAAGATTCTAAAATGCCAATTAAAAGCATAGAGTTCCTGTTGCTGATGTTTCTCCCTTAGGTTCTAAGTCTTATAAAGTAGCTTCCAAAAATTCCTGTTTTATCATTGTCCCTTCCTGCTAAACCTCACTCACTGACCAAGCAATACTAACTCAAAAAGCTGAAAACACCATAGTCATTCTAGAGATGGCAATTCACAGCTCTTTGCTAGTATTTTTTTTTGGGGGGGGTGGGTTATACCTGCAGCATGTGGACCTTTCCTGGGCCAGGGGTCAAACCTGAGCCACAGCAGTGACGCCAGATCCTTAACCACTAGACCACCAGAGAATTTCCATCTTTGTTAATATCTTTAACGTGCTCAGAAATCTTGCTTCAGTGGGCTCAGAATTTATATTTTCTACAAACTCCAGGCCCAAGGTAATTCTGATGCAGGCTGTCTGAGAAGCAAAACTTTAGGAACAATGATCTAGGTCAGGAATCAGCAAACTATGACCCAGCAGCCAAATTGGGTCCACCATCTGCTTTCATATGCCTCTTGAGCTAAGAATAGTTTTTGAATTTTGTTCACCTTTATGAGATAATGGACATATATAACATTGTGTCACTTTAAGGGGTACAACATTGTGATTTTATTTATGTATATATTGCAGAGTGATCGTTACAGTAAGGTTTTCATTAAATCCAATTTTTGCCTTTATAAGTGTTTAAAGATGTCAAAATAAATTATATTTTTTGACATGTGAAAATCACATGAAATTCAAATTTCAGTGTCCATGAAGGAATACAGATACACTTATTTGTCTAATATACCACCTAGGGCCACTTTCCTGCTAAGGTGGCAGCGCTGAGAGCCTCTGTGGCTGAATCTATCCTTGTGCTGAAATATTTATTATCTAGCCAGTTACCAACACAATTGGCCACCCTCTGATCAAGGTGTTCACAATGACTGGTGATACTTCTTAAGAATTTTAAAAACCTAAGTTGTTGTAGGAGTTCCCATTGTGGCTCAGCAGGTCAAGAACCCAGCTAGTACCCATGAGGATGGGGCTTCCATCCCTGGCCTCACTCAGCAGCTTAAGAATCTGGCGTTGGCGCTAGCTGCAGTGCAGGTGGCAGATGTGATTCAGATCTCGGGTTGCTATGGCTGTGGTGTAGGCCAGCAGCTGCAGCTCCAGTTCTACCCCTAGCCTGGGAACTTCCGTAAAAAGACCAAAAACAAAACAAAACTTAACTTGTTACGCGTGCTTCTTTGGCACACCTTCCCTAAGTGAAAGGGGAGCAGGGGGAGTGCCACATGGGAGATGGAGAGGATCAGCAGGTTCTCCACACAATGCGAAGGAGAAAATGGTGTCTAGGAAGAGTGAATGCACACAGTACAACCACGAAATAATAGGACAGAGGGTATATTTACTTAAAATAGAAATCCCACGATACAAATAAAAGCAAGAGGACTTCAGGAAAAGCATTACCTAAAGATGAGACTGAAGATGGGCAAGGACTTAGGGTTAAAAGGGTGGAGAAAGGCAAAACGGACTTCCCGCATTAATGAGCTTTGTGAGTCAAGAGAGCGTGGAGATAAGAAAGCCTATAGCCATTGGAGGGATTCTTTGGGATCAGCCCAACTCCAATGAAAGTTCACAGTGGGAAGTAATGGGAGATAATGTTAGGTCAGTAAACTAGAGACAGATCCTGTAGGGCCTCACTGGCCCAGCAGGGGAGTCAAGACTTGCTCTGATAGAAAATGATGAGCAAATGTAGATGCTTCATCAGGGAATTATATGATGAACATGTGTTAGGAAAATGATTCTGGCAACAATGTGGAATTAGATTCAGAAATAAAAAGAAAAAAGTAACTAAGAAGTCTATTTTTATTTTTAAATGAATATTCAGAGAATTATACTTTTATAGCCCTTTTTACACCAACTGTAGAAGAATAGGAATAACCAAAATTATGCAGAGAGGTGGAAGCCTTAAATAGACTCATGCCCTAAACTTTTCTTAAAGATCTTTTAAGTCTTTCTTTTTAATATTGTCGTCCTACAGAATGTCTGTAATCACACTGAAGTTGGACTTTAAAATTCATGCATTTGACCACACCTTTCCATACCCTGCAATTATTGCAGTTTGCATCTCCTTATTTACAAAAGACTCAGTTCTCCGGTCCTACGGCCTTGCTGTACAAATATCCATTGAAATTCCTATTCTGATAAAAGTATCTTCCTGACTATACAGTTTGATAACAGTTTTTCCCTTGAGAAACCATTTGTATGTTTGAAAACCTTGCAGAGAAAGACACACACACACACACACAGAAGCTTTTTTTTTTTTAATTGTTTTACCTGGCAGAAAAAGGCAGTTTTCTCCTAAAATTTATAATGGCAGCTATTCAAAGGCAAACTGTGATATAGCATAGTAATTTAATAGTGGAAGTATAATTTCAGTGGTGGGAGATATGTATGTAGGCAGAAGCAATTACCCAAATTGGACTTTGGCCAGAATATATGAATTAACTTTAAAAACTCTCATTCCCTGGCAGTGGCATCGGATCACTAATGATCATGGATGCGAAGTCCTAGCTTTAAGTTGATGTGTGGCTCAGGTGTAAAGTTTAAATAAGGACAGCAATTCCTAGTACTTTGTTCATAACCAATTTATTTGTCTAGCATACTAAAGTCTCTTTGAGGAGTTCTTGCCCTTCTATTTTTTTAATACATTTGTACACTTCCTCTGGTTGTTTTCTGACAGACAAATAAACTCAGAATACCTGGGCCTCATGCAGGACACTGAACAATGCTAGGGGGCACCATTCACATAGAATCTATGTCCCGTGGGTGCTACTCTGAGTATAGCCCAAGGGCCAATATCGTCCAGAAGCTGTTGTCACCAGTGCTTAATAAAAGACATAACAAGTTGAAAGTAACTTTTAAAACTTTTATAGCAATCCATCCCACTCCCTCCCCATCCCCCTTGGCAACCACAAGTCTGTTCTCCAAGTCCGTGATTTTCTTTTCTGTGGAAAGGTTCATTTGTGCCGTATATTAGATTTCAGATATAAGTGATATCATCTGGTATCTGTCTTTCTCTTTCTGGGATGGACTGGGAATTGGGGGTTAATAGACGCAAACTATTGCCTTTGGAATAGATAAGCAATGAGATCCTGCTGTATAGCACTGGGAACTGTATCTAGTCACTTGTGATGGAACACGATAATGTGAGAAAAAAAAATGCATATATGTATGTGTGACTGGGTCACCTTGCTGTAGAGTAGAAAATTGACAGAAAACTGTAAACCAGCTATAATGGAAAAAATTAAAATCATTTAAAAATTTAAAGAGACTTTCATAGCAAACTAACTCACGTAATTTTATGTCTGTTGAATCAAATATTTTTTATTAATTTTCTAATAATTTGTTTCCAGTATTGACTCTTGGTGGAATAGACTTTTTTTTTTTTAATGGTCATTTTTCAGAATTTGAGGAGCACTGTCTTATGTTAGACCATCCATCACGTGAATGGTACCCCCAAGGAGTTGTGCAGTGTGGCTGCAGGTACAGAAATCAAGATCTGACATTAGACATTCAGAGAACTAAGGGAATTTTAATTTGTCTAGAAATATTTTAATCACATGGAAGGGGGTGGACTAAGATGAAATGAAGCCCTTGCCCAGAGTGCTTTATAGATCAGGGTTTGGGGAATAAATTAGCCTTTTTCTGGCCAGCCCTCATCACATATAAATTTGGTTTTGAAGTAAAACCGATTAAGCTATTTTTTTTTCACACTTTTTTAGGTCCACACCCACAGCATATGGAAGTTCCCAGGCTAGGGTTCTAATCAGAGCTACAGCTGCCAGCCTACCTCACAGCCACGGCAACTCAGGATCCAAGCAGCATCTGCGACCTACACTACAGCTCACGGCAACGCCAAGTCTGTGACCCACTGAGCAAGGCCAGGGATCAAAGCCGCATCCTCATGGATACTAGTCGGATGCCTTTCTGCAGCACCACAACAGGAACTCTGGTTTTTCTGTTTGTTTGTTTGTTTTTTAAGAATGGTTCCCTACAATATCTCTACATCTAAAACTCCAGGGTGCAGACAGATGAACACTTGGAGCCAGATTCATAGTAAGTGCTCAAAAAAGATTTTTAAATAAATATCATTTTATAAATTCTAAGAAAATTAGTGTGGAAAGGGCCTTCACCAGATAGCCATCTGGATTGATCCTATTGATGATAAACAAAGGCATAGTGAGCCTGGTGATGGACTGACAAGCCTGTTGTGTGGGTAGATGAAAAAGTTGAAATCTCAAAATAGGAGGGTAAGAATTCAAGCTGAATATCTCCTGCAGCCTGACAACCAGTTTCTGCGTGAGTAGTTAGCCTTGGATCTTGGTGGAGTGTGGAATTTCTTAAAAAGGGACTCCAGGGAAGCCATGCTCCGAAGTGCAAGCCAGCAGGTAATTTGTTTGCAGAACATCTGCTGGACCCGGGCCAGCCGAGCTGGTTCTGAGAAAGTGGGAAGTGAGCAAAGATGATACAGAGTAGGAGCCAGATACAGAGGCTTGTAACTCAGCGGGAGGTAACTGAAGAGGGGCTGGAGAACCTGTGGGCATGACTGACAGCTGTGGTGAATGGGACCTGAATGACAGGCTGAGAGCTAGTCAGTTTCCAGAAACTCTTACTTGCCATGAGGTTCCCTGTGAAGTCAAGACTCTTGAAATAAGGCAAAAGTAGAAAAACTATGCTATTATTTATTGATACACTCCCCCCCCAAAAAAAAGAAATGTTTGATGAAAGAAAGCCAAAAAGAATATTTATGACTCCTGTAAAATGTAAAGGATTATGAAGAATAGTGAGTGGAGATCTCCCTAACTCATGCAGTATAATAACTCACCTCAGAAGTCATCTATGGGTTAAACACTGTCCTTTTAACTATTCTAAGGAAAGAGTAATTCTTTGTTTTGCTCCTGCATAAACTACACTGTTCATTGCTCCCGTACCCCAATCCCCAGATGAAGCAGATCGGTCCAAGACTGTAAAAATACCAACTGAACAAACTCTTCTATTTCACAATGAAATCTGGGTACTCTTTCTTTTGCAGTAATTGAGAATGAGATAGTGTAACGCTGACTTTGACTCAGGCAGTCTGGGGCTTTACATGATTTCAGTCCGATGGATTTGGAGGGCAATTGCTTCTGTATGTCAAGTCTATTGTACTGAGTCTTTGTCAGCTTAAAAGATGGAGTAATTTTGTCTTAAAACAGTGTAAATGCCTGGAAAAAGCAGTGGCTCTGATAGGAATAGACTTAATGATACATATAACAGTGAGATTTTATACTCGTCTAGTCCTTTCCCAGCTGTGGATTAAAAAATGCACGAGTCCTGTGCTAGGTTCCTACTGGCTTTTATGCCATAAGTTTATCTGTTCTCATCATAATGCAAAAAAAAGGAGGGACAGTGTGGAATACTAGCCATAAAATGTAAAAAGAGAGACTTGTAGCATTAACGCTAAATGGTTTTAATGAAGTAAATTATCACACTGCGTCCTTATCAATATTTTAATGATAGTCTGATTATTTTGCATGTTTATTTTATTAATACCTTAATATTTTTTAAATTATTGGCTAATATGTCTTTAAACTAATTGATAATATATTCTTTAAATCCTCTTCATATTTCTTCCAAGTCTCATAACTTTTGAAAGTTGTCTTCTCCTCTAAATTGGAATGGGGCACCACCATTTATAACTTCCCTCTTTTTAAGTGCTTATATAAGAAGACAGTTCTTAATTCTGGAAATCTCAAAGCTGACTCTTCTAAAAACATGTCTCCAAATGGTTTTCTAGACTTATAGGTCAAGTATGTGAGTTTTTTGTTTTGTTTTGTTTTTTGTTTTTTATACAGAGACTCTTGAAAGTGGAAAACATTTTACCTAAGGTGAAAGAACAAATGATCTAGGGAACAGAGAGAGACAACATACGTGTTTTTCTAATCTTCCTAAAAGAAGAATGATGTAAATATGTGTGTGTGTGTGTGTGTGTGTGTGTGTGTGTGTGTGTGTGTATGTGTATATGTATATGTATATAAATACAGGCTGAGAACCCACAAGCCCTAACAAGTGAAGCCCCAGCTATAGCAGCTACATACCCAGAGATGCTATGGAGCAGGCATAAAGGGGGGAGGCCCATGTCCTTCACGTCCTTGAGTCTCCAGGCAATGGTTAGATTATTTATGATCTGCAGAAGTACTGACATTGTTATTGTTTGTGATCATATTTCATGGGGTAGACTTTTTTTTGCTCCTAATTTTTTTCTGATTATTTCTTCAGCCGTTGGTAAGCTTTGTGAATTGGGTTGGGTTTGATAATTTGCTTTTTATCATAAGCACTTTTCAGTCAATGTTATTATTTGTATGTCCTTGTGACTTGAGGAATATCCATGCTTTGGGTATTGGTCCCCAATTAATCCAGGAGATTCTCTTCTCTTCTTTTTCGTATGCTAGCTCGTTAAGTGCCCTACAACGAGAGAGGGTACTATTCGTTTTCTTCTAACAATCAAATACAGATGTAGCATTCACAGTGTCACATTGGTCATTTTTGACCATACTGTGTTTGTAGGCAATAAACTATGATTAAGAGTTGTTGGATTGAGGAGTTCCCTTCGTGGCTCAGTGGTTAACAAATCCGACTAAGAACCATGAGGTTGCGGGTTCGATCCCTGGCCTTGCTCAGTGGGTTAAGGATCCGGCGTTGCCGTGAGCTGTGGTGTAGGTTGCAGACGCGGCTCGGGTCCCGCGTTGCTGTGGCTGTGGCGAAGGCTAGCGGCTGCAGCTCCTGTTAGACCCCTAGCCTGGGAACCTCCATATGCCGCAGGTGCGGCTCTAGATAAAAGGCAAAAAGACAAAAAAAAAAAAGAATTGTTGGATTGAGAAGTAGGTAGAACTGGCTCTACCACTCAGTAACTCTTATGACTTCAGGCGTTATTTCTCATCCTAAGTCTTCCCTTACCTCCTTTGTAAAACAGAATTGTGAGAAAACCTACAGCACAGGGTCATTGTGAAGTTTAAATGGCATAATGTGAACTACTTGGCATATTATCTTGCTCAGAGTAAGAATTCAGGAAATGTGACATGGTTTGGAGTTTTCTGCATTTCTTTATTTTGTGTTAATTTCTGCCTAGAAAGCAAGTGAAGCTGGTGTGTATGTGAACTGAAACAGCCACCGAAGAGAAAAAGAAATCAATAACTTTATTGCCATCCCATAAAACACATGGTGTGTTTAACTTAAACCATACAGGATTTGGGTATATTTCAAAGAAATTCGCCTTTTTAAGAGGACAGAGGATGTGTGTACCCAACATGTAAATACCAATATGAACCTCTCTTCTCTCTCAAATATCTGGGGCTTTTGAAAGAGCTATGTTTTGCATTTTTTATTTTTTAAATTAAATTTATATCAACTGTCATTTAAATCATCCATAATCATATTCTACCTTTCACATCTTCTGGAAGATAGAATATGAGAATATAAACGACCTGAATTTTCCCCACCTCCTTATGACCATCAAATTGTCCATTGATTTAATGTACTCTTTTATTCTCTTGGTACCATGTTCTCATTTTACCTTTTGGTCATGATTTTGGCCTCACTCTACTTCCCACAGCATCATGCTAAATAACCTTCTTTTCACTCCAAACGGTGAATTTAGTCCAGTTCTTGAACTAAAACACTCTTGAGATCTTACAGTGTAAGTAAATTTGAGACAGTAAACCCCTTGGTGGATTTGGAAGACTGAGAAAGAGGTATCTGGGACACAGTGATGTTTCATGAGTAAATGGAGATATTGGACAAGGGGCCATTTGGGGATGAGGTTGAGTCCTGTGGAGAGCAGTCAGCATGATGAGAAAGCCATGGGACAGGCCAGAAGGATAGCCCAGCAAGGAGAAATAAGGGGACTATCGACCTGTCTTAGGAATTCAAATCTGATGGCATCACTGATGGAGCAGAGGACAGTTGTGAGGAGAGTTGCTATAGTCAGGGTCAAGCGTCAAGGCTTGTTAGGTAATTCAGCAGATGCTCATGGTCAGAGAAGCAACATGTGTCAGCTGCCCAAGGAATAAATGTGAACGTTCTAACAGGAGTGGTGGTACTAGGAGGAGGGGGGACCCAACACAAGATCTGGGTTATAACCTTGGCAGCCACACCTGTCTGCTGAGATCATGGAGTAAAAATCCATATATGGCCCACAGCAGTGCCTGGCACACGTTGAAACTCAATAAAGATTACTTCTGTAGTATGGCAGGGCAACAAAGGCACTCAATGGAGGAACTTATCCCAGTGGTGCCGTTAATTAGCTGTGTGACCTCATGTCATTTCACTTGTAAAATGAAAGGGTTAGAGAAAATGTTTGCTTCAGTCCATTTGAGTTCTAAAATTCTGCACTTCTTTTACAGTCTTGTAGTCACATTATTTAAGCTAATGTATATCTCATGCTGAAATATAAGCTGATCACCCCTTGTTCTGATCTTGCACTGAAGAGAAATGAAGTACATGATCCATAATAATTGAAGTAAAAATTCTAAAAACAAACAAAATACCAAAATATGGAATTATTTTTAGTGTTGAAAATATGAATTATTTTACATTATCTTTTTTCCACTTTTAAAAGTTTTATTGAGGTATAGTTGATTTACAAGGTTATGATATTTTCAGCTGTACAACAAAGTGATTCAGTTATACACGTACACACATCTATTCTCTTTCAGATTCTTTTCCCACATAGATTATCATAGAATATTGGGTAGAGTTCTCTGTGCTACACAGTCCCTACTGGCCAATCATTCCATTTACCTCAGTGTGCATATGCCAACCCCAAACCCCCTCCCTGTTTCTTTTTCATAAAAACTCTCCATTATTAGTAAACATTAAATTTTTGAAAGTGTCCATTAAATATCTGTCACTTGATTAGGCACTAAGGATGCAAAGACAAATAGCACATGATCCCTTCCCTCAATAGACTTATATTCCTTTTTTCTTTTTTTTTAGGTCTTTTTAGGGCCCTATCCATGGTATATGGAGGTTCCCAGGCTAGGGGTCTAAATGGAGCTGTAGCCGCTGGACCACACCATAGCCATAGCAATGTCAGATCCCAGCCGTGTGTGTGACCTACACCACAGCTCACGGCAAAGCCGGATCCTTAACCCACTGAATGAGGCCAGAGATTGAAATGGATGCTAGTCAGATTCATTTCCACTGAGCCACTATGGAAACTCCAGACGTATTCTTACATTCTAGAGTGTGGTACCTGACAGACCCAGTACTCTGATTTCATCATACCTTCTGTACTGACCAGAAGGAAACCTGTGAGTCCTTTCTTGAGTTTTTTGTTTCTGTTTTTGTCTTTTTGCCTTTATCTAGAGCCGCACCCGCGGCATATGGAGGTTCCCAGGCTAGGGGTCTAACAGGAGCTGTAGCCGCCGGCGTTCACCACAGCCACAGCAATGCGGGATCCGAGCCGCGTCTGCAACCTACAACACAGCTCACGGCAACGCCGGATCCTTAACCCACTGAGCAAGGCCAGGGATCGAACCTGCAACCTCATGGTTCTTAGTCGGATTCGTTAACCACTGAGCCACTAAGGGAACTCCTTTCTCTGAGTTTGAATCACAGATTTGATATGGTCTTTCTTATGTCTTTGTTCCTAATGTAAAAGTGAGTAACTACTTCTGGTTTTATCCAGTAGCATTGGGATAAGATTTTAACTAGATATTCTTGAATTGCTTTTTCAATAGACCAATCTTACAATCTTTAAAAAAAAAAAAAAAAACACCCAAGTGCCCCAAAGTATTCTAGGCGCTGTGATAGGGGTACAGCCAGGATACCATGGGGAACATAGGCAACACTGGTCAATTCTACCTGGAAGAGAAAGAGCAGTGAAACAGACTAAGACTTCAAAAGAAGTGTTGGCATGAAGATGGGATGGGGTGGGATCTCTGGGAGAAATGAGTATGATGGGGCACAGATAGAGCGGTCAAACGTTCCAGGTGTTCTGAGAACTGTGAGTGGAGTCGGAAAGATGGAGAGAGGGCTGTGAGGTGAGGCTTCACAATGATGCTAGAAGTGCAGGCAGTTAGGTTCTGGAGGAACTGGTATGCTGAGTGTTGACCTCATTCTGCAGCAAATGGGACACCAGTAGAGAAGAGAATAGACATGAGGTGCTCAAATGCTTAAAAAGATTGGCATCAGCAGAAAGAATGATTGGAGAGGGCAAGAATAGAGGAAAGGAATGACTGTTTAGAGGTCATTAACAGTAGTGGACACAAAACCTTAGGATTACCTGACGCTAACCACAGAATCCTGTAGCAGGAGCGAGGATGAAGGGGAGACACAAGCGCATGAGCTGTCAGGGATATGGAACCTACAGGACTGATGGAATGAAGAGGAGGGAGAAGACTGATTTGGGATGAGCCCCAGATTTCCAGCTTAGACAGCTGGGTGATTGCTCATGCCTTTTACAGATTCAGGGACTGTTGAAGGTGAAGCAAGCTTTAGAGGAAAGAGACTGCATTTATTATGGTAGGCCTCTAGAATGGTTAGGGCAGATACAGATGGACATTCAGGCTTGGTCTGGGGGGAAGGATGGGCTGATGGAGAAGCAGATATAGAAGCCTTAAACAATAGGAGACAGCCTGGGGATCAATAAGCTCACCTCAGGGGACTGGGTCAGTAAGTGGAGAAAAGGGGGCCAGGGCACAGGCGGCAGGTATAGCATATTCAGCAACTTCAAGTATTACCTTGTCTTAGCAAGTAAGCTGTCAAGACAGACAATGCTAGGCCAGCAGTTGTCATCCAATAACCACCTCTTTAATGGTGAGTAAGTAAGTGAACAAGTGAGTCAACAGCTCAGTGAGAAACAAGGGCCACATGGGGCCAAGGAATGTCAGCAGTAGAGGTCAGGATGAGAAAGACAACACAACAAATTATTCTCACGCAGATGGAAACTAAAGCCATGCAGGTGAAGGAGACCCCAAGGGAACAGGTGTAAAGTGAGAAAATAAGGACTTTGGAGTGAACCCTGATCTCATTAAAAAAAGGTAGACGCTGCAGGTTCTCCACATTCCCCTGTAAAACATTAGTCATCATTAGGCAGAGCAGCCTGTCAGCGGGAGCAGCAGCGGATGGAGTTGAGGTGTGACCTTCAGCCACACCGAAGGAAGACGGTATTCTAGTTCCCCTTCATGTGGCAGGTAGGCGAGGACAGAGGAGGCATGAAAAGTCAGCTATGATGAAGTACCAGATTCAGGAGGAGCAGCTGCCAGCTGGGGAGGGGCACCTCTTACTGTAAAGCATGGTCCACCACTGGTTAATTCCATTAGAAGAAAATCTAGATGCAGCCCATCCAGTCCTCTGAAGCAGAATCCAAGGTGGGAGCATAAGCCCACAGCGCTAACACATCTTCAGAAAGCAAACCATACCCACTGAGTACCTAGGTGGATCCAGGAGACACTAGCACACTCTATTTGTCATGTGCATGTGAAAAAAGGTGGTTCAAGGTCTTTCAAACCCTCTTTATCTTTAGATAGTGAGGTCGTTAGAAACCTGCAAGCTTCCATTTTTTGTAGGTGTCTTTTTTTTTAAGTGACTTAAAGATAATGAGAAATTACTCAAAAATAAGCTGACAACTTCATGGAATTCAATTCAACTGAAAAGTATGTAATGTGGGATCATTAAGAATTAATTCTTAGCAATAAAGGTCCTTTTGCCAGTGCAAAGTGTGGCCCCTGGCTTCACTAATTCCTTTAAGAATAAAATCAAAGCAAATCATGGTTTCATTTAGCTTAGAGGTCTTCTAGTGAAAGCAAGGTTTTGGAGCTGATTCACCCCCTTCTCTGAAAGATCTGGATCACTTCTGATGCTCATGCCCATCCAGTGGTTGTCCTCAGCTCTGTGATGATTCAGTGAGACACACACTGTGTCAGAAGCTATAAAATGAGAGATCAGGTGGCTGAAGGATCTCTGTGGCTCCCACATGCTATCAACTTACAATACATATGTCAGGGGCCAAGAGTGGCAACTGCTGACAGCCCCAGAGACTTCCTTCCATTCTCTCATCTCCGAGATAGGGTGATACAATGACATTTTGGAAAACTCTGGAGTTGTAAAGGGCTTTGTTCTCTGCCTAGCACATTTGGCTCCTTCACTTCCAAATGCCTGTGTCTGCCCTGCACTTTCCAACTAGCCAGCCTGCCCATGCTGGACTTCACAAGGACTCTAGTTGAGTTAACTTTCTTTCCTAACTAGAAGGGCACCTTGGGATGATGCCCCTGCTGGTAGTATCTCTGAGGAGCAAATCAATATGGAATAGGTTGCCATGCACCTAGTAACTTCCTCCACCCCCATAGTCCCCAGTGTCATGCACCCCAAAAGGTCACTGCTGCTGTATGTTTCTGTAAATCCAGTAAGATATTACAAGTCTATTTGCTGATCTGAAAGATCTTAGGATAAGATCATAACAATTAACTAATCCACTAATGCATAGTAATCTGTCTTTCTGCCTTGACAGACTGTT